>JAJEJO010004929.1:116744-160962 GCA_020662805.1 Glaucomys volans
TCCCTATTTTTTCTAGTGTTTTGAGCATGAATGGGTGCTGTATTTATTCAGTGCTTTCTCTGCATCTATTGAAAATAATCATGTGGTTCTTGACCTTAAGTCTGTTGATGTGGTGAATTACATTTATTGATTTCTGGATGTTGAACCAACCTTGCATCCCTGGGATGAAACCCACTTGATCATGGTGCACTATCTTTTTAATATGCTTTTGTATGTGATTCACTAAAATTTTGTTAAGAATTTTTGCATCTATGTTCATTAGAGATATGGGTCTGAAATTTTCTTTCCTTGATGTGTCCTTCTCTGGTTTTGGTATCAGGGTGATATTAGCTTCATAGAATGAGTTTGGAAGGGTTCCCTCCTCCTCTATTTCATGAAATACTTTGAGGAGTATTGGAATGAGTTCTTCTTTGAAGATCTTGTAGAACTCAGCTGTAATTCCATCCGGTCCTGCACTTTTCTTTGCTGGTAGGCTTTTGATGACTTCTTCTATTTCATTGCTTGAAGCTGATCTATTTAAGTTGTGTATGTCCTCCAGATTCAGTTTGGGTGGCTCCTATGCCTCTAGGAACCTGTTGATGTCTTCCAGGTTTTCTATTTTGTTGGAGTATAAATTTTCAAAGTAACTTCTTATTATGTTTTGTATTTTAATTGTGTCTGTTGTAATATTTCCATTTCCATCACGAATTTTAGTAATTTGGAGTTTCTCTCTCCTTCTTTTTGTTAGCGTGGCTAAGGGTTTATCAATTTTGTTTATTTTTTCAAAGAACCAACTTTTTGTTTTGTCAATTTTTTGAATTGTTTCTTTTGTTTCAATTTCATTCATTTCAGCTCTGATTTTGATTATTTCCTGTCTTCTACTACTTTTGATGATGATCTGTTCCTCTTTTTCTAGGGCTTTGAGCTGTAATGTGAGGTCATTGATTAGTTGACTTTTCATTCTTTTATTAAATGCACTCCATGCAATGAATTTTCCTCTTAGCACTGCTTTCATAGTGTCCCAGAGATTTTGATTTGTTGTATCTTTGTTCTCGTTGACCTCTAAGAATATTTTAATTTCCCCCCAATGTCTTCTGTTTTCCATGCATCATTCAATAGCATATTATTTAATCTCCAGGTCTTGGAGTAGTTTCTATTTTTGACTTTATCATTGATATCTAATTTCATTCCATTATGATCTGATAGTGTACAAGGTAGTATCTCTATGTTTTTGTATTTGCTAAGAGTAGCTTTGTGGCATAACATATGGTCTATTTTAGAGAAGGAGCCATGAGCTGCTGAGAAGAAAGTGTATTCGCTTTTTGATGGATGGAATATTCTATATATGTCTGTTAAGTCTAAATTAGCTATTATGTCATTGAGTCCTATGGTTTCTTTGTTCAATTTTTGCTTGGAAGATCTTTCCAACGGTGAGAGAGGAGTGTTAAAGTCCTGCAGTATTATTGTGTTTTGGTCTATTTGGCAAGGGATTATTTTTTTTATTTAAAAAGCGTAGAGAATCAGTTCTCATGGATTTACTGTGGACACAAAGATATGAGAGATTTCTGAAAAAGTAGCAACATTGGTGAGCATAGTTAATCAACTTCTAGAACACAGAACAGGAAGTGATTCAGGGTCTCTTCTCACAAAGGACTCACAGATGTGCTCTTGAAATGGTTCATGTTTTTATAGGCAGTGCTTTCAAAACCAGTCCTCATGTAAGAATTAACAGCCTTCTGACATAATTTTTGGTTGGTTTATAATACCAGTTTAATTGGACCCTTCTTTATTGACACTTATAAGATCTACCACATTTTTCAAAGTCTCAAAGTCAAATATCCAGACTAAATTTTGCAAATCTTACTCATTAGAATCTTATAGCTATTTCCTTCCTTCCAAACTGATTCTCTCTTGCTATTAATACAAAGGTTTGAGCCAAAAATCATGACTTTTTTTAGTTGCTCAATTATTTAATTCAACTTGATTTCCACTTTGCTGTAAGCATTCAACAGTTCATGGAAAAGTTCCCCATTCATACAGTATGTTTCAAACTGCCAAAGATAATGTTTCAAGAAAAATAGCATGAAAAGAGAAGATCCAGAATTAAATTCCCCCTAGATTAGTTCCAATCAAGTACATTCTCTTACCACTAAATTTGTTTTATATTCCCAGCTATTGAATATGATCAGAAATTCTTCAACATGTAATCTGATCATCCTGATCACTATATACAATGAATTTTGCTCTTGTATACAACAGATGGAACAAAGTGACTAGGACTGTGATGTGTTGCTCTTTATCAAAGTATGTCAAGATATCTACCAGTTGTAGAATTCGGTAGACATCTATGACCCATATCTACAGATCCCTTTTTTTAAATCTGTCTAGAAGCTTGCTGGGGTTTTTTTTTTTCCATTTTAATTTTATGTTTATAAATAGGCCTAGGATTTCACTGTAAAGTCCGAGGCACTCAATAACTATTTAATGTGTAATAACAAATATTAAGTATGACAATTAAGTAATGACAATGTTTTATATTTTTAAATGAAAATGCATAAAAAGTGTAAAGCAAAAAATAACCATTTTTAGGGCAATAAAATATTTTACAAGGCATTCCAAATGAGAAAATCCTCAGATGTTCTTTCCAAGACATTGTAGCCAAATTTTAAAAAGGATTAATCATTTGAAATAATATGACAAGTAAATTTAATTAGCATCAAGAAAGTTTAACATAATGACTGCCATGGATCAGGCACTCTCAGTTTTGATGGTGATACAAAAGAAGAGTGTTTATAATTGAGAAACTCACAATGCAGCAGGAGAGTTAGACTCTGATAAATGGTATAATAAGCAGATACACAAATTGCTCTGGGAAGCACAGCTAAATAAACCAATAAACACAGCTGTTTCACTGTTTCATTTAGCATGAGAATTTGTGTTATTAGTGGTTCTCTTTCAGAAATAATCCCACGTTCTATGCTGTGTTCCTCTAAATATTTATCTGAAATTGGAACTATAGCCCAAGTATAACATCCTTCTCTAAATTTCCACTACTTTATTCTTCAGTCTCTATCTTCTACCAGTATTAGTGGAAAAAGTAAGATTTTCAAACATGAAACACAAGAGTTTTTGTCACTGACCTTTGTGGGCTCTCTAAGAAATATACCATGGCTGATTAGTACCAAGCAGTCAGGAGGGTGTGTTAACATATTAATACCATGCAAATTAGCAACAGACAGTGGAAATGGACGAGAAGATATCCAGGTTAAAAGGGAAGAAATAAATTTACAAAGAGTGAGAATATGCAGAAATGGCAATAATCAGCAACATTTGTGGAAATTATTACAGAGTACAAATGTTAAAGAATATGTCTCACAATAGAGCATGAAGTATTCTATTTGTTAGGTACCATGTAGGGAAAACTAACTAGGAAAAATGCTGTTTGGTAACATGTTACATTAAAATAACAAAATATCCTCAGGATTTTTCTTGCTTTGAAAGGATGCCACTTTAATTAGCCAGAGTTAACCAAACTGACTTACTGGAGATGTAGAAGCAAATAACTATCCTACAATAATGCTGTTATCATCACAATGACCAGAAAGTAGTGACCACTTATTAGTCATTAAAATCAGCTATTCATTCAACCAATAGTTATTAAGAATCATCTGCCTTAGAAGTAGACAAACCATTATTAAAGGTTGATGTTTGTGAAATAAAATAATGTTCATGCTGTTCCAGAGTGTATATTCTAGTTGCAAGAGACAAGTAGATAAAATGTTATGGAGAAATTAGAGCATAAAAAGGGAATGGAAGGGCACTATCAGAGTGTGGAAGGGTCCCAGTATGTTGGTAGGAGATGATCATAGTTTAGACCATTTGAGAGCAGTGGAGATGAGGAAGAGTGGTTAAAATTTGGAATGATAATTAAGGTTCTAATTGAATAATATAACCACATCTTAGTGAAAAATGCAAAAAGAAGAAAAATCAAGGACAATTCCCACACACTCTATTACTGGGAGAATGGAATTTTTCTTTACCAAGAAAGTAAAAACTCCAGAAGAAGTACAGAAGATGAGTGAATAGGAAGTTTGAGATTAGTCTTATTACTTGCAAGATGCCTGTTAGACACTCAAGAAGACTTGTGGTTATGCATTTGGATAGATTAGCCTGAAGTTCAAACTGGTCAATTTTGGGGAGTTTTCAGCATATTCCACTGGAAGACTGCATAGAATCCTCTGGGGAATAAGACAGAGAAAGTACAAAGAACTGAGTCTTGATTAAGAGATCTGAGTGATGCATAACAACAGCTTGACAGGGGCAGGATAGGAAAGTTGTTCTGAGCTGCCAGTGGGAAAAATGCCAATGAGAGAAGAATGAGTCCATGCTTACACACACACACACACACACACACACACACACACCGTCATGAAGATGCTGGATCACTGTGACTGTGGATGTCATGTAAGGGTTTGTCCTCTTCTTCCCCTCTTTCCTTTTCAAGTTGCCAAACCTGAAAGAGTAACAGACAGAAGAGGAGGATGCTGGGTGGAGGCAAGAAAATACCTTAAATGAAGAAAGAAAGGAGAAAATGACCATATGTTCTTCATTTAACTGCTTGCTACTTACCAAAAGACTATTAAAATCAGGGAATTTCAAAATCCTTAGCTTTGAGTCAAATTCAAAAGGTATGAATATGGCCTAATATTGGACATTATTGTTTATGCTGTATGATTAATTCTGTGATTTGAAAAACCTATAGATTGATTGCCTAAGAGAGAAATACAAAATTCCTGATGCCTGCTTGAGGGTTCACCTGGGAAAAATTGAAGAGACTTGCCAACTGTGTGAATTAATGGGAGAGTGGAAAGAAAATACTAAACACTGTTTCTTTTAAAACACCTTTATTATTAAGAAATTCTTAAATTTTTGTCTCTGTATCTAACAGATACTTTACCCCTGTGTCAGTGTTATAAAAATTTAATAAATTATAGCTTGTCTTCAGTATAGTGCATGATAAACATATCAAATAGGAGAGGATCAACGGTAAAAACTTAGCTAGGTGTGGAGGCAGACACATATAATCCCAGTGACTCTGGCTGCTGAGGCAGGAGGATTGCAAAGGCCAGCCTCAGCAACTTAGTGAGACTCTGTCTCAAAATAAAAGAAAGAAAAAGGTCTGGGGATGTAGCTCAGTGGTAAAGTGCCTCTGGGTTCAATCCCCAAAACCAAAAACAAAAATAATAGTGAAGAAAAGGATAAAATCTTATGAAATGTCTCAATTGACAATACTTTCTTAAGTTAAAAATAAGCCATTTATATTTAACCATAACTTAACCCAGTTTTCTAAATAGTGTTTGTTGTTATAGACTAACAGGTTCTAAGAAAATTTTTTATTAAAGAAAAACTACTTATCCAAAATTTTCCTTAATTAATAATTTAATTAAAAATATCAAGTAAGGAACTTCGCTAGTTGTGACCAACTCTGTATTAGTGTTCTCCATAGAAACAAAACCAATAAGTAGATGATAGAAATTTATTATGAAGAATCGATGTGTGATTATGGAGACTGAGAAGTCCTATGATTTTTCTATCTGCAAGTTAGAGACCCAGGAATGGTGGCAGTGTTGGCCTAAAAACTGGAAAGTCAATGATATGAGCCTTGGTCCATGGCCATGGCCTTGTGACTAGGAGCCCCAATGTCCAGGGGCAGAAAAGGATGACTGTCACAGTTAAAGCAGACAGCAGAGTCGCTTTCCTTTTCCTTTTTGTTCTCCTCAAGCCCTTGGATGATGCCCACTCACAATGTAGAGGGCAGATCTTCTTTACTTAGTGCCCTAATTCAAATGCTAATCTCTTCTGTCAACACCCTCACATGCAAAAGGACAATATTGTTTATCTGGATGTCTCATAGCCCAGGCAAGTTGGCACATAAAATTAAACATCATAAATTTGTTTTTGGTAAACTCACTAAATTCTTTTCTAAAATTGTTCATTTATCAGTTACCTGTTCTTTTTTTTTTTATTCAAAATCCACTTTTAATATATAGTCATTTAGTCAGAAATAGCTCCCAAATTATCTATTATATATTAAACTCTATTTCCTAGTACTAAAATATTAACATGTTCACAGCCTCGGCGTCTGCTAGTGAATGAATTGATAAAGAAATATGGTGTATATATATACATACATACACTGTTTATAAGAAATGTGGTATTTCTTTATGATGTGTATTTCTTTATTTATCCATAGAAAAGAATGAAATTATGTCACTTTTAGGCAAATGTATGGGACTTGAGAACATCATGCTAAGTGAAATAAGTCAAATGCAGAAAGTCAATGGTCATTTTCTCTCTTTTGTGGAAGCTAGAGAGGGAGAGAGGAGGTGGTTGAGAAAGTCCCATGAAAATAGAAGGAAGACCAATAGAGTAGAGGAAGTAGGAGGGAGGAGGAGAGGGAAAGGGTAGATTGGAGAATGAAATTGACCAAATTATATTGTCACATTGTGTACATGTAAGAATATGTAACAACAAATCCCACTATTAGGCATAATTATACTGTACCAATTAAAAGAAAAAGAAGTTAAATGGCTAAAATTCATTTTAGAATTTCTAGCTAAAAATATGCTATCTCCATTTTCTAAAGCCATTGCTCTCAACACCAGCTATACATTAGAATCATCCAAAGAACTTTAAAAATGCCTATGTCATTTAAACTGAATTAAAATATTTCTTGATTGGGTATACCAGTTATCTAGTTTTGTGTGAAAAACTATTTTAAATTTTGAGGGCTTAAAACTACCACCATTGATTTTTCTCTTATTCTTTATTTTCTCTGGCTCTTAGCTGGGTCCATATATTAATGGAAAACTCAGTAGCTCAGTGTCACAAAGCCATCGCATCCTGGAGAGATATTCTTCAGATAGAAGTCAATGGCCAATAAGGAATGTAAGAACAGGGAAAAATACATAGAAACATTTAAACTGGAGAGTGGAACAGGAAGACTCAAAATATTCAAAGTGACTGTGAGATTGGCTACTAGAATTAAAATTTACAGTGTAACACACAATTTAATTATAGGGCTATGTAGCCCTATGCATTATGGAAAGTTAAATTTCTGATCATCTCAAATTAACAAAGAGGTTGTTCATTTTCTCACAAAAGAGAAAATTCACAGGCAAAAATGTAAGTGAAAAAAATTTAAGTTTTTTAATGTTAACATGATTGACTTTTCCAAGGCTTTGGAGAAAGATGATTACATTTATGAAATATTAATTTTCAAACCATTAGAGCATGCCAATTCTTCTAGAAAATTTCACAAAATTGCAAACATTTGAAAACAATTGCATTTTGATTTTAAATATTTCCCTATTTAAATCATTACATTTGTTTTTCACTTGAATATCACAACCAAATAATTTGTTTCTGGGATCAATTACATTAACAAAATATTTTGCAGTTTGGTTAATTAGGTTTGCAAGAAATGAAAAGCAATTACATGCCTGAAATTTTATAAGTGTAGAATTTCAACAATATTGAATAGGAAATCTTTCTATGGAAGATAAATTATACTTGTTATATAGTGTTATTATAGTGTTTCTAGGAACTATCAAATTCCTTATGTGAAGAATATCATAATGTTTCTTGATCATTATGATCCATCAGATAAGTTTTGTAACATACCTTGGATGACTAGAACAATAGATAAATCCCATAAGTTTTGACTCAGTTTCTTCTTTGTAACAGTTGCATTAGAGAAGGATCCACAGTCAATGACGACATTCTTCTGTGTGTATCTCTTACATAAGGAATGAAAAGAGTTCATACTTAGTCTGCTCTTCCATTTACTATCCTGAAAAATTATGAAATCACACAAAATGGCTATTTCTGAGTTATGTGCCTGTGTGAGTGCTTATTCCAAAAATCAAAACATCTGAAAAAAAATGATCAATTCCTAAAATTTCATAAAATTATTACATTGTTTTAATAATTACATCTATTAGAGATAAAAGGAAATAAATGATGCTGCCATATTCTTTTCTTTATATTTAATTTGGTGAAAGTTACAGAATTGCATTTCATCAAGAAAATCTAAAACATATGTTCCTATATTCAAGGCATTTTCAATAGGGAGATTGCAGGTTCATGAGGTTCTTTCAATCCCAAAATACCTAAGTTAAAATTCTTCCATTGAGCAAAAAAGATGTCAACTTCAAACAACAATTGATATGATTCTACCCTTAGTTACAATTTTCTGAATAATAATGGGGTAATATTATTCTAGAATTCTCTGTCCATACCCATGAGAGGCTTTGTGTTTTTGAGACTATGCTGCCATTTGTAAAATGAGAAATAAAGGAGAAATCTATGTTTAAAGGAAAAGAATGCTTTGGAAAAAAAAAGATTTTCCAAGCAGAGAAGTTTTCTGACAAAATGATACTGTAGCAATAGATTGCATTATAAAGAAGAATTGTACTGCGCTGTCTTATTTAGTAGACAGTTTTAATACTGAATATATTTCAAGATCCATCAGTACTATTTTACATTTTCAAACTGGAGGCATTATATAGTATAAAATTACGAGAACAATGACACTGAAGACCGTGATGAGAACATAAAGTGGGTAATGAAAGAGAACAGTTTCTGTTACTGAGGGGATGCAAATCAATACATGACTCTCCTGACTACTCTTGCTGTTCTTGCAATCAAGGGCATAGGGTAGATTTCAAAGAAATGTTTATTGGGTTATAATAATCAATCATTTGAATTTTAAAATATAAATTATCATTCTGGCAAGCTTTATTAGATGATTGTGTCTGATATTCTCACAGCAGGCTTACTTACAAGGGAAGGAAGAAAAACATTTTTTAAGAAGCAGCACACAAAACTATATGCCTAGGCTTATGAAATAAAAATTTGAGGAAAAAAAATTTGTTTCATAGAAATACATTGTGGAGAAAAATATGTAAAAGAAATTAATGCTATAACTGGAATGAGTTAAATGGTTACTATATGTTGTAGAGACACTGGGATTTAAAAGCACAGAATTTAGAAATTCTAAAAGGCATTCTTTAGCTTGTTTTTGAAAAGGCACAAGTAATTAACTAGAGAGAAAAGGGGGAGTTCAGTGAAGAGAAAAATATATTTTACATATATATATTGCATTGGTGCATCCAATTAATGGTTTGACAACCTTCACCCTGGAATGTTTTTGTCTCTCTCTCCCATTCACTCTGGGCTGGTTTTGTGGGTCAGGTTAGCCAGCAGTCTGCTAGCATGAAAGGGATGTTGTGCTAGTTTTGAGTTTGCACCTTTCAGTTTACTCTCTTAAAACTCTGGATCTACCATAAGAACAAGCCCAGGGCTAAACTGCTGGAACAAACAACAAACAAACAAAAATCAGACTAGAGACAAATCATCTCAGCTGAGATCATTCTCTATCAGCCATCTACCAGCTGCCTTGCTAGCTGACTGCAGAAATATAAGCACACCCAGCCAACACCATTCACATTGATTAAATTAATGAATCACATCAGTGCAATGGTTATCATTTTTATAAAAGGTAATAATTATTTATTATTATTATTACTTTTAGTGGTGTTGGGAATTGAATCTAGGATGTCTACCACTGAGCTACATCACCAGCTCTTTCTTAAAATGTAATTATTATTGTTTTATTTTGAGTTTGAGTCACAAGAATAACAAAAGTGCACCATCTAGCCTGGCTAATTGGTTGTTATTTTAAGTCATTAAGTTTGGGAATGGCTTATAACATGACAATATTGTACTAATAGATAACATACAATGCCTATGGAATTTATCATATAATCAGGACTTTTGAAAATGAAAGGGCTACTATCAATACTTATGCTGGGAAAATAGGCAAAATTTGGCAATACCAAAGTAAAATCAGGATTACAGTCATCTTATCCAAATTGTAATTTTTTCTACATGATGTTTATATTTTGTTTATTGGGGTAAGGCATTAGAAAAATGAGAGGCAAAGGTATCACCACCCTTAATAATGTGTGCATTCACCTTTCACCTCTAAGTAATGGAAATACTACTCAAAACGACTTACAAAATGAGGACATTTATAATCTCACTTACACAGGATGGATTGGTTTAGTGCTGCAATCCAGCATCATTTTCCCAATTTCTCCTTTTATTGTCTTTTGGAATTTTTCTTTTTCTTTTCCAGGATGGAAATAATTACAAGAGCATGAAAATGTGTGAGATTATTATAACTAAAAAGTTAGAATGTTCATCAGGAGAGTGTTCTGTAATGTTTTTATAGAAAAATAGAAATAAATTTCCTCAAAAAAAAGGAATGGAAATTGTTTCTGAGTGAAATTCTAGGATTCAAATGGAAAGTTAGAAAAATCCATTTTTCTCCAACCTTAAATTTGATCTAATTTCTCAATCTTTGTGATGGAGTTCTTTGTAAATACTGTACTGTGTCCTAGCTATTTCTGAAAAGGAAAGGCCAGGACAAAGAATCTTTCTGCATTTCTTTTAGTGGCAACCTTAGAATAAATTTCTCTGAATTCACACTACCTTAAAATGTGATTTCAAGATCTTTATTTTTAAGTGGAGTGGATTTCAAGGTTTTTAAACTTGAATATATCATGATTATACTTGGTTGCTTAGCAAAATTGCAAGAAAACTCTGCTCCTTATAAACCCCTGCATAGAAATGGAGTAGGCTGCTTATAGTTTCACATATATTTTGAATTTCCCTGTGAGAGATGAATAATAACGGCTTTGTTTTCAGAGTATTCACAAAGTAATAGGAAATTTGCATCGAATAATAAACAGAACCTAGGCTTAGCTCTGAGCAGCCTCTGAATGATCTGCCAGATCAAATGAGCACTGGATGTTATACAGAATAAACATAATGTTAACTCTCTACAGTTGAAATGAAAATATTTCACCTGCTAACATATTTCAAAATGACTTTTTAAAGAGATGCTTTGCCTTGGTTGATGGTACTTTATTCACTGTGCATTATGGAAATTATTCTTTATTGACAGGATTTTCTGTTAATATTTCCTCTAAGGTTCAATCTTTGGCTAAAAGAGAAGCTTGAATTTACATTTTAAATGAGTTCCTATTGAAATTTAAGTGTCTTATGCAATCTGAATAATATATTTTTATTTTTTATTTTTGTTCATTTTAGTTATAATCTAACTTAAGAAACATATATTTTACTGGTGATGGAGGAGTGTTTCAAAATTCTCACTTTGTGATCAAATGTGTGTGATTGAGAAGTTGCTGAATGTATTTAATTTCCAGTGTCATGTGTCAATTAAGGTTTTGGATTCCAAGATACTTAAATTTGAACTTTCTCTGTGATCTGACAAAGCTTCAACTTAGTGAGCATAATAATTGACCCTGTCTAATAGGATTGTTGTGAGAATTAAATAAGACAGTCCAATAAAACTCCTTATGTAGAACCAAAAACAATTGAAAACCTAATAAGTGGTAGTTATTACTATTGATAATTAATCTATAAGATAGTGAAAATCACCTTGGCCATGAAGTGCTGAGCTCTAGCTACTATTACTTAGTAACTCTATGACCTTGAGAACAACACATAAACTCTCTGAACACACTGTAACTTTCACAAATTGAAAGTTTTCATAAATAGCCTGCATACATGCATGATTATGATAGTCAATAGTGTTTGTCTAAGAGTTTATTCTTTTATTATCTTGTTTTAAATGTAAATTTCTTTTAAAAACTTGAGTTAGTTGACAATTTCTACATAGGTCTGCATTTGAAATAAGTGGAATCTCAGATCAAATTGCTGGCAATTGCATGTAAGCATTTGCATGTATATTAATATTTTACATGATTTGGCTTTTTTTAAATGTGCTTTTCCATATTGTATTACCTCATTCTTAAAAGCTATCAATCATGTATATATAATAGTTCACTGCTAAAAACATTCACTACAAGAGTCATATTTCTTTTGTCCCTTTAGAATACCCTGGATATAAAAATTTAGCATAGAAAATGAATGAAATTGGATAGACATCTCAAGTGAGCTATTTTGGTCACCATACCTCCAGGAACAACTTGCTATAGATTTATAATCCATCTTTAAAATTGAAGAACCTTAGGGATGGAATGGAAATGAAATATTCAGGCATTCAAACTTTAACATGATTTAAATATTGAAGTAGAATTTAGAGGGCTACCTTGGAGGAAATAGGAAAAAAATAGGAAGAAGAAAAAGAAAGGGGGCTGGGGATGTAGCTCAGTTGGTAGAGTGCTTGCCTTGCAAGCACAATGCCCTGGGTTCAATTCCCAGCACCATAAAAAAAAAAAGAAAAAGAAGGAATCGGATCTCTGATTTGTGTTGCTGCAAAGATACTTAAGCTTTTGCATATTGCCCAAAATATATATCACCAGCATATCAACAACTCTTTCCTCTCAGTATCAGTAGAAATACAGCAGGACAATTCAGATGCATTAATCCTTTGTATACTTCCAAATGTTAAAATTTCTGTGTGTGTGTGTGTGTGTGTGTGTGAATGTAAGAGGTGGTTCGCAGTTCAGATATCTCCATGGAGATTAATAGCATGTGGTTTACACAATGCTTTTAAAGTAGGATAAGGTGCCAGGTTAAATGGTACTTAATTATAGAGTATGAGTCAATTTAATCCTACACTGCAAATATTTAGAAAATGAGATCTATAGAAAATAAATAGAGTATTATAAGAAAAAATACTGCTATGCACTAATTGTGTCCCTTCAAAATTTACATGTTGAAATCTTAACCCTTATGGTTTAGGAGGTGTGACCTTTGGTAGCAAATTTGGTCATGAGGCCGGAACCATCATGAATGATACAGTGACCTTATAAAGGGATCCCAGAGAGCTTTCTCACCCTCTTTCAACTTGAGAGGATACCAGAAGGAAGCCGAAGTGTGTGCTATCCTGTAGAAGGCACTCACCAGATGTCACCGTGCTGGTGCTCAATTCTTAGACTTTCAACCTTCAGAACTAGGAGAAATTTCTGTTGTCTATAAACCATCCAGTGTATGGTACTTTGGTATAGTAGTCCAAACTAAGACACATACTTGCATTTTATTTTATTTTAATATTTTTATTTGTTCATTTAAGATATACATGACAGTAGAATGTATTTTGACATAGTATACATACATGGAGTATAACTTCCCATTCTTGTGGTTGTACATGATGTGGAGCTACACTGGTCCTGTATTGATATATGAACATAGGAAAGTTTAGGTCCAATTCATTGTGCTGTCTTTCTTATTCCCATCTCCCCGCTTCCCTTCATTTCTCCTTGTCTAATCCACTGAACTTCTATTCTTGCCCTTCCCTTATTGTGTGTTAGCATCCACATAGCAGTGAGAACATTTGACCTTTGTTCAAATGGATCAAAGGGGTTGGCTTATTACACTTGGCATGATCATCTCCTCAAGTTCCATCCGTTTACCAGCAAATGCCATAATCTCATTCTTCTTTAAGGCTGAGTAATATTTCATTATGTTTATATGTATCACAATTTCTTCATCCATTCATCTGTTGAAGAGCACCTAGATTGGTTCCATAGCTTAGCTATTGTGAATTGAGCTGATATAAGCACTAATGTGACCACATCACTATAGTGCCAATTTTAAGTCCTTTGGGTATATATGCTCAGGAGTAGGATAACTGGGTCAAATGGTGGTTCCATTCCAAGTTTTCTGAAGAATCTCCTTACTGCTTTCCAGATTGGTTGCACCAATTTGCAGTCCCACCAGCAATGTATGAGTGTAACTTTTTTCCCCACATTCTCACCAACATTATTGTTTCCTGTATTCTTGATAATTGCCATTCTGACTAGAGTGAGATGAAATCTCTGTGTAGTTTTAATTTGCATTTCTCCAATTGCTATAGATGTTAAGCATTTTTTTTTTCATATATTTGTTGACCGATCGTATTTCTTCTGTGTATCTGTTCAGTTCACTTGCCCATTTTTTGGGTTGTTTGCTTTTTTAATGTTAAGTTTTTTTGAGTTCTTCATATATCCTGAGATTAATACTCTATCTGAGGTGCAGGTGGCAAAGATTTTCTCCCATTCTGTAGGCTCTCTGTTCATGTTCTTGAATGTTTCCTTTGCTGTGAAGAAGCTTTCTCGTTTGATACCATCCCATTTATTGATTCTTGATTTTACTTCTAACACTTTAGGAGTTTTGTTGAGGAATTCAGTTTCTAAGCTGAAATGATGGAGATTTGGGTCTACTTTTCCTTCTAGTGAGTTCAGGGTCTCCGGTCTAATGCCTAGCTCTTTGATCTACTTTGTGTTGAGTTTTGTACAGGGTGAGAGATAGGATATACCTACATTTTAAAAGTAAAGGATATTCAAAATGACATTTCACTGAGTTTAAGAAATAGCTTCTATTTTCCATTAGATCATTTTGTTATAAGGCAATTCTCCATAGCAATTCCACACATTATATAACAGTTTTGTCCTGGACTATTATTTCCAGGTTGTGCAGTAAGCAGCCTAGATGAAGAGAGATAGTGCTTCCTAGAGGACACTGGGCAAATTTGCTTTCTGATCAGAATAATATAATGTCTTCCTTGGGGACGGTTGAGCAAGATTGCTTAAAGCCTCTATAAGATGACCAGAGAAATCTTAAATCCTGGGTTGTGTACCATATGACTTCCATGAGACTTGAGAAAGAAAAGCAATTGAAGGAAATATGAAACCCAGGCCACCTTCTGTGTCATGAGCAGTAAAGATCATTGTTTGTGTTCCAGAGGTCTGGAGCCTTTTGCCATTATCTGTGTAGCTGTGGTAGGGTATTTGTTAGCCTAGAAGCAGGGTAAAATCTCAGACCCTTAATCATTTTGACAGATTTATAGGTCATTGTGCTAAATGCTACATGGAGAGAAATACAAAGAGACAATACGGACCATACCCTGAAGGTTCTTGTCAAAAGACTGTAGAGTCAGTATTTCTCAATGCAAAATATTAATAAAGTTAAATTTAAAACAACATGATAATAAATGAGCATAGAGATATGTTGACATATCTGCATTCATAATCTTTATTGCCTTGTAGATAAAATAAAAATTTTCCTAGGAACCACATTCACATTCAGTTATTTTTATTAGGCCCATGGATTAGGGTGATAAAGAAAGGTCTGGAAACCATTTAGCATATTGGGAAAGAAATCTCTGATGAAAATGTTTCAGAATTTTTTTAGTGGTCTAGAGTCCTAGAAACACTTGGCTTTAGGGATCATATGAAGTTGTACTCTGATGCCCTCAGAAAAAGAGCATTTTCCCCCTAGTTTCTAGACAAGAAAACTATTATTTATCCCTCATTTAGAAAAATTTTAGATGCTTACTAAACTTGAAAATAAACAATCTCTATCTTTTCACAATCATATATCTTTTATTAAGAAACTCAGTACTATTTACAACACAAAATATGTTTTCCATTTAACTGACAATCCTGAAGATTATAATATTGGTTCTTACACAGTAGTAAGAAAGATTCAGTGAAAGTGATCTTAGCAGTCTGATTGGACTTGGTCATCTGAACTGCATCATTCAGAAGCCAAGTTGTATGGGACCATTTTGCTGTCCTAAAATCAAGACTGAGCTCAGCATCTAATTATAAGGACAATCTCCCAGAAGATACGAAAGCAAAAAAATGTCAAAATCCTTTAGAAGTTGTCCTTTTTTAAAATTTCATAGTCCATTTTAAATGATAGAGACTTCTT
Organism: Glaucomys volans; assembly: GCA_020662805.1. Taxonomy (NCBI): domain Eukaryota; kingdom Metazoa; phylum Chordata; class Mammalia; order Rodentia; family Sciuridae; genus Glaucomys; species Glaucomys volans. The sequence goes on from JAJEJO010004929.1 coordinate 132,474, forward strand.
TTTGTGCCTCAAAAAATTGAGTGTGAATAAAGTGCCACAAGTTTTACTGAATTTAATTCAGCTTTCCCTAAGCTCCAAATTGAGAAAGCATTAATAAATACTGAATTCCCTATCTCAGAGCTGCCTGGAAAAGATTTTAATAAATTACATTTTATGCTGCAATCCAAGCATTGAGCTGCCACAGTTATGATTAATAGAGCTGAATTCATATAAAAGAACAACAGCTCTAGAAGAAAAGAATTCTGTCATACATTGCTATCACATTGATATTGAAAAGAGGTGCAAATATTGCTGCTATACATGCAGTAAAATAACTGAATAGAAAAAGAATAAATTTTCTTGAATTATGCTTTAATTCAAACAATATCAGATTGTAGAGTATAATGGCAATAATTTCCCTAAAAATTGCTAATACTCTTGAATAAAGGGAGTTCAATCACTATGGCAAGACTTTGAGAAAATATTCATAAAAATTCATTTGAAGAACAAAAAATCTAAATTAAAATGATACTTTTTATTTAGAATACAAAATGGATGGGAAAATCATCAAAAGTATCAATACTTTTAAAATTCTTAATGAAATTGTTGGCAACATTTAAGCACAATTTTAAAAATGCATTTTCAATTATTTTTAACAATTTAATTGTTACTGAAATTATTTTCTAGACATTTTAAAATCTTTTAAAATCAAAATTGACTTCTTAACATAATGTAGATGGAAATGTATTTTCTGAAGAGCTGACACCATAATTCTTCATTGAATAAAAACTGTGCAAACAATTATATTGAAAGAAGGAGAGCAAGGGTTTTTGTTTTTAGCTCATGGAATTGGATGAGCCATGCAGCAGAAAATTGATCTGCATTACATATAAGCAGACATTGGAAGGTAGGAGGAACAGAGCAGATTTGGAGTAATAAAGTATTGCAATGCTACTAATGCTGGAGATGCAGAAATGGCTGAGGAGTTTCATTTAGGTCTGTGGCTTTGATTTTGCAGCTATTTAGTTGCAAGGAGAAAATTTCATATCTAATCTTCTGGAAAGTCTTCCTCCTCTGAAAAGCAACCAACCAACATAAGAATTATTCATGCTTAATTCTTTACTGTGGGTTATTTGCCATCTTAATGTCAACACCCCAGTATAACAGTGACTTCATTTTTTACCATTGATCAGAATTGAATGGGGTAATTTAAAAATAATACCAGGATACATTCCAGGGCTTTCTGATGCAATACATCCAGAATGTGGCCCCATGCTGCTGGTTTCGGGGGGGGGGGGGTCACACTTTGAGAATGGCTGCTCTGGAAGATAATCTAAATAGGTGCATCTCATTTTTTCTTCTATCCACTAGCTCAGACAACCTTGTCTCACTTAGACAGCAGCCTCCTAGTTGATCTCCCTACTTCTCTTGCCATTCAACCCCATACAATACATTCTCTACTCAGTAGCCTTAATAGGATTCTGAAAAATATAATTCAGATTACATAAATATGATTTATTGTAAAGGCCTCCTCTGGTCACTTTACGATAATTAAAATGAACTTTTGCCACCTTCTGTTTCTCCAAACAGGCCACTTTATTTTTAACAGTATGTACCACCTTTTTTCTTTTTTCTTATTTAAATTGTACAGTGTTTGCAAAACATTCACTTGGTGATATAAAGGAACTTATCTCTCCTGCCTATGTCCCTGCTACTAGATAGTACATGTCTTGTACTATAGATTTCATGAATATTTATTGAAATAATAAATGAAATACAGGCACGTGTTAGAGGAATGGGATGATGTTGCTGTTTTACAGAAAATAAAGGGAAGACTTCTGTAATTATATCGATGTGCTAGGAGAGGATTAGAGCAATCCCTGAATTTGTATAGAATAAAACTCTGAGGCAAAAATTATGAAAATATTATTTCACTTCTCCTACTCCTGCAAATCACACTTTTCACAACTGATTGAAACTATATTCAATAAACCGGGTACAGTGGCACATGCCTGTGATCCCAGGGGATTGGGAGGCTAAGGCAGGAGGATGGAGAGATCCAAGCTAGCCTTAACAAAAATGAAGCCCCAAGCTGAGTTGTGAGACCCTGTCTCTAAATAAATACAAATTAGGGCTGGGGATGTGGTTCAGTGGCTCAGCATCCCTGAGTTCAATCCCTGGAACCAAAACAACAATGACAAAAAAAGTATTAAATAATCCTCTCTAGAATGGAAGGGAAAAGTAACCACAACTTGTGAAACAGATTCCATATAGACGAAGACCCTTTCTTAACACACTGGTTCAGATGGAATGTTTCTAGTAAGTACTTAACAGCTACAACTAGAGGTATGTTTACACCGGACTACATATATTAGAAGTAGGCATACAAAAATGATTCTTGACAATTTGACTTGGTTCTTACACTCAAAATATATCTTAGTCTGATTCCTGTCAACTTAAATGTATTTACACCATATCTAAACACACAGAAATGCGCATGCATGAACACAACAGAATTGGATTTAACTATATTGTACATTTACCAGCAAGTTGAATCTATAGGAGGCATAACGAAAGGGACAGTGACATAAGCTGAATTTTCTTTCCCCAATGTAGTGTCTTTTCAATTATTGTTACATTTTAAGAGGTATATATGTAGTTCTGGATTTTAAAACATATTTTATTTAAAGTATCTGGTTATTTTAGAATTTTTGGTAGAAATTCAGAATGCAAGAATTCCTATTTCATTTACATTATTACTTATAGTCAGCTCTGTGTGTTTTTTTAAGCTTTGTAACTTTGGGCCTGACAGTTCTCTTCTCTATGCTTCAGTTCTATCACTATTGATGCTATAACTTTGCTTTGAGAAAACAGTCATTACATATAAGAGCTCCCAACTTATGTTAATTTCTCAATATGTGTTAGCTATTATTACTTTAAATTATTGTTGTTATTATCATTACTAATAAGGATCCTTCCCTAGGTTGATTCCACCCACCAGAAGCCCTTCTTGGCGGAGAGATAAAAGGATGAAAATAGTCAGAAGCAAAGTGATAGGATGAATGAAAATGATGGTTTCTCTATACCGAAATCTTCAGCCAGTAGGTGGTAGTTTATCTGGCTGGAACATAAGGGATATGACTATGGCCCAGCTGGCTCAGGCAGCAAATGGTTTTGGAAAAAGAAGTTGCCTGGCACTGAGTCCCTGATTGTGGAGACTGGGAAATAGAACAAAACTACAATTTATTGAGCACCTGTTACATACCAGGTAATTTCATTCACATCATCCTATTCCAGGGTTGTCGGTATTCCAATTTTTACAGCGTATAAAAGAGGTAGAGACAGTAAGTAACTTACAGAATATAATACAATTTTTAACTCTGGAGTCAGAATTCAATCCTAGTTTTGTCTTCTCTTTTATGCTTTCTTTATAATAACAATAAGCAATGGGTTTGCAAGAGTTTCAGAAATATGTCCATCTGCAGTATGGAGAGTTCCTTTATTTTATATTTTAAAAATTAAGCCTCCTCTTCAGTATGTGGCTTCCTAGACACCAGGTGACCAAATGAGATTTAGGTGACCAGGACCTTCAGGAGATAGAGTGAAGAAGGAATTACATTGGGGGGTAAAGGCAAGCAGTCTTGTGATTTTAAAATCAATACCCCTGACCTGACATTATCTTCAAAGAGAAATGATCTTGGCCCTCCCTATTCAGAGTCCTCATATTTGGCTAAATTGTGGAAGGTAGGCTCATACTGGGATTCTGATAAATTAAAGAAATGAAAACTGACTTTTTCCCTACCTAAAGATTCTAGAAGACGCATCTATCACATCTAAAATGTTTCTTAGTATAATATAATCCACCTATGTTACAGGTGGATTAATTTAAGTGGATTAAAATGCATATTGTGTTCGCCTCCCAATTCCAAAACTTCTGATTCATTAAGTCTCAATGAGACTACAGAATTTTTATTCCAACAAGTCAGAGGTAATGGTGAGTCTGCTGATCCAAAACCCTGCTTAGAGAACTACTGCATCAGTCAATACCACTCATTTTACAAGGGCATAAATTAAGGCCCCAACAGGGACTTGTCCCAAATTTCCTGATGTTTGAAAAGTTAAAAAGAAGGGGCCATCACTGAGATTTGTTCAAAGAAATTATATGAAGTCAATCTTGAAATAGCATGGTTATGATGTCCTTGTCCAAGTTCAGCTGTACAATGGGAGTCAGTCATTTTAGGACTGAGTAAACAAACAGAAAAGGAATCAACAGGTTACATTTGATACCATTTTTTCCTAACTCTTGCTAAGTCTTCTTTTGAACCTTATATGATTAGTCCTGTTTAAGGCTGCAATGAAATGAATGAAAAGAGATTTTGTCCAGTTAGTCTTCAGTTGCTAAAAATGCATTAGAAAAAGTTGAGCTGTTTAAATCATGGACTAAATGTAGATTTCACGAAGAAAAAATTGATTTTATTTCCCAAGTCAAATCAGATGGATTGGAAAGGGTTTTGTACAGGGTTGTCTTGAAAATTATGTTGATGCTAAGCAGGGGTTTAGAGGAAAAGATAACTATCTGCCAGGGATAATGAAAACAGAAAGGACACCAAGCATTCTACAATGTCAAATTCCAGGTTGTTATTTGATGTTTATAATAGTTTTTCACATTGTTTATATGAAAAATACTTATGTGGCTCTAAATATGCTGAATGTTCAGCTGTTAAACATAACCATAAAATCATTCTTTATGATATATCATTTAACTCAATATTGATTGATTTACCAATGACTCTATCTATGATAGTTGAAAACCTGTTAATTCCATGACTACTATTCTACTTAATTTTCTGTATGAAAGCACAAACTTAAATCTTATCTCTCCCCTTTGACAAATAACAGAGGCTATATTGTCATTTTGAGAGGTTGTAAGAATGAATGTGCTCAATACCATAATCCACAATATCTATGATGGTGGTATGACTTTGTATTTTATACTATGACTCAAAACAAATATCTTAAAACTCTAGGAAATGAAAAAACTAAAGAGAATTTTTTTGCTCTGCATAACAAATTTAGAGTGCCACAAATTTAGCATCTTAAAACAAAGCACATTTATTATCTTAGTTTCTGTGGTCCAGGAGTGTGGGTACAGGAAATTCAAGCAGCATCAAGTGCTATAGTCTCATCTGAGGCTTGGGGTTGTTGGTTGTGAGTAGAATTCAGTTCCTCGGACCTGTATGACCAACGTCCTTGTTCTATCATTTGGTGTGAGGAGGAGCTCTCCCAGCTCCTGGAGGATGCCCACAGGACCCAACCACAGGGCCCTCTCACATTATGGCATCTTATTTTCTCAAATATAGCAGGAGGGTCTCTCTCATGCTTTGAATCTCTTTCCTCAGAAAGAACTCAATCTCTTTTAAGGCCTCCTCTAATTTGATCAGACTAATCCAGAATAATCTCCCTGTTGATTAATTCAAAGGCAATTCTTTTGGGATCTTGATTACTACTCTAAACTCCCTCAGTTTCACATAATCTAATGATGAAAGCAAAATGCATAGTATTCGGTCCCTCTTACATTCAAGGAGAAGTCATTACACTGAATGTGCATGACAGGAAGGGAATTTTATAGGCCATTTTAGAGTTCCACCCACCACAGGCTACTGATGACAAAATGTTTATTTTATATTATTTCATATTGTAAAATACTGTATATTCCTTATGAAACTTAAGGAAATAAAAAAATTACAAATAAAATAAGCTTTTTATATTCTACCACTTAAAAGTAAACATTATTTACATTTTGGCATGATTCTTCTCTATTTTTTTCTATATTTTCATATATGTACGATTGTGTTTTTAACAGGTCTACTGCATTTGGAGTTTTTATGTTAATTTTTAACTTAAAACACTGGAAACATTTCCATAATATTTATATTATTCTAAAATATGACTACATCATGTTAATTGTAAGAACTTGTTATCACTTATTTAGTTAATTCCTTATTGCTTTTCATTATTTCCATAATTTAATGATACCATGAGTCTTTTTATGTTAGTCTTTGCATCTTTATTCTATTCAGATAAAGCTTCTGGAATAATATATTGTTGGAAATACTGTTTCATGACCATTTATATCCATGCCCTTTTGGTAGTAAGCATCTCTTCCAGTGATTCTGAGTGTGGCCATCTTATTACCTTGGAGAATGGAACAGTAGCAAATTCGATTCAAGCAGAGTATTAAACTAGCCCTTGAACAATCTAGCTTTCTTTCTTATCCTGCTGCCACAGGGGAGAAAATAGCCCAAGGCTAGCCCATGAAGTAATGTGCTTATCATATGAAGAACAGACTGTATTCCTGACCAAGGTCATCTAAGACCAGGTGGCCTCCCCAAGCCTACCACCAGGTGACTGCACACACATGAGTGAACCAGATCAAGTTTAGCTAAGACTTCAAAGAGAATCACCTAGCTGATCCGTAGACCCATGAAAAGAAATATATTTAGAGTAATTTTTTTTTTACCAGTAAAACTAGTATTACAAAGAAATATAAATGAACTCTAAAGGGCAAATCTAGAAGTTTTGAAAATTACTAGTCAATGAGAAGTAATTTAAGCAAGTGTTATTTAAAACCTGCTGGAAAAAGTGAGAGAAAATTTTTCTCTCCTTAAAAAAAAAGAATCGGAATCTTTTGTAAAGAAGCAATAGATATCATTGAGAAGAAAGAATTCAAACCATTAGCTTGAGATATGTGAAAACTACAATGACATAACAATGCCTTTTCCATTGTCAGTTTCAGAATTTTTCTCCTTAGCATGACAAGATCCTTGACTATATTTTTCTGATAAATATATCTAAATAATAATAAAACATAATATATAATAATATATAAAAAATAATATGTAAATATATATAAACAATACAATATTTAATAATATTAGAACAGCTTCCAGCAAATATAACATTTTGTTAAAAATTTCTGAGGAAATGGGACTGGAAGTGCTCAGTGGCATGAGTGACACCCCAGACAAACTGAAGCTAATCACAAACATGAACATTCCCCACTTCATCCCATTTAGTTCAGTGAGGCAAAAAGTTGACTGCTTTTTAGAAGCAGTTACCAGAGATCATTAAGCACAAACACTTCCATTTTCCTTTTGTTACATGGTTTGCATCCTTCAAAAACAAAGGTCTACAAAGTCTCTCAGGGGAATAGGGTCAACAGAATTTTTAATTTTATGTGCACAAATTTGAGTAAAGTAATGGAGTCTCAACTTTGTTAGATCTGCTTATTTTCCTTATGATGCTTACCAATCAATGTAACATATTTATTTCAGAGATAATACCATATGAGACCCATCAACCAGACACAGAGGGAGATTCATTCCCCAAAGCAAAAATTATTTATTAGTGTCTCTTGGAATCTATGTACTAAAAACCTACTGAGACTTGCAAGCATAAGGCCCTGGGTTCAATCCCCAGTACCCCCCCCCAAAAAAAAACCTACTGAAAGTTGAGACTCTTGTGAAATACAGTGAACTAATTAAATCTTCACCCTACCCTACTTTTACTATTAGAAATATTTGACAGGAATAGAATTAAAAACAAACTAGGAGAGGAAATTACATATATTTCATCATCATTAAAAGACTCAGTCAGTTAAAACAATAGCATATTTTTCCCTTGAAGGATAGTTATTTTTGTTTGTTTCATTATTCTAATTTTTTTTTCATAATCTTTTTGGAAGCAGAGGCAATGTTAAGCCTGCCAAAGGGGAAAAAAGAGAAATAGATTACTCACCATCATTTTCATGCATTCTGCCAAGGAAATAAAGGCACTAAAGCGTTTGACTTAGATGCATTGCAATTGACAACAACCAGTGCTAGGCTGTAATGAGTTTTAATTACAATACTATGATTGACTTCCTAGAGGTTTTATCTAATGCGTCACTCTTTGTTTACATTTCCACCTCACACCCACACAGTTTTCTTCTCTTCAGAAACATATTTAAAATAATTGCTCCAGATACTTTGTTTTTGAAAAGTTTAAGGCATTTTGTGAAGATAGTATTTCTTCAGAAATCAACTGTTTAGAATCACAGCTAAAAAGAAAGCAAAACTACTTTGATAGATTAAAGATGACCCCAAATTATTTTCTACTCATCTGATTAAAATGCAATAACTAATGGGAACAAATGTATTCAGAATGTTTGTATATAATTTTGGTTTAAGGCAATTGGTTTTCTGGACTTCAATTTGCATTTTGAAATTATGGTTATTTTGAAAGAATGGTAATGGAGAAAAGTGAATGTAAATGAAATTATAGAAACAGGGTCACTCATAGTGTGATGGTGCATTCTTTTACCTATCAGCAGAAGGGGAGGAGCAATTCATTCTGGGAAAACATTTCCCAGGAGAGTCCAATAATAAACACAGTCTTAGAAGACTTTGGAAGTTATTTTTTTTTCCTGCCTGTGTTCCCATGTATGTTTAAAAGGTGGATTTTCCTCCCATTACTAAAAGTAAAACAATTCCATACTCATACATTTCATTTCATATGTTTTCATTTATCATACTTGCCATTAAGAAAAGGTTAATCATGATCATTCAGGTCGTTATTCTCCCAGAGTGATTTCTAGAAAGCATCGGTCCTTTAAGACATTCATATGTGCAAACAAATTATTTTATGGGGCAAATGAAAAACTCTTCAAAGGATAACATTCTTCCTCAGAAATTACACTAGATATTAACTTACTGGAAAATTCCAGAAGTTGATCACTAAGAAGAAAATCTCACTGACCATGCACAGAACTATTCATCTAAAAACAAGAAAAACAAGGTTAAAAGAAAGCATAGGTCCTTGATCCATTTTGAGTTGAGTTTTGTACAGAGTGAGAAATATGGGTTTAGTTTCATTCTGCTGCATATGGATTTCCAGTTTTCCCAGCACCATTTGTTGAAGAGGCTATCTTTTCTCCATTGTATGTTTTTGGCTCCTTTGTCAAGTATGAGATACCTGTATTTATGTGGGTTTGTCTCTGTGTCCTCTATTCTGTACCATTGATCTACCTATCTATTTTAGTGCCAATATAATACTGTTTTTGTTACTATTGCTCTGTAGTACATTTGAAGGTCTGGTATTGTGATACCCCCTGCTTCACTCCTCTTGTTAGGAATTGTTTTAGCTATTCTGGGTCTCTTATTCCTCCAAATGAATTTCATGATTGCTTGCTCTAATTAGACCAGAGACCCTGCACCTAATAGAAGAGAAAATAGGTCCAAATCTTCATCATGTTGGCCTAGGACCAGATTTCCTTAACATGACTCCCAAAGTGCAAGAAATAAAAGCAGGAATCAATGACTGGGATAGAGTCAAACTAAAAAGCTTTTTCTCAGCAAAGGAAACAATCAGCAATATAAAGAGAGAGCCTTTAGAGTGGGAGAAAATCTTTGCCACACACACTTCAGATAGAGCACTAATCTCCAGAATCTACAAAGTACTCAAAAATCTTTACACCAAGAACACTAATAACCCAATCAATAAATGGGCCAAGGAAATGAACAGACACTTTACAGAGGAAAATCTACAAGCAATCAAGAGATTTATGAAAAAATGTTCAACATCCCTAGTTATAAGAGAAATGCAAATCAAAACCACCTTAAGATTTCATCTTACCCCAATTAGAATGTCTTTTAATAAAAATACAGGCAACAACAGGTGTTGGGGAGGATGTGGGGAAAAGGGTACACTCATGCATTGCTGGTGGGATTGCAAGTTGGTGCAGCCACTCTGGAAAGCAGTGTGGAGATTCCTTAGAAAACTTGGAATGGATCCACCATTTGACCCAGCTATCCCACTCCTTGGCCTATACCCAAAGGACTTAAAATCAGATTACTACAGTGATGCAGCCACATCAATGTTCATAGCTGCTCAATTCACAATAGCTAGATTGTGGAACCAAAGTAGATGCCCTTCAATAGATGAATGGATAAAGAATCTGTGGTATATATACACAATGGAATATTACTCAGCCATAAAGAAGAATAAAATTATGGCATTTGTAGGTAAATGGATGATGTTGGAGACTGTTATGCTAAGTGAGATTAGCCAATCCCAAAAATCCAAAGGCCGAATGGTCTCTCTGATAAGTGGATGATGATGCATATTGTGGGGTGGAAGGGCGGCAAGAATGGAGGAAGGATCGAGAGCATAGAGGGAAGGGAGGGGTGGAGTGGGGGGGGGGGTAATAATAACAGAATGTGTGACAGACATCATTGCCCTGTGTACATGTATGAATGCATAAATGGTGTGACTCTACTTTGTGTACAACCAGGAAAATAATAGCTGTACTCCATTTGTGTTCAATGGATCAAAATTAAATAAATTTTTAAAAAAGCATAGCTTCAAAGTGAAATAAAAATAAAGAAAAATCCCTAAAACTGTGAGTATACAATGGAACCAAAAGCAAGTGCACATAAATGGCTATTTTTTAAAGCTCTCTATATCTTTAAACTATAGAAACAGGAATATAATATTCCCTTGATCCACGCTACGGAACCCTGCCAACTATTTTCCCTTTATTCCTTATAAGCTTTAGAATTGGTGAAAGAGTGGGAAGATTTTTAAAAAGTGTCACATTTGTAACTTTATCACATGCTTCTTTTCATGTGATGTTAAATAAATTCATCTGCCTCAGTTTCTTTTTCTATAAGATGAAACAGTACGAAATTGGTAGGATATAAAGTCATTATATCTAATAGGGTTAGCAATCCCTTCTTATTATTTTTATTATTTATTATTTCTTTGGTATTTCATTGGCATTCTTTTGGATATGTTTGTGCCTCTCTAGCACAAATGTCTCAAATGAGGTATTTTAAATTGCAAATTGGGATAACAGAAAGAAACAAAATGCTAAATTTTGTGCACAGACTAAGGACCTCTTTAAGTGTTTGAATCACTGCAGTTTCCTTCAAACCAGCAAAATTTCATAAATATAAAATCATATTTTATGTAAATATATTAATTATAAAAATAAATATAAATTGTAAGTTTAAAATCTTACGAATATAAGAATTATTTGTTGAACAAATCAAGGAAGTTAGAAAAATAATAATCATGTAAAACTATACAGTTGAATGGGGGCAAGTAGCTTAACTATGTTGGGACTCTTTGGAATAACTTTCTAATCATAAATGAGTGTTTTAAAAATTACAATATGTATGCAAACTCCTCAGTTTAGCTGAGTCACCTGTGATCCTAAACTTTACCAGCCTTCAAATTGCTGCTTTTGCTTGCAGTCAGAGGTTTGCTACTTCCAATTAACCCAATTAAATGGAGAATTTCACATATTCTCTAGAGGTTGAACCCGGAGGCAATTAACCACTGAGCCACATCCCTAGTCCTTTTTATTTTTTTATTTTGAGACAGAGTCTCACTGAAACCCTCACTAAGTGGTTGCTTAGGGCCTCACTAAATTGCTTAAACTGGTTTTGAACTTGTGATCCTCCTTCCTCAGCCTCCCAAGCCTCTGAAATTACAGGCTTGCACCACCATGCCAAGCCTCACATTGTCTCTTAAGATAGATTGTCCATGTGTTAAGATTTCAGGAATTGACAGGTGACCAGAAAGATCTCAAATACTTTGTCTAAAATTTCCACTTAAGACCTCATACTCAATGGAATGTAAACTAATTTACTTGAAAAGAGAAATTAAACAACAATCAATTTATCAGCAATGTTGTCTAGAAAGCTGTTGTTTCAGAAAGAAGAGAATGAAGTCAAGGCAACTAGCAGACAAGATGAATGTTAAAGGTGGAACTGTGATCTCAAGACTAGTATTGATTTTTATTCTTTTTGCGGGGAGTAATGGAGATTGAAATCAGGGTTGCTTAACCACTGAGTCTTTCCCAGCCCTTTTAATTTTCTTTCCCTTTCTTTCTTTCTCTTCCTTCCTTCCTTCCTTCCCTCCTTCCTTCCTTCCTCCCTCCCTCCCGCTTGCTTTCTTTCTTTTCTTTCTTTCTTTCTTTCTTTCTTTCTTTCTTTCTTTCTTTCGTCTTTCCTTTTTTTCTTCTTTCTTTCTTTCTTTTGAGACAGGGTCTTACTAAGTTGCTTAGGGCCTTTGCTAAATTGCCCAGGCTGGCCTCAACCTTGTGATCCTTCTGCCTCAACCTCCCAAGTTCCTGGATTATAGGAATGTGCCACCATGCCCAACAAGACTGTAGAAGTTTTCCATTTGGTCCTTAGTTTTTAGGATGGCTAGGTTGGGGTAGGCAACACAGACAAATGTTAAGAGGAAAAAGAAACTTGTCAAAAAAAAAAAAATGTCCTTTTACTTAATAGGTAATTTTGACATTGCCTGTGGGTACATATAGAGGTGTGCCTAAACAAAATTCTAGTATGGAAAAGAAATATTGATTATTCATGATTAACAGGGTTTAAGTTTGTCTAATCAGAATTTATTAAATGAATGTATCATGTCTAAATCTATGCCACATTGTAACTCTGTGGATCTTAGATATTATACTCAATTTTCTCTCATTAAGTTTTGCCACTTTATAGTTCACATTTCTTCCATGTGACATAAGGTCAAGAGGAGCTGGTTTTCATGTAGAAGAAATGAGTTTCCTAGACAGAATGCTTTTGTTAAGACACCTGGAGTGATTGGAGGGTGAGTGATTAGAGGCTGTGACGACACTAGGGGGTCTATTTGAACATATGAGATGACTGCTGAGATATGTTCCTAGGGAGATAGGGACCACTGACAACTTAACTTGCCACAGGCTAAGTGAGAAACTAATAACTACAAATTAAATCCAAAGAACAATAAAGGGATCTGAGAGGTTATGCAGTTGATAGCTGCAAAGAGAGGATACTTTCAGAAAGCATTCAGATAGATGCATAATGGGGATTGTTCTGCTTTGGCAGATAGGATGTGATGCCTCTTTTGGGAAAATCATTTTAAGCATTCATTCCTTTTTAATGCATGAGTAGATTCTTTATTTCAAATGCATAAGCCCTATAATTCCATGGGAATGAGCAAACTTTCAAAATTATTTACTGTTATAATAAGTGTTATTTATAAAACAGTAATATAACCACCCTACAGGTAGATACTTTTCTTATAATTCCTGAATTTCTATATAAGAACACAGAAATTCAGCAAAGCAAAATAACTTGATTAAAGGGAAAAAAAGATTAAAATTTTGAATTAGATCTTGTAATTCCACACGTGATGATTTTTCTGACCACCAAGCCAAGACATATTGTTGATACATGTATGTGCATGTACAGACACACGTTCATATATAATATACATTATATTGAATATGCTTCTTATTTAGGTCTGGAAAGAAAGGGTATGTGGTAAATTTGAAATTTCTCTAGCACAAATATTCTATTGGGACAGAAAAAGAAAATATCTTTAAAAAGACATCATTTCCTAAACTATACAACAATGTATCAGCTGAAAAGCACTGAATATTTCAGAAAATAATCAGGCTGGCTTTTTGACATTTGAAAGAGACAAAAAGACTCAACCAGAGATAATACCTATATAGTGCATGACCTATATAAAATATCCATAACACCAAGACACAAGCTCAAAGAAACAACAAAAGAAGGAGCAAGTCAGGGAAACCAGATGAACAGTGGGAGTAAAAATAAATCATTCTTTAAACCCAGTGAGAGAGAAGAATTCTAAGGGAAGGAGGATGCCACTCAGGCAATGATGTGGCAGTAACCATAGAACACTTGAGAGAACAAATCACAGGTTAACAAGTAAGAGTCACATATCTCAAGAGTTTAGATATTAACTCTGACTTTAGGCATATCCCAATTATTGAAGAAAAATATTACATCTTACAGAATTTTGTATAAACAGACTCCAGGAAATATTTTACAAAGGCACTGCCAGGGTATTTGTTGAAAGAAGGCCACAGCCTAGGTGGGATAAAAGGGCCACTCTGTCTTTTGTGTGTCCAAGGCTTGAGGGGTAAGGCAGGACAGGGTCAGGTTTATGGAGAGAAAAAATTCCAAATTGGGATAGTAATTACTAAAAGCCAGGAACATGCTTTGTACAACACAGAACTGTAAACTAGATCCACTGAAAATCTCATTAATTTCCAAGATAAAAGTGGTGAGAGGCAGGACAGAGAAAAAGATGATCACTTAACTTGTGAAATATAGTCCAATACCCTAAGAAATTCAGCATGCCCTTGCCAAGTCTGTCTAGAAAAAGCCTTGTGGCAATAAAATAATATTGACTGAGCTAAATAAGTGAATGCATGCACAGGAATTGGGGAGTATTTTCATTTGCTTTATTGATTTTTTTTATTATTTAAAAAAAATTTAAATAGTTATAGATGGACACAATCCTTTGTTTTATTTATTTATTTTTATGTGGTGGTGAGGATCAAACCCAGTGCCTCACACGTGCTAAGCAAGTCCTCCACCACTGAGCTAGAACCTCCAACCCCTTCATTTGTTTCAGTATGCTAAAAAGCATGCACCTGGTCAACTGGCTAACCTATGCTATGCCAGCAAATGCCCAGCCAAGGAGTAGAAGGAAGCTCATTGCTCCCCACTGATACACTTGGGAGCCAGTACAAAATCTTTACTCTTCATGAAGCCTTCCTTGAATTTCCTAAACATCTTATCTCAGTCTGTTTTTTATATCACTGTCAACTTTCTAGGATTGCATGAAATGACTCAAGATAGTTATGAGATCGATATGATGCTATTATAGATAACAGAACAACGAACTGTGAGTTGCAGACTGTACCAGGTCCAATACTTGTGTTTACTCAGCCTGCAAACTAAGAAAGATTGCTTCAATTTTTAAATGTTTGAACTTCATGTACATAAATAAAGTTTTCTGAGAACACATCTACATAAACTTGTTTATGCATTACCCTTAGTTGTTCTCATGCTACAGTGAAAGTGGAATTGTTTTAACAGAGACGCTAAGGCTTGCAAAATGCAAAATATTTACCATCTGATCCTTTGTAGGAAAAACTTTCTAATGTACACCAAACAAATGTGTGTATTTTGAACTGCATGAATTTATTGAACTGTGTTCATTTCATAAGTAATGAAATGATTCATAAGTAATCCTTTCCTAAGGGATTTTTCTCATTGTGATTTATGTTCTTCACTAAACTGCAAACTTCCCAGAAAGGAAGTCTGCATCTACACAATTCTTTGCACATGAGAAGAATTTATTTAGTATTTATACATTTAATAGTATCTTCTAAATTAATATCTATTCCAAAAAATCTGATGTGATTCTTCAGTAAGTTCCAATTATATGCCTATTTTGAATAAAGTGTAACATCACATAGATTAAGCCCAGGTGGCAAATACTATTCATTTTCATTTGAAATATGACAAAGTGCTATAGTGTTTTGAAGTCAAAGGGACGAGGTAGGAATTGAACCCATGCAACACATTCCTAATTTTTAAAATATTCTTTAAAAAACTGCTTGGATTTGTCATATGATAGATATTCTATAAATATTAGTCCATGTGGAATCTGAAAATATGGTAAGAGTTAGAGTGGGGATTAAATGTGGACTTGAGAGATCAGAAAATGTTTCCTGAAGAACAGGAATAATTGGCATACAAAAGGAAAAAAAAAAAACCACTTTGGGCTTGTGAGGGTAGGAACAAAAGAGCAAAGCCTTGTTGAAAGGGTGTGATTTGACTTTGTAATAATGACTTACATCTTAATAGGATGCCACTTTAACTAATTGCAAAATCATAGGAGCAAATCTGTATATATAATTCCAGAATTGAAATCTGCATTCATAAGTTTCATTTGCTAAATTTGTATCAAGCATTTTTTCAAAAGGGAAATATCTTATGTTTTTTTCTGCAGAAATTTTACTGACCATGAAAATAACAAAAGATAAATTACTTTCCCTTTTCCTCCACTGTGTTTCAAATAATGTAAAAATAGATAACAAGTGGCACATAACATCATTAAAATCAGCAGCAGGAGCTGCAAAATGAATCAGTGAAATCTTGGGGCTGCTCCAAGTATTATAGAGCCAGAGCATCTCTGAAAAAAATTCACCCCTCACCTTGGATGAAGCCCCTGCACTCAATTTAGCTCAGCCTTCCTGGGTATTAAAAACAAAACCCAAAGAGCTACTTTCTACTTCAAGTCTTTATCTCATTAAGATTTACACTTCAAGGGACAAGGTGAGGAGAGAGGCAGTTATGATAATTACATCTCTCACCCATGGTGCATTACCTACTTTTTATTTCAGTGGGCAATCTAATTTCATGATCTAAAAAAAAATTTACTACTGACAGAAAAAAGATGATATGCCTGTGTGTAAGGTGTACACAATTGTGCAATGCGGAGCCCGTGGAAAATAGATCAATAAATGTGACCACCTCACTGGTGCAGTTTTAGATATCCAGAAACACTGAAATCATTACTCACCAGTAAGACTGTGCCTATTACTTCCAGAAGAACCCTGACAGCCCAGTGCATGCCACAGAGATGTTTTGCACCTCTAATTAATTGTGATAGTTCCATAGCTATTTTCTGTCTCACCAGCTAGGTTGCGGTCACTTGGAGAGTAAATAGATACAAAATTCTTCCTCTACATTATTTTGTTTAATCCTTATAGCACCATAAGAGCTAAATATGAGTAATCCAATTTTAAGACACAAGACAAATACGTCTCAGAGAGAGTAAGATACTTTCCAATTGTAACATAGATAACAAAACACTGAGCCAGAATTAATACTCAGATCTCAAGAGCTTTATTTTTGTTGAGCTATGTGTACACTTCTTTCACACACATCTTCTTAAACTCAGCATAATGCTTTGAGCAATGAAAATGCCGTGTGTTTTTTTTTTTCATTTTAATAGTTAAAATAAACGCTCTAATAGTGACTGGTGAATTAGATGCTTTTTAACTCTTGATATTTTCAATTTACAATGGGTTTACTGAGACCCCATCGCTAAGTCACTAAGTTGAGGGAAACTTGCCTATCAATCAGTGTACTATTTGCAAAATATTGCATATTGCAGTAGCCATGGGAAAACTTATAAAGTAGTTGAAACTTGTTTGTGGAATTACTCCTCTCTTTGTTTTACTTTTCTTAAGATCTTAGTCTGTATAGAAAAGGACTTTGGATATTTATTCATCCAAAGTATGCTGTTACAGCCCCAGACCATAGTTTATTTATGAACAACAAATTTATTTCTCACGCTTCCAGAGGACCAAAGTCCAAAATCAATGTACCTGTGAGTTCAGTGGCTGCTGAGGACCTGCTTCCTAATAGATGGGAAACTATTTTCTATGTCTACACATGGTGCAAGGGGCAAAGCAGCTCTCTAGGACCTCTTTTATTTAGGGCACCAATCCTATTTGTGAAGGCTGGGCTCTCAGGGTCTAATCACCTCTCAAAGCCCTCTCTTCTTACTACCAGCCCTTTGGGGGTTAGGTGTCTACACATGAAACTTATAGGACAGAATCGTTCAGCCCCAGCACAAGTTAAGGTTTTTGTATTTTTCCTGCCATGGATGAAGGCTGAGGATTTGCACACAAGGGCAGATGCTTGTGTGGTTTGAATCACCTGCCAGGGCCACATGCAGGAGCATCCAGGCCATTGTATCAGGATGTCAGAGTTGGCAGAAGGGAAAGAGGGACATGTGAGCCTTAAAGACTGTCAGCAGTCAGACATCAATAGATAGAGTCAGACTCCTTTACACTTAACACGTGGATTCCCTGGGGAAGCTGATCCCTCTTATCCTCTGTTCTTTCCATTGTCACACTTCCTAGTAAGAGTGAATGTGAATACTGCTAGCTTAAAATCTCCAAATTGATTTTTAGATTTTTCATATTATATTAAGGAATAAAGATGATAGATTATCTCAAGTATGTTCATCCCTGAGGTTTATCTTCATAAGACCATTATGTAAAGGAAGAAAAACAAATCTCCCTATCCATATGCGGTTGTTTGTTTTAAAGACTTACAACTTTAACCTCAGTGATTTAAATATGCTCCCCATAAATTCATAGAAAAATGTACACGTAGGTCCAACCATTGATCTCAATTAACTCCCTTGCTATTAGTATAAATAAATCATATTTTCAAAGAAAAAAATGTGTTAAGCTGTGGGCTGACTTGTGTTTGTAGGTTTTCATTAGGCAGTATGTCAAGGAGACAATGTTAATTTGAAAAGAAAATTAAAGAAGCACAGTCAATTAAGTTGATTTAGAAATAGTAGGACTTTAGCAGAGATTGACATTATCCATG
Organism: Glaucomys volans; assembly: GCA_020662805.1. Taxonomy (NCBI): domain Eukaryota; kingdom Metazoa; phylum Chordata; class Mammalia; order Rodentia; family Sciuridae; genus Glaucomys; species Glaucomys volans. The sequence goes on from JAJEJO010004929.1 coordinate 150,725, forward strand.
TGCAGGAGGCAATTCTAAGAAAATGTCATTTCTTTTGTAAAGTGTACTGACATCTTCCAGACTCTGAGGCACAAACATTGTGCCCCAGAAAATGAGTTAGAATGCATGGTAAAAATGTGAACCAGAATGCCACGCTCTTCTGAAGCTTATTGAGAAGCAAGAACAACATCTGAAAACATCCATTAAGCAGAGGTCTGGCTTGGAAGAGCTGAGTCAAAGGAATAAGAGTAGTTTGGTTGACAACCATGGCAAAGGAGCAGTTAGCAGAGGTCTTCCATCAACAATTCTTTGACCAGATAATGATAAGGAATAATTTGCCACCAGGTATATCCTTCACTTCCTCTTCATTTCACACTATCACCCTCAGAATTTTTATTGAAGGATTTCACTGGAATCTTTAGTTTTCTGCCAAATAAATACTATGGTTGCATGTAGCTAGGTCACAACTTTTCAAGCATGTTTTGAAATTACATACACATGGAAGTAACAGGAAACTGGAGAGACACTCAGAATAGTCTATGTTGTGCTTCTGTGCTTGTTTAAGCTATTATTTTTTTAAATAGATAAGCCTTCTTTTCAATATGTGATGCTGGTAAGAAATATACTATTCGGATTTATTTATTTATTTGAAAATGTTAGATTAAGTAAAAATACTTAAATTATTTTGGGGTACTATACTGTAAGAGGTAATTATATATGGTATGTTAAGATCAAAATTCTGGAGTCAAAATATTTCGGTTCAAATTTATATTGACGTATTGCTATATAACTTGAAGAACAACCATAATTTGTGTTACTATCAGTTTCTTTGACTGGATATTTAGTTGACTACAAATTTAATCCTTATTAAGAGGATTATTAAAAGTATTAAATAAAAAAAGTGTTATTAGAAAATGGTCTGATACTTGTCATTATTATCCTTTAATATTTTATAATTAATATTTTAGCTTAATTGTAAATAAGAAACAATGTTTCCAATATTTCTATAAACTTTCAGTAAACATTACCTTTTCTTTACCTTTATTTTCTCCTAAAATAGAAAGTTAAGCTGTGCATAATTGTCTTTTTTTAAAGAATTTATTGCCTCCTAAGTTTCTGTATTTTGAACTTTTTTTTATTCCCATAAGATGACACTATTCTTTGTTTTAGTGTCTCCTTTCTGAGCATCAATCCTGCTTCCTTTTCTCTGTACACAAAGCTGGACCACATATTTCAGTATTCTCGGCAGGTATGTGTGACACATTGGGGCTGACTTAGAGCTTACAGAACAGAAATGATGTACTTCACATTCAGACTAGCCCCTTAGAATTTTCCCACATGGGAGCCTGTTGGCTTTTCCCACTCTGCCAGCTTCATGCAGAGAAGCACAAAAATGCTGGAATTCACTTTTTGAATATAGAAAGAACACAACTTGTAAGGAGTTGGGGTTTCTAAATCACATCTTGAAAAAGAACTGTTCACCTACCAGAACCATTGTTTGGACCTTTGTGGATAAAAAATAAACTTGAGTCTTGTTTAATCGCTGATACTTTGGAGTGTAACTATCATTGCATCTGTTTTTACCTTAACTAAAGTAATTCTCAAGGTGGGAAAATCTCTAATGTACATATATGATTTCAAACCCAGAACAAGTACTATCCATATTATCTATATTCTGACCAAAGGTTGTTACATCAGAATGTTAGAAGTTAATTGCTATCAATCAGAGAATCCAAATTTCTTGTCTTTTTTGCAAATGTTATAACTTTATTGTTACATGGGTTTTATTTAGCTGATGACTGGAAAGTTTCTTCTCTTACTTAAGAGAAATCAGAAACTGACATGTGAGTGACAGTTAAAGTAGAACTCATCTTCTTGAAGCATGAGTCTTTCACTAAGTTTTATCCATGCAGTTAAAATGGAAATATGGAAATTCTATAGGGCCTAAAATCAATCAAATCAGGGTTTAACTCCCAATTCTGATTTTTTTTCTCTATGTACTGTTGAGTACACAGAAGCATCCAGTTTATAAAATAGGAATATAGTAACTACCCTGAAAGAGTGAACAGTGGAATGTACTATAGTTTCATTACATTTGCTTCCATACACATGAAATACAGTTTAGGAAGAAGAAAATAACATATCCTGAGTATAGGGCCTCCCACTTCCCTTCAGTTTCTTTCTGTGTCCTGATTGAGAAACATAGTGTCTTGACCCAGCCAGATGCATGTTTTCCTTTGTAGGTTAGAGCCCGAGATAGGGCCTTGGACATTACTAGGCACTGATAAAGCTGTTTCCCAAAAATGCTGAGAAACTAACCTGTCAATCCTGTTACTAAGCATGTGGAAACTAGCTCAAGTGTGATCCAATTACTTAAACCCCCATATAAACACCATAATCTGATCCCCACATGAAAGATCTATCTAGGTGGGACATCTCTGTCTGACACAACGACTGGCAGCGTACTATGCAGATGTTAATAGATGCTTTGGACAGATCATCTTGCTGTTCAGTGCTTCTTTATTTGGAATCTCAACCGACTCCATCTCAGGATGATTTGGGGTAGTCTGCTGTAGGAATTCACCCTTCATTGCTTTGGGGGTGACTCCAGCTGTGAGTTCTGTCAACCAGGAACGCTGAGCATATCGGGCACTCAAAGCATCTTTTAGGATGGATGTTATCTTATTTAATATCCCCGCTAACCCCCTAGTAGTCTATCAGTTTAATTTCCTTAATGAAAGCAGATTTTCTTCACATATTACAGAAAAAGAATTTAATAACTAGAACTTAGTGGTCATGGTAAAATCTAAAACTGAAGGGTGACAGTCAGGATGGCTATGGCCAGAAGGTAAGACAAACAGTCGAACTTTTCAACCTCAAGCTTTGACACAGAAGGAAAATCCAAGTCTTCGAGGTGGAGCCACATAATGAAATATCATAGAATGATTTGCAAAGCTGACATGTGTGTCCAAACCACCATTGAAACCAGTTTCCTTGTCCTGTTCTCCTTAACAAACTCTAGCTCAGAATCACCCAAAGAGAATTCTGAGAAAAGCAATTCTAAGCCTTAGTGAGAACTGTTAGTCCCAGTGCTGACACAGCAACAGATGACCCAGCATAGACACCGTCTTCCCCTTACCACAGGTAAGTAATAAGTGTAGACAGAAGTTAGAGTCAAAACAATAAATGTCCAACAGAAGTTTCTGACATTAACTGTTCCAAGAGCACTTGATAAAGTAGCTTTCATTTATTATCTCAATTAATTTCACAAGCTTTCTGTCTGTTTTACACATGAGGATAATAAAGGTGAATGAGTTAAACAACTTGAAGAAAACACAGAAATACTAAATGAGAGGGCCAAGAGTCAAGCACTCTTTCTGCTTTCAGAGCTTTTGCTTTTAACAGGTGAAACTAGAAATAAAATTCTCATATGTTTAAATGTAAAGCCCATGCTATTAAACAACAGTATCACTCCAGTGGCAAAAAATTGCAGGCTATTCCCCTGAAGATTTTGTTAATACAAAAGTAGGTGATATATTGTATACATAGCTATAATGCTGTAAAACTATTTAATATGAGTATGTTTAAAGTGTTTGGAATGTGAGTTAGATAAATTTCGATGGAAAATGAACTAGTATGATTGTCTTGGACTGACTTATGTGTCTTCAAATTAGTATGCTTAATCCTTTACTCCCAAAGTGATTGTTTTTGGAAATAGGGCCTATAACAAGGTGTGGAAGGTCAAAGAGGACGTAGCATAGGACCATGATCTAATATTAATGACTTCCTTATAAGAAAAACAAGAAACACCAAGGATGGTTATACATAAAAATTGCCATGCAAGGACATAGCAAAAAGATGTCAAGAGGGAGATAGGAGAAATCAACACCATCAACACCTTGATCTCAGACTTACAATGTCTAGAACCATGAGAAATGAATTTCTGTGGTGTCAATCACCCAGTTTGTGATATTTTACTGATGCAGTCCTAGCAGACTAGTACAAAACCTTTATATAATAAGCAGAAGAGTGGGTATGTAAGTGTATTCGTGTGATGGAAAGTATTTTTATTTTTAAAAATAAAAATGTACTTATTATGTTTAAATAATAACTTTGTCAGTATTCCACCGTAGATGATAGAAATTGTTTTAATTTAAGCAGAATAAATTCATAAGTGAATTTGGATCTTGGAAAATAATTGTAGAGACAGAAATGATTTGAGTCTTGGCTTCAGTGAATGAGAACGTCTCACCCAAATAGCACACACACAAAATAGCCCTAGACTAGATGATTTGTTCCAAAATAACAAATATTACAGTAAAGATTAAATGGAGAAAAATACATGTACATACACACACACACACACACACACACAAATACCCAGCAAATTGTAAGGTACCTTTCACAACGTAAAGGTACCTGAATAAATATTGAATGTACAAAGAAGTAGGAAAACACGGCCCACAATGAGAAATAATTCAAATAAATCATTCAAAAACAGCCACAGTGACACAGGTGTGGGAATTAGCAAAGTAACAACATTAAAACTTACTATAATTGCATTCAATATGTTCATACAGATAAGTAGACATATAGAAGACACAAAAAGAATACTAATGGAACTTGTACTGATGAAAACTGTACAGGATGTGATTAACAGCAAAGTAAACATCACAGAAAAAAATACTGAACTTGAAGAAATCACATTGGATATGGAGCAAAATGAGACATGCAAGGAAAGCTGAAAAAATTGACAAGACTGCCTAGGCATATGGAACAATTTTAAGCCAACTAATAATGCAGTTGTAATGAAAGATCTTGAAATTAGTTGTTGGGGGGGTCAGTAAAAGTAGTAGAAGAAATAATGGCTTAAATGTGCACAGAGGTCTAGCAGCTTCAATAGACTTCAAGAAAGTAAACATGAAGAAAATTTTTGCAAGACATATAATATTGCAATTACTAAAGGAATGAAGAGAAATTAAGAGGATCAGAAGAAGAAACATACACACAGTACATACAAAGAAATGATGATGAAGAGGATAACAGTTCTGTCATCAGAAACCATATAAGACAGAAAACAATGGAGCAACATTTTAAAGTACTGAAAGAAAAAAAGTCTCTAAACTTGGAATTCTATACCTAGCCAGAATATCCTCCAAAAATGAAGATAAAATAAATACTTTCTAAGATTTATAATGGATATAATAATTAATTGACTACAAACCCACACTACAAGAAATGTTAAAACAAGTAATTCAGGCAATATGAAAATCTTAGATGGAAATTTGGATCAACACAATGCAATGGTGTAAGTATCAGAAAGGAAAACCATATGTGTAAATAAAGAAAATATTCCCTGTTGTTTAAATCTCTTTAATGATAAATGGGCCTTTCAGCAAAAATAGTAACAATGTATTCTGAGCTTTATAATATAATGTAGAATTAAAAATAAGAAAATAATAACAAAAATGCTGGAATAAAGAAATTAAAATGTAGCATTTTTAGATTTTTAACTAATATGTGAAGTTATGTAATGTCACTTGAAAGTTCCATATAAGTGTATATGTATACTATAAACTTTAAAGCAATCACTGAAGTAACAGAGCTACACTAATAAACCCAAAAGGGAAATTAAATATAACCATAAATAAATAATCCAAAAACAGGAAGGAGTTAAAATGAAAATGAAATACAAAACAAATAGAAAACAGATTCAAATGTAACCATATCAAAAGTCACACTAAGTTTGTATGGTCCAAATATATCAATTAGGAGGTAGAGATTGTGATATTGAATAAAAAGTAATGTCCATCTGTATTCTGTCTGCAGAGAAATGCACTGGAAATGTAAATTAATGGGAAGAAATATATCAGCTAATAATCACAGGAAAGCTAGATTGGCTATATTATCATCAGAAAATCATTTCAGAGTAAATAATATTACAAGGGATGAAGAGATGATTTCATGGAAGTCATAATAATCCCATAGGAAGACATAATAATCCCAAACATGTTCATGCCTGTTAATAAAATTTCAAAATATGTGAAATGAAAACTGATACAATCGGAAGGAAAATTAGACAAATCCACAACTGAAATCAGACAACTTAATATCTTTCTTCCATTATTTGACAGAGTAAGTTAAGAGAATATTCAGTGTGGACATAGAAGACTTGAACAACACAATCAAATTGCTTTTAATGGCATTTATTGAACATCATCCAGAAAAATCACTATATATTTGAAAACCAAATAACATGCTTGTAAATAAATTATGGGTTGAAGAATAAACTAACGGGAAAATTTTTGAAATTAAGAAAATAAAAAACAAAACATTAAAATACTACAGCAGTTTTTAGGGGATAATTTGTAGGATAAATTGCCTATACTAGGAAAGGAAGAAAAGATTTTAAATCAATGAGCTCAGCTTCTACTATGAGACCTAGCAAAGGAGAACCAAATGAAACTGAAAGTGAGTTAAAAAAAAAAAAATTGGAAAGGATCAGAGTTTAATCAATGAAAGAGTAATATAGAAAAGGAAGTCTATAAAATCAAAACTCTTTTATAAAATACTTCTAAAAGATCATTAGTTAAGAAATGTCAATAAAATTGACAAAACCTTAGAATGCTGAAGACTAAAAAAAAGTGAGCAAATTATCAATATCAGAAATGAGAGAAGTAATATCACAACATATTCTAAAGATGTTAAAAGGATATCAAGAAAAAATCTAACAACTATATGCTTATAAATTTAACAACTGTGATTAATTCATTGAGAAACACAATCTGCTGAGCTCACACATATATTTATACAAATAGATAACCTGAGTAGCTGTCTAGCTATTATAAAGAAATTAATTTGTAGCTAAAAAGCCATATTCCCACACAGAATACTCCAAGACCATCTGGTATCACTGGTGGTATCTACCAAATATTTAAGTAAAAATAATTCCAATTTCAGATAAACTCTCAGAAAATTGAGAATGACTCCTTCCCAATTCATTCTTGAAGTTAACTCTGCTATAAAAACTATGTAAAAATATTCAAAGAAGACAAAATTATAGACAAGATCCTTCACAATATAAATGCAAAAATTCTGAATAAAATTTTAGCAAATTGAAACCCCTCAAAACACTAATACCTCTTGACTAAGTAAGGTTTATTTTAGGAATGCAATGTTGTTTTAATATCTGACAATCAGTGACTATAACACATTATTATTAATAAACTGAAAAACAATGATCATCTCAACAGACAGAAAACACATTTGACAAAATCCACATCTGTTCTTGTCAAAAACATTAAAAATATTTGAATGAAAGTCAACCTTCCCTATCTGATCAAAAACGAAGCCTGGATGCCAACTTCTATTTGACATATCACTGGATATTAAAATCAGTGCAAACACATATAAAATAACAGAAGGTATTCAGATTAGAATGGAAGAAGTAAAATTGTTCTTAAAAATGAAATGATCTGTTTTGAAAAATGTGAATCAACCAAAAAAACTACTTAAAAATGAATTTAGTATTTGTAACAGATGAATTGATATTTAAACATGCTTTTTTATACTACCATGAAATATCTAGAAATTTAAATTAACAGCAGTTCATAGTAACATCAATGATATGAAATATTTAGGGAGAAATAAGACTTACTCTGTGTACAACTTGGATTCACTAAAAAAATATGACTAAGGAAAAGGCTGAGAGAACTACTTTTTAAATGTCAATTCTCTTGAAATTATCTATAAGCTAAACCTAAATCTTATCAAATCCTAGCAATCTTGTTTTGCATGTGTAGAAAACCACTGAGTCTTAAACTCACATGGAAACATAAAGGCCCTGTAACAGTCAAAATAACTTAGAAAAAGAACAAAATTTTAGGTAAACAGTATGAATTCCCAGTTGAAGCACAAAGCTACAAGAGCCAAGACAGACAGCCTTAGCATTAAGACAAATAAACAGAAATGTAACAGGATCAAGAATTTGGAAATATATATATATATATATATATATATATATATATATATATATAAACTTATTTTTAATAAATAAATATAAAAATATAATTAGGTGAAGGATAGTTTTTTTAACAAATGGTGCTAGAAGAATTTGATATCCACCTACAAAAATGTAACTTTGACCTGTATCTAATAGTACATACAAAAATTAACTTGAAATGCTATATAGACCTAAATATAAAAATCTAAAACTATAAAACAAGTAGGAGAAAAACTTCCTAATTTGGGGATAGATAAATGCATCAAGGGCAAAACTGGTCAAAGAAAATCATTGATAGATTTGATTTGATCAAAATTAAAAGCTCTGCTTTTTGAAAACCCTTGTTAAGAGAATTAAACATAAAAACACAGACTAAGATAAAATACTGCAGAAATGTAGAGGTTCAGGCCAAAGTACAGAGGACTGTAAGTCCTTAAGTGAGCAAACTCCTCTTAGGCTTCGGTTTGAATGTCTTAGAAACATTCTGCAACTCCTCTGTCCTTGAGGTCTGGATACTTTATCTTATTATAAAGACTTTTGGTACTAGTTAACTCTCTGAAGCAAGCAAGTTATATGATCTGCACATGCACAAAGCTAACCTCACTAGTGTAGCCTAATGTAACTTGATATAACCCTGGAGTAGATAATAAAAAGAGAACTGGCTTTCCCATGGAGGCCACTTTTTGCTGTATGCCATACTGTGTTCTTGCCTCTTTATTTGCTCCCCTTTAACCTTTACAGCTGGGCCTTTACACAGAATATGCCTAATAAAATACCACATCCAGAATATATGTGAACTTTCAAAACTCAAAAATACATTTTAAAAAATGAGTAAAAATATTTTATCTCACTCCATTCAGAGTGGCAATTATCCAGAATACAAGCAACAATAAATATTGGTGAGGATGTGAGGGAAAAGGTACACTCATAAATTGCTAGTGGGACTGCAAATTAGTGAAACCACTATGGAAAACAGATTCCTTAGAAAACTTGGAATGGAATCACCATTTTCCCATCTATCCCACTTCTCAGTTGCTACCCAAAGGACTTAAAATCAGCATACTACAGTGACACAGTCACATCAATGTTTATAGAAGCCCAATTCATAATAGCTAGATTGTGGAACCAACCTAGATGCCCTTCAATAGGTGAATGGATAAAGAAACTGTGGTATATATACAAAATGGAATATTATCCAGCCAAAAAGAAGAATAAAATTATGGCACTTGCAGGTAAATGGATGGAGTTGGAGAAAATCATGCTAAGTGAAATAAGTCAAACCCCAAAAGGAAGGCTGAATGTTTTCTTTGATATGCAGATGCTAATTCACAATGGGGTTGGCTAGGGAAGAATAGAGTTACTTTATGTTAGGTAGTGGGGAGTGAAGGGAGGGAAAGAGGTCTGGGAGTAGGAAGGACAGTAGAGTCAAACACACATTATTACCTCATGAACATATATGATTTCATGATGGATGTGATCCTACGATATGCTTAGTTAGAGAAATGAGAAATTATACTCCATTTATGTATGATTTATCAAAATGTGTAAATGCATTCTACTGTCATGTACAACTAATTAGAACAAATAAAAAAAATTTAAAATAAGTAAAATACCTATCAAATAAAAAATGGATTGCATATATAACATGAAAAGATGTAGGGACACACCTTAAGATGGCGACCACATTAACAACACCCTCCGGGCAAAAGCCTCCCCCACTTGGGGTACCACCAAGGTGGCGGCCCAGGATTGGCTCATTCAAGTTCCATGAACCTGAGCAGCTTTACATCTTAGCACACCTCTGCCCTGCAGGCCTTGCTGTATACTGCATGTGCTGTTGACCTTTAAAATGATTGGCCCCCGCCTGTATCTCCTCCCCTCGCTCCCTTTTCATATACCTGTTTCACCTCTCCATTAAACTGAGATTCTGCTTCACAGACTCCCGGCTGGTGTGCGTTTTTCAGCCGTCGACACTCGCCATCCTGTTTGACCCCCGTGCCCCCTCTGGCTGGTCCAGGGTGGGCACCCAACCTTTGTTGTTCGGTGCGGAACAACAAAAAGATGCTCAACATCATTAGTCCTCAGAGAAATTAAAATTGAAATTACACTGAGATATTACTACATCTTTTTGAAAGGTTAAACAGTAGCACTTTAGCCAATGAAATGTTGGTGAGGGTATGGAGCAACAAGAACTCACAAACTTGCTGTGAATACAAAATGATATAATCAACTGGGAAACAGTTTGGGAATTTCTTTA
>JAJEJO010004929.1:161362-203588 GCA_020662805.1 Glaucomys volans
AGCTTATACCATGTATGGAGGAATCCAGTAAAATGTGTGGCAGTATGTGGCAGTGTCTTAGGCCGAGTTAATTTTACATCCTTTTTAAAAAAATTTGTATACATGCTATTGTTGTGGTTTTCAATTATCTATATTTTCTTCTCCAGTGCCTCATCTGCATTTAATCCCATCTAGTACATGTTTTACCTTAAAGATATATTTTTTCATCTATAGGAGTTGAGCCTTTTTATGATATCTTCCATGTACAATATAGATCCCAGCTCCTTCAAATATTTCATATGTTGGTAACAGCTGATTTAAGGTCCTTTTCAACTAATCCTATTTATCTGCCCTCTGAGGACTGTTTTAATTGATTAATTATTATTTTTCATTTGTTCTAATTAGTTATATGTGACAGTAGAATGCATTTTGTCACATCATACTGTTATACTTCCCAAAAAGATTCTCCAGTGCCATCAGGGAGAGTCAGCCTCACCCTAATCCCTTCCCTCTCCACATCCATTCTTTCTTACAGACCCACCTTAATCCCTTCCCTCCCTATAAATGCTGGCAACAAAGACCTAACACAGGATCCCTCCCGACACACACACACACCGCTTTTAGATGTAAGGGTGATCGTTGCTGGCCAGCTTAAAAAATAAAAAATAAAGGCTTCTTTTGGCTTTACGTGAAAGACTTGGATGATCTTATTTTTGTCGGGTATAACAGTATACCGGCGACAAGTTCTGCTTTCTCGGGTGCTGAAGTACAACACCAGAGAAGCACGCCAAAGTAAGCATATTAAGCAGGTTTTATTTAAAAGTAATCATACAAACTTCTCTCGGGAGGGAGAAGGGGGCCATGGCTGATGTTCTAAAATCTCCCAGAAGTGAGCGCATCCCACATCTTTTATAGGTTAGGGTCTTCTTTGTTCTGCTCCTTCCTCTGACCTTTATTGCTCCTTCTTGCCTATGTGGCTGTGGTGACACAGCAAAAAGGTGGGATTCAAATGGCAGGGGGAAGGGCCACGTGAAGATTCAGGTGGGGGCCCAGGAGGTATTAATTAGCAACTCCCTGCCTGCAGCTTTTGGGGAGGGGCAGTTAAGCAGGTAACTTTGGTGATCAAAAGGGCTCTGGGAACACTGACATTCCAATCTCCCAGGGGTGTCTCCAACTTCCCAGGCTCTGATGACCTCCATTCCTCAATTTGACCAGATTCCCTGATATCTACACTAACTGCCTGTCCAATTTAGGCTTCAAAAGTGTTCAACATCTCTAGCAATTAGAGAAAAGCAAATTAAAACTACTCTGAGATTTCATCTCACTCCAGTCATAATGGCAATTATCAAGACTACAAGCAACAATCAATTTTGGAAAGGATGTGGGGAAAAAGGTGCATTCATACATTGCTGGTGGGACTGCAAATTGTTGCAAACATTATGGAAAGCACTATAGAGATTCCTCTGAAAACTTGGAATGGAACCACATTTGACCCAGTTATCAAACTCCTAGGTTTAATTATTGTTTTTATTATTAGATGTATTTTTCTGTTTATTTACATACCTGGTGAATGTTTATCTTGTTGAATGCTGGATATATTTGTATTTTTAAAAATAGGTAATTGTGCTCTTTCTCTTTAAATGATTCAATAAATTATATATAGTTTTATCTTTCCAGTTCCCAATATTAAGTTTTCTCAAGTGGGCCCAAGGAGAATTTAGGCTAGGGTTAATAATTCCTTTACTACTCATACCCTAGTGAGGCAAAAATCACTTTTAGTACTCCATCCAATACCCTATGTAAGGGCAAAATGATGGATGCAGACCTCCACAGATTCATAGAAGCCCTTTATTCATTCCCGGACCCAGGTACCTTTTGGAGCTCATTTTCCAGATGTGAAAATAGCTGTCAGTTATAGAGGGAATTTTAGTGTTATAGGGTACAATAAGTATGGTTTAATCATTGGAAACTGTGGATGTGCAGTTTGGACAGTCAGGGGCTAGTTGTGCAGGTTAAAACTTTAACTTAGAAGGTAGTTGTAAAAAGGTTGAAACTCATTGTTGTCTGGGGAGATAGGAGTCCAGATCCCAAGGGATGAGTACTCAGATCTTGCCCACTGCTTTTCTTTCTCTGGATTCCATTGTTTAGAAGAGTTTCAATATTTGCCTGCCTCCATTTAGGACTAATTTGCAATGCAGGAAGGTCAAAGTCCAGAGTTCAGCATTTAGTATCCTAGCCTTTCCTTCAGGGCCCATTGTTATTAGGAAAGGATTTACTGGGAGGTTAATGCTTGGCTGGTTTCCCCTCCCTCAAGAGCTGCACATCTCTCCGCTTTTCTTTGGGGGCTATCTTGTAGGAATATTATTTTCCATAACCCTTCACCCTAAGCATTACAAAGTTTTCAATTCTGGCTGGTAGGAAAAGGAAAAATTTCACGCTCTGGGTAATGTTAGAGATTGTTTCTTCTGATCTCTTTCTCACACAGGGGTAGTCTCATTAAATGCATGCCCTGATCAATACTCTTTTGGAAACTGGAGATGACCCCTGAGAATCTCCAGTGTACCTTAAAAACTCCAGTTATATTGACCTTTCAGATTTCCTTTTCCATCTCTTGCTTTTTGGGAGATGGTCAAACTCTGCTTGGGTTCACTGTCTTTGGGTAGCAAAGTGGAAATTCTCTAAAGGTTGTAAGCTGAGGAAACTGAAGGGCTCATATGATCTGTATTCCATCTCTCAAGATTTACTGTCTTTTGTATCCTGATGTTTTGAAACTTGTTCTTATAGATATTTGGTCCAACTTTTAAGTTGTTCGAAGCAGGAGGTTAAATCTGGTTCCAATTACATCATCTTGGCTGGAAGTAGAAATATGAAAGACTTTTGATTCTAGAATAAAACTCAAATGATTTGCTTAATAGGGTACATACATAGTCAAGAGGTCAGAACAAGAGAAATGGAGTCTGCAGGTACTTTTATTCTACTTTTACCAATTAGAGGCTATAGCCAAGGGCAAGTCCTTTAGTCTTTCTTGGGTTGGACATTCTCGTTTGTTGAATTAAATTATCAATACCTGCCCCGTGTGCTCTGCTTTATTATTATGAAGACTTCAGTGGTATAGTTTACATATATTAAATGAAATATTGTAAATAGTTCACTGATGAAAGCATTTCTATGGTAAGGCAATTGATCGCATAAATATTAAAGTGCATATTGAAAAGAAAATGAAATCAGGCTTTAGTCATAGACTTAAAAACTCTTTCTGCTACTTGTTAGGCAAAAGACTTGCTCATTAAACTCTCTGAATCTCAACTTACTCTTCTTTAAAATGAAGGTAACTGTACCTACAGTGACAGGCTGTTATAGAAAAACTTCGAAGAAAATATATATGTAATTTCCTAGCAAAGTTCACAGAGTAAAATGTCAATAAATGTGCTAATACTTGAATTATCAAATGAGGAGTAAAAGACAACAAGAATCAACCTATAGAAAAACAGACAACTCTGCAACAGCTGTTAAATATTTGTGTTTCCTGGATTTTGTCAGAGAAGTGGGTATGTGAAGATTCCACCAATCCAAATAGGAACTTCGTATGAATTATGAAAAAACATCTCCTGTATGTGACCAGGGGAAAAAAAAGATGCCTCTTGCTTTGGGCAATAAAACTGCAAACTAGTGTGCATGTATTTAAGAGCAAAATATAAACTGGATTTTCAGTCTCTCATTACTACGAACAACCTTCTCTGTGAAGTACAAAACTATGCAGCCTGATATGGAGATCCTGGTGCTAACAGCCCCCAGTACATATTGTCATTACCCTCTTACTGTCATGATTTGTCAATCAGAAAATATGGTATGTGACAAAAGGAAATAACCTGAGATGAGAATGGAGCTGGCAATTTGATCCTGAGATATTTAGAAATAAACTTGTCCTAAAACACTAAAAAATGTTGAGTTAGAGAGTAGGCTATTTGTCAGAAGGTAATAAAAATCTATTACCATGTGATCTACCCCACAATCAACTAAAAAATGCAAGAATCCTTATAAATTTTAGTAATTTAAAAGAGGCCTATCCTCTTTCTATAAAAAATAACTAAAGTAATATGAAATTCTTTTAGGATTTTGTTTTGTGTTAATCAGCTTTTTGTCATTGTGTCCAAAATATCTAACAAGAATAACTTAGAAGAAGAAAGATTTATTATGGTTCATGGTTTCGGTCCCTGGTTGGATAAACCCTTCCAGTGATTGATTTCCTCCAACTAGATCCAACATCCCAGTAGTCCATCCAGTTATCAATGATTTGATTGATTCATCCATTGATGAAGCCAGGGCCCTCGTAATCCAGTCATTGTCTAAGAGCACCACTTCTGAACCTTACTGCACTGGAGACCACATTTTCAGTACACAATGTTGTAGGGAACATTCCATATCCAAAACACAACACTTGAGAAGAATTCCTAAAGATTGTGGCGATTCCTTTAAACTAAGTTTCCTGAATTCAAGTTGCTTCAAAACATAAAACTAACCATTTTGTTTAGATTTTTAAAATCCAGTCTTTAAAACTCTTATTATTGAAGTCTTCCTGTGAAAAATTTGTTGTCGAAAGTGAAGGGTTATATAAAATAATATTCCTAAAGACAGCTCCCCAAGAAAAGCAGGGGGACAGTGTGATTCGGGAGGGAGGACATATTGGCCAAACATTAAACTTTTCTCAGCGCACCCTCTTAACACCCTCTTAACTATGTGACCTTCCCCCATCACAAATTAGCCCTCAATGGAGGCACAGCAAATATTGAAACTCTGGGAAACAATGGATCCCAGAATAAGAACAAGGAGTTTCAATCTTTTACAACCACCCTCCTAAGTTAAAGTTTTAATCTGTACAACTAGCCCCTAATGGTACATGGCTTCCAGTGATTACATCATTGGACCCTATAAAACCAAAATCCCCTCTGTAACTGAGGGCCATTTTCCCATCTGGAAAATGGGTCCCAATGACACCCAAGTCCACGAAGGAATAAAGGCTTCTCTGAATTCGTGGAGGTCTGTTTCCCGTCCTTTTGCACTTACAGAAAGGAAGAAATACCAGGAGGGGTAAGAGAGAAGGGGCATTCTGCCAACACAGATTTCTGAAGACCATCAGCATTCCCATCAAGTCAAATCTCTTTATTTATGAAAAAGTAACGAAAACCAAAATGCCACAAATATATCTTTGAGTGAGGTAAATTTTCAGCATTATTAATAAATATAGTATTTTAGTTGACATTTGTATGTAATAGCAAATTGAAAGAACTTCAAAAAACTTCAGAAATACTTACATTTTGTTATGTTTATACTTTATTTATGCATATATTTGTATACTTACTGAAAATTTTCCAGGCCATCCTCCAGCTTACTGCAATAATTCTAAACTCACCTTCACAGCAAAAGTGTACAAAAGTGATGCTTATATTGGCAATTGATGGAATAGGCAAGATTTCTCTCTTTTTTCACTGCAGTCCACTCCATTCGGCATTAATTTTCAACCACCCTTTGGAACTAATTTCATTGAGTTTAAGGATGACCTAGAGTTCTACTTTTAGAAGTCTCTTTCTGTTTGTCACTTTATCCAATTTCTTACAGCATTCAGAACAATTGACCACATTGTCCTTTCTGTAGCAGTAATTTTTTGACTTTATGTTTAAGGGAAAAATCCAAAGAAAGGACTAGAATGCATCTAAAGGTGGAAAAATTTGGTGGCTTTGGTGACCAGAGGTATAGATGGATCTCAGCTGCTTCCATTTTCACTAGGAACTATGAAGCAAAGCAACCAATAGAGTAGGGAGGGCAGGAGAGTCAGACATATTAACATAAATAAATAGTGGTTGGTTTGGGAGTATTTGAATAAGTTGATGGATTGATAGAAGTAGAAGCTGAGAGCAAAATAGGTAATGCAATCTAGTAGCATGAGTTTCAGTTGAGTTGGAAGTTATTAGTGAAAGAGGAGAAACAATGCCACCAGCCCTTACTAGGAAAGCACAGCAATACTCTTTCCATTAAAACTCACCTGACCTGCTGATCTTTGACTTGTCCCCAGAGAGCTTTCCCCAAACAATTCAACTGACCTGTATAAGGTAGTGTCATGCAATTCTTAATAAAATGAACTTTGAAGTTAAGACTGAGTTAGAATCTTCATGGGGGGGGTGCTCATTTTTTCTACCTGAGTGAGGAATGTTTAATTTCTAGGTTATAATAGTCTCAGCTAAAAATAAGAACAATGGCCACTACCTCAAAGGACAACTATAAAGGTTAAAGTATGCTGAATAAGTGCTCAGAAGAAATGATTAAAATATAAAATCTTAAAAATAAAATGTTAGCAAATGCAAATAACTGGTTATTATTTCATTATTAATTATTATGATATGGTTCCAAGAAACAGAATTAAGAACAAGAATTAGAACTTCTATAAAAACAAATATACATTCAATAGGTGGATGACTTTTGAATAGTTCAAACTATCCTCACTGAAAAATTAGCCCAATCTTATTTTCGTCCAGGCCATGGGTGAAATACAGAGAAATACAGAGTCAAGGGATAGTATTTTATCTCACCTTCACAAGAAAACAACAAGGACTGTTTCTTAGATAACTCAGTAACCTTTTTCTCAGGCTAGTATTAAGAGATCTTCTACTTTAAATTCTGCAATTGATGAGAACTTGAAGTGTTTATCTATGAGGCACTAAATTTCTGAGGGGGGCAGCTATGTGAATGCCAGAGGATTAAATAATCATTATCTGGGTTTCCATCACAGCCTACATTTAGCCCAGAGGTAAGATTAAAAGCAGCCTGTGGGAATTTGAATAAGGAGCATTTTGGTGACAAAAAGATGCCACTGTCAAGGGTTACTCCTCAAGTATCTTAGACTGTGCTAGCCCCAGGGCTCTTGTGTCATGTCAAGAGAATAAAGAAATAATTTACTGAAATTGGATATCTCAATAAGTATGATATGTGGGAGATTGGTTAAGTCAAATATAAGTATAATATTGAGTATATTACATCATGCATGATATAAAATAGTATTTTCCAGCTAATTAAATATTAATTATTAGTAAAAAATAATTAATATTTTCCAGCTTTCTATCACTGAGAGTGCGATAGCATCCTGCTATCTAGAGTTTAGATGTCTGAGAAGTTAAAAAAGAAGATATTTGTCTTATAATCCTGGTTGGGTTAATAGTTCTCTAAGTTCTTTTCCAAAATAAAATTCCATGATTCTAAGATCATAAACCTTTCCAGTTTATAAACTCGTCTTTTAAAATATCAGATTCAGAGCACTGAGAAATAGATGAAGCATTAAATACACTCCAACAACTAGGATGGAAATACTTTATCATTATTTGTTTGCAACTATAATCTTGGGACAAAAATAATTTTTGGTAAACATTCCTGTATATGCGGGCAGATTATATAAATTAGTTTTTTTGAGGTGTTTCTAAAATTGGTATGCTATTGAGTGTCCATGCTATTCCATACACAAGAAGAATACCTCTTAATCAGAATTAGAGTATGAGATAAATATCTGCCCCACCCTTTAACCACCAAGAATCAGAAACAATTCTAATATTGAGATTACCAAGCATAGCTGAGTTTCATCATTTACTTTTAGTTCAACTGCATTAACTCTGTGTATTCTGAAAGGTGGTAATAAGCTATATGATTTATTCCATGTGTATCATGTCTATACATGAGAGTATACTAGCATCTTTGTGTATTTACAATTCTGGAGAAAGGAGAGAACAAAATTACATAAACATTTATCTATTAAGCCCTTTACAGTTTATTAGATAGCATATTCTATTCTGAGAATATAGTCAATAATTACCTCCAATTGTGCCTTTAAATTCTCAAAAGCTAAAGGGAATATACATCAAATATTTCATTTAAATTCTACATCACAAAAATGAATGATAGCCCATGAATTTCTAAAAAAGAAAGAAATTAAATATGGCAGACAAGAGTATGCATCCATACCAAAGGCAGCATTTGAGATGAGCCTTGAAACAAGAGTAAGACACAACAGGTAGAGAAAAAGAGTACCAAAGACATGCTAAAGAGAGGGAGTATCATGAGCCAAGGAAAGCACAGGAGACTTGGCAATGAATGATACCAAGAAATCATTTCTTCTTTTGTTACAACAGTTGTATGAGTATATTTTTATATACTACACACAAACTTACATTGCAATAGGGCCTCACCTGCTTTACTAGAATCTAGCCCACTCACTAGATTAAAATTATGATTTTACAATATGGCAGACTGATCATTATCAGTGAGGTATTTCTTACCAGGAAACTATTCCTAATAACTCAGCAGGATGTATTTCTCACACCTGGATGATGTACCTGTCTAAAATACCATCTTTATCTGACCTGACAGAACACTCTCCTTATGTGGATGTAGACTGGATTGAAAATGACAGCTTGCTTTTTACAATACCCTCTTTGTATCTGTCTACAATCCCCCAAAGACTCGTTTATTCATTATTTTGTTTGTCTTAGATGCTGTGGGTTTTTTTTTTTTAATATTTCCATTTATGGACTTTTCTCCAGTCCCAGTTCTACTTTAATCCCAACCAAGGCATCTAGTGATAAAATGTTGATGCTAATGGACCTGATGGAAAAAAAATCCTTCAGTCTGTATTGATTGTACTGAAGCAAAGTGCATAATCCAAAAATAGACCCTTTTCTATTCTGCACTTTTGTCACTTTCCTGGAGTCAGTTATTTTCTTTGCGTAGGTTACTTTTCTTTTCTTGAACAAAAGTTTAGGAATGAAAGTTCCTGGTTCATCTATCCACAAGATGAGAAAGAACAGACATAAGTATGAGCTGAGTCCTACACATTGAAAATCAACTCTCTGAAAAATGAACATTTCTGTTAACCACCTACGTGTCTTCTCAAACATCCCAAACGTTACAAACAAAGAACGTCTAAATTTGTTGATTGTAATAGTAGGTAACAATAAAAGACACCAGGCAAGTAGACATGAAACACATATTGGTGCATGGAGAGCAAAATTGTTAAATCTAAATTTCTAAGGCATTTTTTATATTCCCATGACCGTAGCTCATCTTTTATGCATTACTTTGTTTTTTTTTCTTTCACTCCAGCAGGTTTTTCTCCTTTTGGTGTATTCTGTGGTCCCCAGCCATGTCAATCATTTTTGAAAATATTGTTTCAATAGTGTCATTTGCAGAATCAAAAATGAGACATTTGTCTCATTTGCCTACAGGATAAATTTCCAGCTCCTTAAACTGGAACGGAAGGGACTGGCTAATCTAAGTAGCCCTATCTTTCCAAAGCTAAACCTGGTCTTCCATCCACAAACCCTTCTCAAGCCAAGTAAATTCATTGCCTGTTTCACTTCACTACATTTATGCCTCTGCTGAAACAGTATTTCTCCCTGCTATCTGCCTGCCCAGGTCCTTCTCCCATCAAGGTCCCTGCCAAATTTCATTCCACTCTTCTTTCCTTGCTGCAATAATCTGGGCTGGCATAAAATTCTGTGGCATGAATAGTTCTATGTTATGAAATAACATAAAAGTGTGATAGTATCCTAGTTTCTTAAGAAATTTAGGAGGTCCAAATAGTACACATGAGAACAAACTGTTCATCGTGGGATTTTTGTTATAATAATTTTTGTTCTTTCATGTTGTCACAAATTCCTTGTCTAAACAAGTTTTATTTCATTTTTTAAAGGTTTTGTCTACTTCTGTTCAGTCAAGAATCTTTATCAATAGACTCATTGCAATTTTTCTATTTCTTTCTTTTGTTTTGTTTTGTTTTGTTTTTTTGTTTCTTATTTTTGTCCCGCATAAGCCCACGATTGCATAATGGAAGGGAATGTGCCTGTTATTTTGCCCCTCTCCTCTACAATCTACTCTGGTAGACTACCCAGTACATAGGTGACATCCAATATGCACTTGTTGAATCAATAAATGGTCAGTTCCACAGAATTTTATAGGGGTCATCAAATTTACAATCAAATTTCACCAGAAAGCTAACTATTAGTGTATGATCTTGGGAAATAACCTATGTTTTGTTAGACACACAACACAAAGGATGCTATGAATTCCTACCAAAAAAGTTAAAAAAAATAAGAGACTAATACTTCCTTAATGACTTAGGTATAGCTATTTGGTGGGGTATGATAAAATATCCTCATGGATATTGAGGATCAACTAACATGTAAGCTGTGTTACTGCCTGACTATACCATCAACATTTATTGATTATAGTTACTTTGTCAGATTCAGGGACTATGAAGATAAAAAGTTCCTTTCCATCAGAAACTCTAATGAGAAGAAATTGACAAGTTGACACACAACTGTGTGCAATGTGATCTGGGCTATAAAATAGTTTTTAAATGCAGTAGACCTTTTGTATCTGTGAGTTCCACCTCTGTAGATGGAATACTCTCTGAAAAATAATTGCATCTGTACTAAACATATACAGATTTTTTTTCTTGTCATTATTGCCAAATAATACAAGTATTATATAAAATTGACATTGTTTTAGGTATATAAATAATCAATAAGGGATTTAAAATATATGGGAGGATATGCCTAGATCATATGCAAATATTACACAAATTTATGTAAGTGAGTTTTGAGCATCTGAGTATTTTGATATCTGCAGAGGTCCTGGAACTGATGCTCCATGGATATTGAGGATCAACTAACTGTACAAGTGCTGGGGGAGAATTTATTTCAGACTAGATTATGCAGACAGTTTCTCAGAAGCAGTCATATATGAATTGGATTTTAAAGAATTAGTATATATAAGCCTCATTTCAAACAAACAACAGTGGTGTTAGTAAGAGATTTGAAAGAAGGGTGTGTCAAAATATCCTGTATAAAAGCAAAGAAGCAAGGACACATTCCAAGATTTGCAAGTATTTTAGTATGACTGGGGAGTGATTACACTAGGTACCAGGGTGAATATGTGTAGGAGTTTGGGAGTGAATGGGTCATCTATGCCTCTTTAGAATCCATCCTGTAATGAAAGGGGATAATAATGAATGTTTCTAAGCATCAAACTAAAACGATTGAATTTGAGCTTAGGAAAGACCATTAACATCAAAGTGTTGTATGGATAACGGAAAGCCAGACTGAAGAGATGCAAGAAAAAGAACTTTGAGATTGTGGAAATAATCCAGGAGAGAAATCCTGAAGTCTGAGTTTAGGGGTAATGGTGAGAATGAATAA
Source organism: Glaucomys volans (assembly GCA_020662805.1). Taxonomy (NCBI): domain Eukaryota; kingdom Metazoa; phylum Chordata; class Mammalia; order Rodentia; family Sciuridae; genus Glaucomys; species Glaucomys volans. The sequence continues at coordinate 172,579 of JAJEJO010004929.1, forward strand.
AAGGGTTCCTTTTAAAGACATTAAAGAGACAGAATCAATAACATTTGGTGACAAACAGCACTGAGTTAAGAGATAGGAAAGAATAAGATGATGTTTAAGTTTCTGTCGTTGGTAGACTTTTTAGGGTATCCAAATATCCAAATACAAAGGAATAAACAAAGAGAAGCAGATCTGAAGAGTTACGAATTCTTGTATCCCGAATAAACAGAACACCTATTGTTACAGTGATAAGAAAAAAGGAAGAAATATGCTTTTATATTTAAAAATGCTTAAAATAGAATGTAATCCCTTACAAAGATAAGCATGGACTAGTATTGTTTAACAGTATTTAAGGCTATGTACAAATTAACATTTTATAAAATGCTTTAAATAAGAGGTACAATTAAAGGACTAAGGAAAAATTAAAGATCTTCTCTGGCATGACCTATGCACACCCTGGATGGAACATCTAAAGAAAGCAAACTTCTTAGTGGATTTGTCTCACTAAGGGGAACTCAGAGTCATTTATTTATCTTAAGCTTCTCCCTCCCTCCCTTAGGGATCTGTCCAGTCCTTAGGGGGAATAAAGTGTCCTTGAGAGGATCACTAGGTTACACAGGTTGTTAGAACAGAGCTTTCTTTGTCCTAACTTGTATTTAAGGAACCTACTGGGATTAGACTTTGGTGTCTCACCTGTGGAGAGGACACGGCACAGGACTTCCCAGTTTGGCGTCTGAAAAGTTGCCTGGGGACTCCTGAGCTATAAGACTTCTGAAGTTGCTGTTTCCCCTGATCTGGTGACTTATTTTTTTCTCTTTCTCTCACTTTTGCTTTTACTCTTGCTTCCATATTATTACTAAAATAAATGCTATCTCGTATAAAGAGGGTGTCTTTATTGTCTATCGGCTCCCACCTGCCAAATTCAGCAGCTGCACACATAAATAATGCTTTAATGTTCCAACAATCTATACTTAGTTGTGCATTAACAGTTAGGAATCCTTGTCTCTTTTTTATTTTTCTTTCATGGTTGGTTATGTTTTGGGTCTAGGAATGTAGCTGGAAAAGCACCTGTGTTAGACTATGAAGCAATGTATCCGAGGTGGAAAAATTGGATTAGGAGAGCTGTAATCTCATCAGTGGATTAATTCACTTGGTGGATTAATGATTTGAATGGACTGCTGGGTGGTAACTGGAGGTAGGTGAGTATGGCTGGAGGAGGTAGGTGGTCACTGGGAGCATGCCCTTAAAGAGTGTTTCTTGTCCCCATCTCCCCTCTCTGTCTGTTTCTAACTCTCTCCTTATATACTGCCAGGAGATGAGTAACTTTCTTCTGTTATGTTCTCCTGCCGTGGTGTTTCTGCCTTGGAGCCAGTCAACCATGGACTGAATCCTCTGAAATCATAAACTCAAGCAAACCTTTCCTCTTCTAAGTTTCTCTTGTCAGATATTTTGATCACAGCAATGAAAAACTGACTAACACAATGGTTTCAGTGACAGAAACCTCTCCTATCACTGTTTTTCCAGTAACAATTCACTGAAGTCTTCTTCAGGTGATTACTCTTTATTAACTCAATACTTGCTTATTCAAGTAGAACAATGACACAAGTAGGGAGAGGAAGGCATTGAGAAGAAAGCTATTTAAAATCAGCCCTGCTTTAAGATTCACTCACATCATTGCCCTTCTTTATAGACTATTTCATTAGAAGCTAGAATGTCTTCGGCTCCATTGGGTTTAAAGATCTCCTTTCTTCCTATCTTAGGTAACCTGAAGAGAAAACATCAATGTATATCTTGAGTTCTTGCCTTTAACAATGACCATTTTTGCACCATTCACCAAACAGCATTACTGTTAAATTATACCTACGCTTTATATTGTGCTATCTTCAAAATTCATTTTTTCAAAATTATAAGAATTAATCTATCTTAACAGTACCCCAACTTCCTTATAATTGTCACATCAATGATCTTTCTAGTGAATTACTTTTTTAATTGTCAAGCAAAAGTTGTATTAATTTATGGTATACAGCTTGATATTTTGATATATGTACATGGTGTGGAATGGCTAAATCTAGCTGTTTAACATATGTATTACCTTGCTACCATTTTTTTTGTGTGTGGTGAGAACACTCAGTTTTCAAATATACACTATGTTGTTAACTGTAGTCACCATGATTTACCTTAAATCTTTTGAACTTATTCCTGCTGTCCATTGAAATTTTGTGTCCTTAGATCAGTACAGACTTTTATAGAGAGATTTCTGAAACAGAAAAAAAAATATTTCATTATGAAAATCATAAATGTTTACTATAAATAATCCTGTCAACAAAAAATAAAGAAATGAAAAAGCACTGAAAATCCCATCTCCCTTAGATAGTATATGTTGGTAAATGACCTTCTAGAATTTGGTGAGGAGAGAGATATTAATTGATGCACCTTACATTTATGGAGTTACACTGTACTTCCAATTTTATCACCGTTTTTATTAAACAAAGCTTTTTATCTAGTTTTCCATGGGTACACAGTATTTTCTTATTTGGATACACCGTAATTTTAAGTTACACTACCTTTTAATAAATTTGAAGATATTTCCTTTTTATGTGAATATTAAAAGTGCTTCAAAATGAATCTTCATCACTTGATTATCTCCTTAATAAGAAAAAGAATTTTATACACATTGCCAGAATGCAGCGCAGAAAAGCTGCATTAATTTACGCTTTCACCAATGGCACATAAAACTCTTTCCCTATATACTTTTGCTAAAATTGTTTCTTTGATCATCTTTACCAATCTTCAATCTTTTAGATAAAAATATTTCATTAGCTTGCACAAATGCTGCATAGGAAAAAAATTACCTTGATCAATCCCAATAAAATGGCAGAACCCCGTTCTGCAGTCAAGCTGCTTCCCTTTTCCTTTTTCATAGCATTGACACTACCCAACACACCAGCATTTATTTGTATTTGCTATTTATTACGTGTCTGCAGGGAATGTAAGCTCTATCAGAGTGGCTCTTGTCTTTTTTCTTAGTTTTCAGTGTCTAGCAAGTTGAACAGGCACTGAAATGTAGTAGGTATTCACAAAATAAAATGTTGAGAGATTAAAAAATTTTTTCTTCCTTCATGAACACTTATTTATGCTTCATCTCCTTTCTCCAAGTTATATAACATATAAAATTCTCGTATTCATTTATACCTATTTTACTTCGATCAGTTTGTTTTATTCATCTTCAGTTTCTGGGAATACCCTCCCTTTAAAACAAACAGGAAAACAAATATCTCACATTCAAAATCAAGAACAAATTGACAGTGTGCTGTTAACATTTTAAGAGTCATTCTAAAAAGTCATTTAAAACTAATTTCATACTTCTGGAAATTGTTACTACAGGTAATGTTTATCAAGACACAGCAAAGCGATGCCTCCCTTTCACAGCAAATGAAAGAATTTTCATCTTCTTTAATGTTAGCTTATTTGGTATAAGCATGCCAGTCCTTCCTGTTGAGAAGCAAGACCAAGGCAAGGTTTTCTGGACTGCTGGGTCTCTTCCAGCTTTCTGAAATCAAACTCAGAAATCCTTGTAGACTGTTAGTTTTACATCCTGGCAACCAAGCAACAGTGTTAGAAAGCAATCTGTTGTTCCCTCAAACCTTGTTGTTCCTTTGAGAAGTGAAGCAGTATCATTGACTATCAATGTGTGAGAGTTCCTTGTTGATCTACATCTTAACAGCACCTGGTAAAACTTTTTATTTTAATCATAGCTATTGTAGTGTGTAAGGCTATCTCATTTCAATTTAATATTTGCATTTTCTGAATGACTGATGAACTTGACCATGATTTCATGTGTTTACTTGCTGCCCACATTTCTTCTAGGAGGCATCTGTTAAAATCTTTTGTGCATTTTTGAAATCAGACTGCTTGCTTGCTTTCTTTTGAATTTGAAGAATTCTTTACATAATCTATTTTTATGACTTCTTATTTTTTTTATTTTTTTAGATGAAACTGCAAGTATTCTCTTTTTTGGTCCTTTACTATGAACCATAGATTAATGTGTCTGTTTTTAAATCAGTATTATACTTATTTTTATGATAGTTTTCTAATGCATTTGAAAAGGGCATGTCCCAACCCTACTTTCTTTTTAGGATTTTCTTGGCAATTCCTTGCCTTTGTATTCTTACAGATGATCTTTTGATCCATTTAATCAAATTTCAGATAATCTATTAGAATTTTAATTAGGTTTTCATGGAGTCTAGAAAAATATTTGAGACATTTGACATCTTATTTTGTCTTCCTAAGTCAATGTCTATGTTTTCAAACTTTTTGTATGCCTACAAGTCAACAAGTAGGTGTACTATGACTTGCTGCCAGTGTGAATAAGCAATGTTTCATCACACATGGGTTTTGGATTGCCTTTTGAAAAACCTTGCATAAGGATCTCTCAGAAATATTACATTATAATGTAAAAAAGCACAGTAAGACTAAACTAAAATTTTAGGTATACAACATTTTCCATAAAATATGGATTAACAGCCTAAAAAACAACAAAGTCAGCATACCTTCACCTTGAAGCTAAAAATTGATTTCATTTTTCCAAAAACAAGTATCCATAACAATATATTCAAAATTCTAGAAATTAAACTCTTAGATGTTTGTATTTAAGGAATGTTTGATAAATGACTAAATCATTTTTCCAAGATTTCAGATAGTGATTGTTCCTCTTTTTTTCTTCCCCCCTCTACTTAAAGAACTGTATTAGTCAGGTTCTCTAGAGAAATAGCATCAACAGGAAACAAAAAGGGGATTTATTAGATTGGCTTACACAACCAGAAACTGGATAATCCACAATTGCCATCTGCAAACCGAAGAGCTAGAGGAACCAGTAGCTGCTTAGTCCAAGATGCTGAAGCCTCAGAACAAGAGGGATCAATGATGCTAACTCAATCTGGAACCAAAGGCTTCTGGTTACTTCTTGTAGAATCACTGGCAGAGTCCACTTTGGAAGAGTGAAGGACTGAGTCTGATGTCCTCAGGTGATGGAAGAAGCAATCATGAACCCACTCAAGAAGACTCAAGCTTGGGCTGGGGGAATAACTCAGTTGGTAGAGTGCCTGCCTCCCAAGCATAGGCTGTGGGTTCAATCTCCAGCACCGCAAAAACATTAAAAAAAAAAAAAAAGAAGAATCAAGCTTGTGTCAGCTGCTGCTTCCTTGTTCTTCCAACTTTTATTTCATCCAAGCCTCCAATCTATTGGACTGTGTTGCCCACACTCAGGGTGGGTCTCCCTTTGGTTTGCTATCCCACCTGCCAATCATTCCTAGAGACACCCTCATTCAGACAACCAGAAGCCTCTTAATTTTACACATCAGTTAATCCAATCAAATTGATGATTCAAATTAACCATTACAATGACCTAAAACTAAAACCCAAGAGTAGATGAGAAATAAATGAACAGGTTAAATTAATATATTCACTTTCTAGAATCCAACTAGAAAGAGCTCAGATATATCTTGATCCTTGACAGGAAGAATTAAAAAGCCTCGCATAGTTGGATCTGTGAGGTTGCTGTTTGTTGAATTGCTTTTGTGTTTGTTCATTTGACATGAGTGCCATGCTGACTTTACACAGTCATGAAAAGTTGTGTAGCTTAGCCATTAAAGGGAGATGAGAAAACTGAAAATGAAGAAAGTTTCCCAAAGGTGGTTATAAGCCAAACTATTGTTACTGGGAGAATATGATTACCAATAAATGTGTCCACAACTGTTTGAGGGGAAAGCCTAAGTAAAAGGAAAGCTAAATTGTAGCCTTCTGAGAATTTCTATGACCATAAGCTTAATGTTATAGGACTTTTGGGTACTGACTGCTGAATTGATTACAACTTTCTTGATAGGCCAATTTCTTTATGCCCTATTTTAGCTTGAAGATATAAACCATAATTCCTACACTGTTACATTGCCATGATTTGAATGAATCTTCCTGTGTAATTTCCACTAATCATTTTTATGCCTCCATCTGTGCAAAAGACTCCTTGATATTACTAACTAACCATCTGCACATTTATGGAAAGGCTGCAGAGCTCCTGCTTGTGTGAAACCAGCCATATCCCTTCTGAACACATCCAGAGTTCACTGAGACAGTGCATAAATATTTGTAAATGTTCCTTCTTATATTAAATAAAGATACATGAGGTACTTAGTATAATCAAGCCACATAACATAAATATTAGTCACAATATTTCAAAAGGAAAGTTTTCTTCATTGTGTTGGGGGGGATGTTTAAAAACTTCACACACACAAAATAAGGAAATGGCTTTAAAGCAAAGCTGTGCTAAATTGACAGTTTTGCTCCACAACATTCTCTTAGAAGATAAAAAGGTAATTTCTGCCAGTTTTACAAAGCCGCCTCCCTCTCTGCCTTGGTTGCTATTCCCCTAGGCACTTTATATCTTTCTCCAGTAGACTGAGATGCCATCCCTTTAAGGAGTGAAGGGAGCACTAATCCCACTATTGATATTCACCATACCGGGAAGGCACAAGTTTTCTGAAATCTTTAAAGGAAGATCTATGATACCGGGACCACAACTTGTATTCCTGCTCCCAGGCCCCACCCTGTCTCACTGGAAGCCATACCCACAGACCTAAAGCAGGCTGCCTTCTCTACTGGAGTGCGAATGCTTCATGCCTTTTCTTGCAACAAGATTTTGTATCTTTTGAAATATTTGAAGAGACTTGACAACTAGAATCACATATTTTACTAATTTTCAAATATATTTTGGTCTCCAAAATTGTCTTTAATGGGATTTACTCAACAGGCTGCATATTTTAACAATCAACTGATGTGCTTCCTTGATTGTGCTGCATATTTGAATGCTTAAGGTCTCATATATTTTTTGATTGAAATTCCTATTTTAACGAGCTACACAAATTGTGTCTGTGTAGAGGGAATCTTAGAAACTTAATACTGAAGTGTTTTGAGGACATTTTCTTTGCATCCTTGTGTGTGTGTGTGTGTGTGTGTGTGCGCGCGCGTGTTGGGAGCCAGGCTTTGCTGGTGTCTGGGTAGTTGCAGTTAGAGATAAGCCTTAGGAGAATGCCTTTGCTTTAAATGCATTTCTGCTGAATGGAATTGTGCTTTCATTTTTTAAAATGCCTGAAATTCTATTCCTTTGAGATACATTAATATTTTAGTGACCAATCTTTTATACATCTCTGTGTGTATGTATGTGAAAAGGTGTATAAACATTCAAACACTGATTTTATAACAATGTGCTGAACTCAGTAGTTTAAAAATCAGTAAATTATTTTATTTTTCTCTCATGAAGGAACTTTTTAAAAGCCCAGGTGGTTCTTACTTCCCTGCCCCTTGGCAACCCTGTGATCTGATCTCAGACCTAAAAGTCACTTTCTCACGCAATGGAAAATTCTAGGCTAAGATAAATAAGTATTGTAATTACACATTCAATATACGGTTTCTCTTTTCACTGCAGCCCAGGGAATAGTGCTAAAAAGAAAGCAGTATGGTCTTTTCTTCCAATCTTCCCCTTCTCTGTTAACTATAATCAGAATGAATGAATGAATGAATGAGTAAATTAATCAATTAATGGTTTAAAAGTCTTTCAAATATCTGGAACTACCTATGAATCTTCACTGGCTATCATTATCTTCTATCAAAACAAGTGTCTAAATATCCAAACACAGTTTCTTTCTTCCATTTCTCCACTATCTCATAGAAGACAGATTTCTCTTCTCTCCTACATTCATTTTCTCCCACAGCAAAGCTTACAGACGGGGACAAGAGACTTTGCAGACTTTAGCCAATGGGCCCCTAGGTTTGCCCTATGGCAATCCACCCCTCGTGGACTCTTTCAACTGAGATCCCTTTCAAGCAAAGTCCTTTCAAGACAGTGTTAACTTTGCATTCACTAAGACCAGGGTTGTGTCCAACTGTGGCCTTCTTCTTTTCACATTCATTAGAGTTTCCATTTTTCAAACTTCTCTAAGAGTGAGGCCAAAAGCATGGTACAGTTCAAAATCATCTCTTGAACTCCTTCTCCACAAATGTCCATCTAAGGAAAACACTGCAGAGCCCCCAGCCTCTCTCAGAAATGTACATAAAGCCCAATTTCCCTAACTGTGATTTAGAGAAGGAAAGGAACATTCCAAGTACCATCTGTTTCTATAAATTCCTTCCTCAAATCCTTATTACTAGTAAACAGATTTCTCTCATTTAGTACATTGTGGTAACAATCATTAGGATGATTTAGCCACTGGAGTCTAGCACAGATATGCCCAGCTCCTCTTTTAAGGGAATTATTATAATCCATTGTCCTTGGCTGTGAAGCTGATGCCCAGAATCCTAAGACTATAGGGAACATTCTACTCTGCATCCTACACAAACATGTAGAAATTTACATACATAAATTTGTATCATACATGACATTTTTATCAAAAATGTCTTCTTATTGTGATCCATTTTACCCATTCTTTCCCTGCTTTTCAGTTTTCCATACCTAATGATGATAGTAACTTGGTAGGTGTCCTTTAATTTATTTTATAATTATATACACTCTGTACTAGTCAGCTTTCTTATATCACTGTGACCAAAATACCTGACAAGAACAATTTAGAGGAGGAAAATTTAATTTGGGCTTATGGTTTCAGAGGTTCAGTCCATGGATGGCCCACTCCATTGTTCTGGGGCTAAGGTGAGGCAGAACCTCATGACAGAAGGGTGTGGTGGAAGAAAACTGCTCTTCTCAAGGCAGTCAGGAAGGAAGGAGAGAGGAGCCTGGTGCAAGATATCAACCAAAGTCACAGCCCCAGTGACTTACTTCCTCCAGCCACACCTTACCTGCCTACAGTTACCATCCAGTAGTACATGAAGATCTATAGTTTTAGCAATTATTGGCAATTTTTCTACATTTTTTCAGATGATAGATTGCATTATTCATTGGAGTTATCCGCCCCTTCAAATAGGCAAAGTCATGAACTTTGAAATTTCTTCCATAAGACAGAATACATTTCCATGTCACCTAGTTTGGTCACTCAAGTGAACTGCTTTGCTAAATGGCATTAAGGGATAAAAAATGAGCTCCAAGCTCTGAGCCTATATCTTAAAGTGGCATTAAGCACCCCAGCTAGCCAGCTGATATCAAGAGAGAGATGACAGCTATGAGCAGAGCTGCCTTAATCAACCTACAGCACTGCAGTAAGCAAAACCCTTTCCCTGTAGACTCAGCATTAAGGGAAAGGTACCCAAATGCACCTAGTTTTGTTCAACCAGACTTTTATACTAACAATTGCTGTTTTAAACTCCTGATTTTGGGGGAAGTTTATTATGAAATAATTGCTACATGTCACAATTTATCCATTATCCTTATACATACTGTGACTTTCACCTCTTTTACTTTCCTGCATAACTATTTTATAATTCATTTTATAATACCATCTAAAGGAGAGAAAGCAATGATCCTGATAGATTAAAAAAAAAGTATGTCAATGAAAGTCAATATTGTTTTCATAATATAATCTCTCAGCAAACAAAGAACAGAAGGAAGCTTCCTCAAACTGATCCAGGGCATCTATGAGAACCTACAGTTAACATCGTAGCTATTAGAGAAATATTGTCTTTTCTCTACAGTTGGGAACAGACAATGATATCCCATCAGAACCTTTAGCCATCCTTATGTTGAATATGCTAGGCTAAAAAGCAAGGCAAGAGAAACAGACAAATAAAAGCATAGCAAGTGGGGAGAAAAAGAAAAAGAGAGAGAGAAACTTATGTTCACAATGTACATGATGGAGGGCATTAAAAATCCTCATGATAAAACTTGTTCATCAGATGATTTGCTCAAGACTGGAAACTTGGCTGGAAGAAACATGAAATGGAACATTTGTTCAGAAAGGCAAACATTGAGCTTTCCTGAGTTACGGCATTGAAGAATCATTCATATATTGTTCTTTTTACCTCCAGATATCCAAGCATGTCTTTCAGAAAGTAAGGTTTTGTTTTATTTATACTTCAACTTACTTGAATAGTGTCTTAACTGGGTGAGAAATTAGATATTAGGATAGTGTATCTTTTTGGTAATATCATCTAAGTAATAATAATAAAAATAATCTATTGCTCTTATAAAATATCCAGCAACATTAAAATAGATATTCATGTACAGTATTAGGTTTGTGTGCTATATAGAACTCTGTGGAAGGGAACCTAAGTACTAAGTATTATTTATAATGATCTTTTTCATCTCACTACAGAATGAGAAAAGGGATTTTACTTTGTGCTATCCCCATTCATGGATTGATTAAAGGAAATTATATCAAGTGTTTTCTAAAACCAGGTGCTGCTTGGTTTCAGGAATATTGCTGAGGTAAAAACAAATAGTTTCTGGTATCAATAGATTGTTCCATCAGTACTGGACAGTTTCTGTTTGTGACTCTCCATAATTCATTTTCCCTTCCAATTTTAGTATGAGTTGTAGTTTAGGGATTATGATGGGCTTGCTATTTCTCTATTTGAAAGATAAGTTATCTCACCACAGTTGTGTACATACCAGCAGAAAAAAACATGAGCACTCTGCATTGGACACAAAGGTAGCTTATTACTGACAAAATAACAATGTTGGTTAATTTCTCTCCAATTTCTACGAGCAACATGGTAAGGATTAAGTACTAATTGTACACACAGTGGAAATGCATAACAAGAGAGGAAACCTGAGATGAAGGAGTCCTGGATCTTCGACAGAGATTGCTGGGATCCTGTACCTCCTCATTTTCTGGATCAACGGAAGGGATAGACGGAAGACATTTGGGTGTTTATTGCATGTAAATATAAATACATCTCAGCAAAATTGGCTATCATTGGCGAAACATGATGTAATATGAGCAATTCACTGATAATTAACCCAACAAACAGAAGATACCGCTATACTCTACTTTGAGGGTTAAGCTTGTGAATCAGGAGTGATCAGCCTCTGCCCTCACTCTATACGCAGGCTTATTTAGAAAGCACAAATGACCCGAATTAGTTCTAACAAATTTGTCTGAAACTACAGGGAATCTTTTCTCTTTCCCTCTTCTCTGAAAATGTAAGGATGGTAGCTTAACAATATTAGTTAATCTTATATACAGTCTTAAATAGCATAATGAAATTTTAACCAATGGAACTTATTGAACATTGAATAAATGATGTGCATATAGGATGTGAAGATGAAATTGGGCATGATTCTTTGCAAAAATGGTTCAAAAATTAATGTGGGGCAGTGTTAGGACATAAATTACTGTGATACCATGCATAGAGGAAGCACAGCAGAGTGGTTAGAGTACTGCCCTGGACAAAGACTTCCTTCTTGGGTTTCATATTTGTGGTTTAGGAAAATGTTATTTGAACTTTCTCCAGCCTTTACTTCATCCGTAATGATGACTTGTGAATATGAATTAATCCATGAAAAGTTCTTTGAATAGTATGTGTACAAGTGGAAAGCAGGCTATCAAATTTAGCTGTTATTTTTATGCTAAGTACTACGTATAGCTTGTGCTATTCTGCAAAAAAAGAACAATAGTAAAACACCACGTCCCTAAAATGCCCCTCTCTGTTTCCAAAATCATTGCCAAGTTAAGCAAACAATGAAAGTGAATCTGAGCTGGAATATCCAGGTAAATATTATCTCAAAGGACACTGGCTTTGGTTCATGTATGCTTGGAATTAGGGCGAATAAGTGTTATCTCTAGACCACTGCATTCTTATATGCACCCGAAGTGATATACATACACATATACGTGTATTGAGGGCTTCTTTCTAAATATATATGTATGCTGACTTATTTGTTTAGATCTCCCAGTCTTTGGTATAATGTAGAAGATGATAGAAATCATGATTATTTTATTTTTACTATATTTCAACTCTTAGAAAATTATCTTATACTAAGTAGAATCCCATAAAGATTATTGAGTGAAATCTTCTTAGAGTAGTCAAAGAAAGTAAAAAGTGCTTGGAAATTCAAAGCGTATCTGTATTGGTAAAGCATAATTGGAGAAGCAATTGTTGGCTGGAAATTAAGCTACAAAGCTATGATGGAACTGATTTGCAAAGTTTCCTTCTATACCATAATAAGCATTTTAGATTTCTATATTGAAACAAAGAATATCATAAGGACCTCCAACAAGAAACCCTACTGTAAATATTTTCCTAAACAAACAAACACACAACAACAACAAAAAAAACAGGTTAGCGATATTAAGAATGCATTGAGGGAATAGAAGAGAATGGATAAGTGCATATTATTACACAAAAAGTCATAATGTTGTACCCAAAGAAAATAAAATCATCCAAGCCGATCACGTAAAGCCAAAAGAAGCCTTTATTTTAGCTGGCCAGCGGCGACCTCCCTTACTCCTAAAAGCGGGGTTCCGGGGGATCGCACCTAATTGTGTCATTACCAACTTTTATAGGGCTCTGGACGGGATTAGGGCAGGGATATAGGGCGCGGGAGGGTTTAGGGTTGGGCTGTAGGGAAGGGGTATTAGGGTGGGGCTGACTTTCTCCTGGTGGCACTGGAGAATCTTTCTGGGAAGTATAACATTCCCCACTGGTCTTATCCACATTAACAAATCCTTGTTTAGGAAACTAGTGGTTTTTCAGTTTCCAACTCCCCAGACTCTGATGGGTTCCATTCCTCAGTTTGACCAGATTTCTTATTTTTACACTAACTGCCTGTCCTTAATTAGGAACTTTTTAAGGGGAGGGGGGGGCCGACCTCTCTTGTTGCTTCGAGCTGGAAGGGGGCGGAGTCTGGGGAAGGAGTTTGAAGTTCCTTTTAGAAATCTGGTCAATGAGGAGCAGAAGTCTGCTTGGGAAGAGCAAGTTATAAAGTCATCTGGGGTGGGTGCTTCTATGAGGGAGAAACAAAATGACATAAGTACCAAAACGAGATTAATACAGAAAATCATGACATGGTAGAAGTCTATCTCTCACCGGGTGGAAGAAGTGAGAAGTTGTTCCCATAACAAGCCTATCAAAGGCTGGAGAGGTTGAGGCCTTTATTTGGGAACTTGAGTTACCAGGTACATTTGCCTAAGAATCTCTCTTTTGTAGCCTCCAGTTCTATTCTAGGGACTAACACAAATACATCTTAAGTTACATTAAACTATTGTTTCTTTTAAATGCCCAAGAATGTCTATGGTTTGGTTTGGTTTTAACTGTTTTGCTAGGTGTTTAAGATCAAGTTGGTCAAATTGACCTGTTCCTGTCTCTTAAGAGTCAGCTGAGTTCTTACAGGAGTCACTCGTGGGGAATTTGAGAGTCCTGTGCTTGGGTGGTGGCAGTTCCTGCATTTCAGCAGCTCCTTCATCAGCAGCCTCTGCATTCTGGGGCGGGTAGCAGCGCTTCTCCTGGATTCCAGCAGCTCCAAGGCAGTGGCTTCTGCCTTGTGGACAGCTGACAGCTCTTTGCTTCCATTCATGGCAAAGGGAGGCTGGCCCTTGCTCACTCCCTTCAGTCCCAGAAGGGCAGGAGCCAAGCCTTTTTGGCCCACTGTTGCACCTCCTTGTTCTCAGCAACCTTTGCTGCATTTCCAACTCTGGGGGACAAGCAAGGAATGCGCGGGTTATTGAGAAGTGTCCACTCAGATTGGGTTTTGTCTTGGATGGCTCTGAGCTCTGGTGGCAGTGGCATCTGGGTCCCAGTGGCTTTTTTGCTCTGGCTGTGGCAGTTCCCGCAACCTGGAGGCCGATGGCAGCCGGTGTTTCCTCGGCTCTGGACACAGCAATGTCTTCTGTGCAACACAGAAACCAGGTGGTGTCTTTTGTCCACTGTCTGCATGGATGAAAACTCTGAGTTCTGGCAGCAGTGAAGGCAGCAGCGATGACCCGGACTTGCAAAGTTCCTTAGCGAAGCTCTCATTCCCTGGACGCAGGCTGACTCTGAGGGCAAGAACCAAAACTAGTTTTCTTGGCCCCTTTATTTTAATCTCAATCCTTAAGTTTGATCTTAAACATCCAGCAAGCCAGTTTCACCAGTTACTATCTCATGTATTTCATAGGTGATGGCCTAGTATTCTTCTTCAAAACATTAATTAGGGAGAGGTGAGAGCAGCCGTTACTGGAGCCGGAGCTGCCTATTAAGCTCAATCAAGATGACAACCTCCCAAAAGCATCGAGACTTCGTGGCAGAGCCTATGGGGGAAAAGCCAGTGGGGAGCCTGGCTGGGATTGGTGAAGTCCTGGGCAAGAAGCTGGAGGAAAGGGGCTTTGACAAGGCATATGTCGTCCTTGGTCAGTTTCTGGTGCTAAAGAAAGATGAAGACCTCTTCCGGGAATGGCTGAAGGACACATGTGGCACCAATGCCAAGCAGTCCCGGGACTGCTTTGGGTGCCTTCGAGAATGGTGTGACGCCTTTTTGTGATGTTCTCTGGGGAGCCCTCAGTCCCCAGCCCCATTATCAAGTATCCAGAGTTTGCAGCTGAGTGGGGGCTCCTTGTCCTCTACAAAGGAAAAGATTGCTGTTGTCGTACTCCAGGGTCTTTGGGAGTTCTCTCCCCTCACCATTTCAGTCTTTTGGAATTTTCGCTCTTGCATGCAGCTCCCTTTCTCTTTTCCCTGCCAGTTTCATGGAAACCGTTAACCAGCTTTTCTGATTGGATTCTTGGCCCCTTCCCTAACCCCCACCTTCACCTCTGGTCTGTTTGATGCCATTTGGCACCTTTTTTGGCATAACAGTCACTGTCCTTGTAAAGTTTTTTGGATCAACAAAGTCAGTGCCTACAAAAAAAAAAAAAATTAATTAGGTATCAGCTACAGAGCTCACAAGGAAAAATACAAAATAGAATTAACAATCTAATTTGTGTAATAGTCATCCTAAATCCTGCCTGCGTTATATATTATATTTCCCATTTGATATCACAGTAATTCTACAACAAAAAACAATCTTTTGAATATAACTTTAAAAGAGCTGAAAGCTGACATATTTTGGAAACATTCTGACTTGTAGCAGGGTGGGAGGCAGACCCTTATTTCAGGGAAGGCCTTTTACAGTCTTAGGCAGAGTGTTCCAGGTTTGAAGTTATTTTCACCTCCTCTTAAGGATATCATTTTACACAGCTTATGTGTATTGTTTCCTGAATCTATGTGAATAGTTGTTAACACAATATACTGCATTTAAAACAAATCAAGGAAAGGCTGAGAGCTTTTAACCTTCCTTTTGTGTGGCAAAGTGACCAAATATTTTATGTTTCATGATATTAACCTTTAAACAAATCAGGCTCTCATTAACTTTAACTACATTTGCATTTAAATTTTGATCTCAGTGTAAATAGCAACAAATTTACATATACCCTATTGGTAGCAGGTTCTGTTACAGAATATTAAATGATCCCCAATAAAATTTGCCATTCCCACAAGCCTGAAAATACCAACACAGACAAGTCTAACCTGGAGAACAGCAGCCCGACAAATTTCCTGCTCTAAAGACCTGCATACCCAGAAGACATGGACACATGAATATACAAAGAGCAACCAAACCTGGTTTTTCAAGGAAAAAACCCTAGGCTCTGCATCATGGCACAATACTCTACCAGTTATTTAACCACAATAAAGAATAAAATTTAAAGAAATCCTTGTCATTTTAACATATTGATTACACTTTGATTTATATTAGCCCATTAACATTTGACCTTAGGGGAAAACTTTAAACAGTTTCTAACTGATGGTCTCACATACATGTAACTACTTAGTTACACAAAAACTTGTTGAAATTTACCCTTTACCTGCACACAGATTTTCTTACCCAGAAATATTTTCCTTTTCTTTTACTGAATATATTTTCATGCCTAGAACTTTCCACTTTCCCTTTCCCATCTGTTGACTCCTTCCTTGTTCGTATTCTAAAACAACTCCTATGAAATTTCGGAATTTAGATAAATTATTAGGATTTCACTATTAGTAACCTTGCTCTCAGGAATGATACAAAACAATTCCAAATCCCTTTGTTTACCAATCCTTGAAAAAACACCAACAATGCTAAAGCATGTTACCCCATGGAATTTAAGGTGTAATACATTAACTCTAATTTACTTATTTTACTGTAATAACCAAGATCAGACAAGTATTTTTAATAGTATTTGCCATCTCTTTCCTGTGGAAAAGTCCTGAAAAAAAAATTGACATTACACATTTTATAGACATCAACTTTTTTTAATTGACCACCTAGAGATTTGTGAGGTTAGATATATTTTACCTTATTTGTGAGGTTAGATATATTTTACCTTCATTTATTTATTGAATTTAAATTGAACCTTTTTAATCACGTGAATCAAATATACCCGGATCCAGTTTTTCTTTTAGCGCTATGTTAACCTCTAATATCATGTTCATGAATTTTGGACACAATATACACTTAAACAAAGGCCTTGTAGGTTTTTCTCCATTGCAATGTAACAAGATGTTCAAAAATCTAAGTTGAGTACTCCGCCCGGCCGTTAGTTTAAGAGCTCAATAAGTATTCTCAAATAAAACACTCCTTTGTTTTTTTTTTTTTTCCCCCTTGGGTTGGAAATTGGTCTCCTACTGGATTTTTTGTTTCCTCTATTATTTCAATTTAAATTCTACTTGAGATTTGGTTCCAGCAGAAACCTGATATCTCAGGCTCTTATCAGGACAGAGTTTGAATGCTTAAGAGTTCTGTAATGGCCTTTTGTTATTCCTCCAGGGTGGAGGCACATGTCATTTGCATATTGTAAAACAATTTGCTGTGGGGGTGTTGTAACACTGGGGGAGGTTGGACCTGGTTCCTCCTCCCCCTCTGGAGGGCGAGAGGGTGGGTGCCCCCAGCCATCTTCTCCCTCCCTTGGTCCCTGGCTTTTGGCAGAGTTACCTGAGTCTCCAGGGATTGGTAACAGCATGAGCTGCATTTAAGTCAGGTCTGGCCTTAACTAGGAGAGGCACTCCTAGTTCCTGAACTAGCTGAAAGGCAATGCTTAAGCCATAATCCAAATTTGAATGTAAGGCACCCGGTCCCGAGGGTGTGGCTGCCCAATGCCCAAAGGGCACCAATCAACCTTGAAACCGCCCTCGGCTAGGCTACCAGTCAGCCAGCCACGTGGGCCTGAGTGGGCCATTTTGATTCACAAAACTTTAAGTTACACCAATTAACAAAAGCTCCGCGGCAGGTTCTTGGAAGTCCTGAAAAGTATCTACAAAACAAGTTAGAACAGTGGGACATGTGGTTGACTGATTCTGTCCCGTAGTACACTGTTCTGAAGAGAGATGCTACATAGAAAGCAAAGCCAGAACACAGAAAACACATGGCCATGAACCAGACTAACAAGACAAATACAGACAGACAACAACCGGAGTAGGCCCTACAGAAGGCCTATTAGATTAGGTCACAGGCCCGCCCCAGACAGCAGCCATGCCGGCAGCCAGCCCCAGACCGCAGCTACCCATCAGCCACGCCGTGGTGGAGTGGTAGCCCCAGATGGCGGCTACGAGTCAGCCAGCCACATCATAGCCAAGCAGCCCAAGCCCCAGGCGGAATGGGCCATGCCGGCAGCCAGCCACACGGCAGCTGAGCAGACTAGCCCCGGACAGTGGCTACCAGCCAGCTAGCCACGTGGCAGGCGAGCAGACCACCCTGGATGGCAGCTACACCTTAACCACCCATGAGGCCCAGACCAGACTAGCAAAGCAAATACAGAGAGACAGACATTGGCCGACCAGATTAGGCCCCATTCGGCCTACCAGTTTGGGCCCACAAAGGGCCCACCAGACTGGACCCCACGGGGGTGGGGGGAGCACCAGATTGAACCCACGAGGGGGCCCACCAGAAGCCAGGAGCGACGTCTCGCCCTGACCTGGGACTGGTGTAAGCGGCTGCATCCACCCTGACCACGTGCCCCAGATACAGAAAGTCGACTCACCAATACAGGATACCAGGTGGCTTCATCCAGAAAGGCGTCCTAAAGATGGGCTGGGGGTCCCCCCAAGAGTGAGGCTGAGGCACGTCTCTCAGGAGTTCCCCTCTACTCAGGGTGGAGGCTCCCAGGCAACCAACACAGGAGGCCAATTTAGGTGTGAGGGCTTGGAGAAATCAAATCTCAGTGGGACCTCCAAATGTTGTACCCAAAGAAAATAAAATCATCCAAGCTGATCACGTAAAGCCAAAAGAAGCCTTTATTTTAGCTGGCCAGCGGCGACCTCCCTTACTCTTAAAAGTGGGGTTCCAGGGGATCCCGCCTAATTGTGTCATTGCCAACTTTTATAGGGCTCGGGATGGGATTAGGGCAGGGCTATAGGGCGTGGGAGGGTTCAGGGTTGGGCTGTGGGGAGGGGGAATTAGGGTGGGGCTGACTTTCTCCTGGTGGCACTGGAGAATCTTGCTGGGAAGTATGACAATAATACTTCAGGTGTGACATCATAAAGACCTATTCTAGACCTTATGGGTTAAATTCAAGTGATATTTTACGGAAATAATAGACTGGTGAGTAATGAAGCTAAGCAGAGAGTCAACAGATTCCAGGGTGCGCATACTGTGTGACTCGCTCAGTTAAACACACGTCAACTACCAGTAACTATCCACAAGGTTCCTAACAGTTCTCTAAAGAGCTGAGAGTTTAAAATAGTAGCCAAAGCCAATCCTTCTAGATCCAGTCAATGCACCAATTTTCAAAAGTCCAACGCAACTAACTGCCTCCACATAGAATTAAAGAAGCTAGTATTTTGTCTTAAAGGGTGTAAATAAGCTTATCACATGCACCAGCTGGCTGCACCTATTATTCCTCTAATTAAAGACAATGGAATTTGAAATTCTGAAGATTAATAAAGTCAGACTAAAGTCTACTAAAACTAAAATCAGGAAAAAAAAAGATTCATTCAAAGAAGAACTTCAGTTAAAGATTAAAAATTCCTTCTTTTATAAAACTTTAAACACTTCACAACAACAACAAAAAAAGATAGCAATGTATTTATCTATCACAGAGTGGTAAAAGAATTTTTTTTTTTTCAAAAGGAAAACACAATATCTCAGAACAAAGAATCACACTCATAATTTTGACTTTAGCCTTGGCTGGTAAAGAAAACAATACAGGCGGCCTTGGAAATTAGAAAAGGTCATGTTTTCTCTGAATCTATGTAGGAAGTGGATTTATGGGAGTAAAATAGAAATAACTTTGAAAAATAAATTCTGAAGATTGAATTTATTTAAAGTTAGCTATTCAGCTATAGGTCCAGAGGAGTCAACATAGTTGCATGTCAAGAAAGTCATGGTTGGTTCAGTTTCAGAAACTGTTGAAGAATAAACATTAGACTTCACAAGGAGAGTTTGGGAACTGGCTTTTTGTTTGAAAGTTTTACCAGCTGAGTGAGATGTGATCTGTATGTCTAAGTGTATGCTACATTCAAAAGCAACCCTGGTTTATTGGTTGGTGATTTCTTTAGTTTGTCCTGTTTAGCTGCTTCTGTTTATACGCTGTAAGAAATAGGGTGTGAAAACCAATGACACATTGTTCTTCCTTTCAGTAAGAAAGTACTTGGCTGAAAATTCTGAAATACCTTTCTGCAATTACTCCCCAGAGACTTGAATAGGTGGTACAGAATGAGGGCAACTCCAGGGCTCAGAAGGAAGAAAAGGGCACAAAACATGTATAGAAGGTCTGTCTGTGTATGTGGCACTCTCGTTCCTGCTTGAGCTCTTTGCTACTCTTTGCAAGCTGACTCTTTCAATGTGCTGAATCAACAAAAGGACAGAGTCTATGTTATAAAGTGGTGTAAGAGATGCTGGCCATGGAGCATGAAAGCATCTACAGATGGTTTTCTTTTATGATGTAATACTTTCTGTTATATAAAGAGATATACCACATCCCTGAATTTAATCACAGTTACAAACTTTCAAAGTCTATGGCAATACAGGGCTTGCAGAATAGAAGAATGTAGGAGGTAAAGGTAAATGAATAAACATTGGAGGCTATTCCTAGACTGGACAGCCATTTAATTTTACTTCTAATTCTCAAGACAGCTATTGCAATAGGTCCCCAGGTATCAGCACATGACAGCAAAGAATATCAGATATCACATGAGTCAATGTTCTGTCTACATTTATTGGAGAAGGAATTTCCCACCAAAGGGAAAAGGAAGGAGGGAGTGTCATGGTTCATTTCAACACTGTATAGACATGTGTTCAAATAAGGTCACTGTGAGATTATCTCTCCATCTTTATTATCATTATTGCTGTTGTGCTCTTATTCTGTTGTTTTAATTTTTAAACTAAGCCCTAGTATGCTCAGTTATGTAGGTTATATATAATTTATAATTTTTAAAGAAGAAAGGCCATGGGCTGGGGATATAGCTCAGTTGGTAGAGTGGCTGCCTTACAACCACGAAGCCCTGGGTTCAAGCCCCAGCACCACCAAAAATGAAAACAAAAAAAAAAAAAAAAAAAAAAAAAAAAAAAATGTCATAAAAAAAGCAGCTTGGGACATTAGTATTTAGAAGCCTAACCCTGCCACTTACTAGCTGGTTAGGCAAGTAAATTAATACATGTGAACCTATTTCTTTTTTTGCAAAATGAGAAAAATAGCGTCAGAGATCAAAAAGTTGTGAAAATAAAATTATTCTTCTACTTTATTTAAGGTAGTACTCGGTGTATAAAATATCACTCTATTAATGTTATCTAAAAAGTAAATAAAATCTAATCTCTCTCACAGTGTCTTATGAGATCATAAGGGATCTGGCTGGTTCTATTGAAGCAGAATACACAGCTGTGTGCAGAGTGCTGTGACAGCAGGCATGTAGTCAGAAACAGGGCTGCTTCTCAGACAGAGTCCCTAGAATCACATGGAATGGGTAATGCTCAGAATCAGAGGAGAAAGAAATAATAGATATATTTAGTTATGGATTTTCTACATTAAGATTGTCCCTAGCCTGTCACAATGGCACACACACGTAACCCCAGGGGCTCCAGAGAGTGAGGCAGGAGGATCAAGAATTTCTAAACCAGCCTCAGCAAAAGAAAGGTGCTAAGCAACTCAGTAAGACTCTGTCTCTAAATAAAATACAAAATAAGGCTGGGGATGTGGCTCAGTGGTCAAGTGCTCCTGAGCTCAATCCCTAGTACCCACCCCCAGGGGGGAAAAAAAACCCAAAAACCAAAAACGACTGTCCCAAAGTGGAGGAAGATTCAGCATTGAAATGGAGGCTGTTGGGTCCAGGGAAGGGAAGATAAGTCAGGAAAACAGGAATTGACATCTTTCCAGCCTGGTCCCTCTTCTGTCCACCTGCTTCTGGTGCTCCTCCTTTCTGCATCACTGTAACTGCTTCTCATGATCAGTCCACTTCCCACATCTTCTGATCTCACTATGACTTTGTATGTAGTCGTAGTGATTTTGCTGTGCCCCCCTACAACTTGCATTGCCATGTGTTGCTTTTAGAATATAATTGTGCACTTTCACAATATTAAAGACACCAGTCACTTTGGCTTGATCATCTATAATTTAGTAAAAACAGAAATGCACTAATGATTTTATGTTTTTCAGGGAAAACATTGTTTTAAACTGGTATAGTTAAAGCTGAACCACCAAACTACAGAAAAAAAAATATCCTCACATCTTTCATCTTTTATAGAAGGCATATTTATTTATTTCTAGGAAGTAAGTAAAGAGTAAGTACGTCATTACTTTAGTCCAATTCTTCCATCCATTGTGGCCTGACCATAATCTTTTTAAAGATACCTTGGCACATGAGATCTTGGTACAATAAAACTGGGAAATGTCCACTATAAAAGAAATGGTGTGCAAACGGAGCTAAGCAGACCTAACAGTGTTTTTGCCCTTTAGGGATATGTTCAGTTCATCTTCCTTGTTTTTAATGTACTCAAAGGCTCAGCCTGACTAATTCATACTCAGAGCAAATTACATAACACTCCAAGACTGACACTTCCAAAGTTCATCTGTTCTGTAGTTGCCTGACATTAGAAAAGGGCAACTTTTGAAATAGGAATAAAATAGATTTTCTCACTCTGCTGGTCATGTCTCAAAAAACAGCTGAACAAGTTTTTTTTTAAACAACTTTAAAATAATCCATCATTCAACATTCACCATTTCAACATTGAAACCATTAAGATTAACAAGTCAATTTTTTTCCCGAAATCTAAGTACCTCAATATTTTGAATAACATTAAAGATCATTTATAAGGATAATGGCTCTGTCTCTTTCATTCACAAAAACAGATCCTATCTTTCATTTTCTAAATATATTTTACTTAATGAATATTTCTGATTATGCAATCAATTTAATGAATGAGTAAGAATGCTTTTCTTATGGTATTTGGGCACTGCATGATAGTGAAATGCCTAGGCAGATAACCCTCAAGTTATTAACGCATGACAAATCTTATTTCTGGCATTGAGTCAATTACACTCAAATTAATAATTTATGGAACCAAAAATAGGCTAGAAACATTCAAGTGAATTTATAACACTCCATCTTCTTGCAGATATATCCC
Organism: Glaucomys volans; assembly: GCA_020662805.1. Classification (NCBI taxonomy): domain Eukaryota; kingdom Metazoa; phylum Chordata; class Mammalia; order Rodentia; family Sciuridae; genus Glaucomys; species Glaucomys volans. The sequence goes on from JAJEJO010004929.1 coordinate 195,041, forward strand.
ATAGGTTTATCTATGCCCTATTAGTCAAGGGTATTTCGATTTGAAGCAGGCACTAAACTAATTCAAACTGGCTTTGTTAAGGAAAAAGGAATGGTTTGTTGAAGGATGTAAATGTGACTTTTAGGACTCTAGATTGATTCTAACATCAGTATGTCTAGATAAAATACTAAGTTTCTGTTTCTCTTTTCATTTTTCATGTCTCTTTTTTGTCAGCTTTCTCTTTCTTTACATGTATATTTTCAGTTTTATTCTGAAAAGAAGAAAAACTTTTCTGAGGTGTTATCTCTAAGTTAAATCCTGTGGTGGATCAGATGGTGATGTCAAATACCCAGCCCTGATCCACCAAGGAATCAGATGTCCCAGGTATCAGTCATGTTTCTAGTCAGGAGGCAAAAAGACAGTCGCTATAACTGACAGGAATACCAGGGCCGGGGTAATTTCACATGAGAAGGTTGATATATTGATGCATTGATTACTCAAAAGGCTTTGCTGTCTGCCACTATTTATCGGCACACCCTTTGCAATGCTGTGTGGCTTTATAGTTCTTGCTATGAAGGGTGAACTCATTCCCACCTCTTCGAACCTGAGAAGGCTTTGTGAATTGATGTGACCAGTGCTTCTGCTCTCTTTGTTAAGCCCTGCAAGTACCATGGGGATCAGCGCTATCTAGGCTGCTGCAGGATAAGAGACCACATTTAGTGACATCCCAGGTAAGGCCATCCTAGATCTATGATGGCTCAGTCAGTCTTCCACTTACTAAAGATATGAATGAGCTCAGCTGAGGTCAGTCCACCCAACCCATGTAGATTAGTCAGCCTACCCAACTCAGCAGAACCATGGATTTGTGAGCAATAACAAACATACAAGGGTTTAAGTCATTATGTCTTAGCTTCCTTTCTTTCACAAATAAAATTATGCTGCACAAATAAGTTGCACTTATCCTATGAGTTGTTTGTTGAGGTACATTCTACATAATCTTTTAAAATTTTATATTATTTAAATTTTCTTTTCAGTGTTACTAAACTCAATCAGGAGAGATCTGGAATAGAAATGGTAGAAAAGGAAGAGGTGGAGATAAACACAATGGATGGGTAAGAAGGGATGCAGTACATTTTTATGAAATATTTAGTAAGCATTACGTAGTGCCAGGTAGGGTTTTACATAAGACATATAACATTGAAGACAATGGATAAACAAGCTGATTCTAAGAAACATCAACTTTAATGTTGTGAGATTTATAAGATATTGAAGATATTGAGGGATCAACAAAAATGTAATATCCCTATACTACAATTAAAGAATATAATCTGCCTATACAATGATTAACAAAAGCAACTGGACTTGGTGGTGGTGCATACAACTTGAGAAACTGAGGCAGGAGAATTGTAAGTTCAAAGCCAACCTCAGCAACTTAGTGAGTCCCTAAGCAACTTAGCAAGACCCCATGTCAAAATAAAATGAATAAAAGGGCTGGGATGTGGCTCAGTGATTAAGCCCCTTCTGGGATCAATACTTGGTACCAAAAAAAAAAAAAAAAAAAAAAAGGCAGATAAAGGGGCTGGGAGTTTTTAATATACAGATCAGAATAAATCTCTCAGATGTGAGCAGAGAACTGGAATACATGAAAAAAATGGGCTAAGATGATAACTTTGGGAAGAATATTCCTGGTAGAGGGAACATAAAACACAAAACCCTAAGGTCGGGGTAAGCTTGGATTAACTGAGTAATACAAACAAGTTGGTATAACCAGAGCAGAGTTAGGAGATGGAATAGCTATAAGAGATAATTTAAAAGAGATGGTGAGACTCCATAAAGGGTATTGTAGGTCATGATAATGACTTTGGAAGTAGAAGTAAACACAAAATCCAAAGTTACTCTAAATTAGTACATTGCTTCACATTAATTTGAATTGTTCTTGAAAGAAATTAAAATATTTTCCTTCAGTGATTAGATCAATGGCAATATCCAATGGGATGATTTTATAAATCCCTATCATGTATATTCTGAGAAATAGTACCATTAAAGTGCATGTTCTATTATGTCTATTAAATAGAATAGCCTTATTACCTGAGCGATGCAAAACTTAACATGGTCAGTAAAAGATCAAAAGATTTGGCATTATAAGAAAAAGGTACATTGTGTGACTAAAATGATATAAAACAAATTTTAAAATGGGCCTATTGCTGTATACCTTTGAGATGAGTTATCACTCAATCTAGTTTTGAATCCCTTTTGTTTCTTCAATTTCTTCTCTCTCTCTCTCTCTCTCTCTCTCTCTCTCTCTTGCAATTTGAAGGAAAGTAAGAAATTAATAAATTATTAATGCAAGATATACAATTTAACCCTGAGGATGGACCTCACCGTCTTTCATGATGCAAGGTGAGCCCAGGTTGATAGGTCAGATAGTCCAAAAAGCAGAAAGCTTTTTATACTACTAGAGCACCGGAGTGAATAATAACTTGATACATAAAGCTTAGGCTGGCTGTAGGGAAATTTAGAAAGAGTAAGAAGAAGCCAGAGAGTCATTTCTTGATATAATTTTCTCAAAATGATATCATGTTACTCATAGTCTCACTTAATAACTTCTCAAATGTAACTCTTGAGATCCCTCCAGAGTACAAATCCTCCTAAAGCTGTCTCTGTACTTTCTGTGCTGCCATAATAAAGATTAGACAGGAATTATAAAGGAGATAACTTCTTACACTAACTAGATCATGTTAAGAACAACTTTATGAGATTGTACTTTTCTGTTTAATCAAATCATATACCGATTAGCAATACTTGTGTGAAATGACTCTATCACTTATAAGTTGATTTAATGTTGTTTTTAATTTTAAAATGGGCATCAATTCCCTCATTTTAACAAAACAACAATCAAACACATTACTGGTATGAACTTTGTGGCTTTTTAACTTCTGATTCTTAACATTTCTCCTGATATGAAAGTAAAACAGGGAAAAGCATAAACTCATTTTCATATAAATTATGTAAAATAAAGTCTAAAAATTGCAATTTTGCTTTTAAGAATTGTTCAAACAACTGAGATCTGTCTAGCACATTCTAGGAAATTTTGTAAGAAGTTGCACAGGGACAGAACTGAAGAATTGGGAGAGTTGAAACCCCCAGCAATGCTGGCCAGACACCTTCAGTTCCAAAGCATTCCCAAGAGGTGAGTGTCCCACCATTAGCAAGAAATGCTGTGAGCAGTACAGATATTTTTCAAAGAAGGAATAAAGAGAGAGAGAGGAAAGTGGGGAAAATGCATAGGATGCAAAGTTCTGAATGTACCATCAAGAATCAACGTCCTAGAGTAGGACAATCTTGGATTTTTGGATGCAATCATGGTAAGAGGCAACTGATGAAGAAACTGGGAGCACAGCCTGGACAGGAAGAGCCTGGACTTGTTTATGCTTGTAGAGGTGTGACTGGACAGAGCACTGTGTTTGAGGAGCAAGTAGCTGTGGAATAAACACTGCAGACATTCTTCTGAGAATTAAAACATTTATAAAAATGATGGGCCAATCAGAGCATGAAAGAACATATCAAAGTGGGAATGTAAGAATGCATGGAAGACATGGCCAGATGACCCACAAGAGTGAAAAGAGAACTGACAGATCTCAGAAATGAAAGAGAATTTTAAAATAAAATCTTCAGAGAGAAAAAAATGTCCAACAAGGTAGAACCACCAATTTTACCTGCTCTGATTGAAATGGCCTCCTAAATTTTCATATATACCTGAGCCTTTCCTTCCTTCCTTCCTTCCTTCCTTCCTTCCTTCCTTCCTTCCTTCCTTCCTTCCCTCTTTCTTTCCTTCCCTCCTCTATTTTCTTTCTTTTATCATTTTGTCTATTCATGAGCAAGTAGAACATGTATTTTAATTACTGATTTAAAAATCAGTAATAAATCAACTACTACTAATCCCTCATTACTCTTTTCAATGTTTTCTTCTTTTTCCTTATTATCATCATGATCTTACTATTATAGATGCCATGCAAATTATATCTCTCTGTATGAGATTTTGTGTTTGAAACACTGTTATTTGTGTAGGTATGCAAGCAAAGAACTTGTGTTTTCTTCTATTTATGACTTTAAGACCTTTTTTATTGCATTTGATCCATTCCAAGTTTACACTAGTAGATGATATATGTTATGGACTGATTTTATTATTTTACCCAGTCTGAACATCACTAATTTAAATATAACTCTATGAAAACAAGGAGTCATATACACTGCCGGAAAAAGTGCAAAATGATAGAGCGGTCATGGAGAGTAATTGGCAATGTGCATCAAAAACTGTGAATACAGTGTCTCAGACAGCGACTGGCTTTAGTGATCTGTTGTGGAAAATGGTCAATATAAGAAATAATTTTATATGTTTCTTCACCAAAAGAAAACCCAAAAAAATGGTATGTGCGGATGATTTCATTAGCCAGATTTAATTAGTTCACATTGCAAACATATATCAAAATCCCACACTGTACTCCACAATTATATATAAGTATTATTTGTCAATTAAAATAAAAATTAAAAATCTTCTTGAAGTCACAATGTTAATAGAATATAAGGGAAGAATTTACAAATACATTTTCCTTTCGACCCATCAGTGCTACTTCTGAAATTTTCTCTGAAGTTATTCTAGGTGAAAAGTGACATTTATAAATAAATCCTGGCATTGTCACAGTCACAAAAGATTGGATATATGTCATATATTCAATGACAGGCTTTTGTAACTAAAACTAAAGTACATAAATGTAATGAGATAGTATGGAGATAGTAAAAAGAAAAAAACTCTCTATGGACATGGCAGAATTCAACATATACTGAGTAAAACCACTTTTGGCTCAAGAAACTGGGAAAAATAAGAATTTATTCACATTTGCTTATACAATCCAAAGAAAAGCTGAAAAGGTAGATCTAAGAATTTGAAACTGCTTGATATTGGATGGCAGCAGAATAGAGCGGAAAAGAAGGGAGCAGAGAGACTTTATAATTGTTTTAATATTTGAACTATTACTTATTTTTAAAATTTAAAATGTGCTTTTCTTTCGATCTTTCTACTCTGCTGAATTTCACGGTGGCATAGTAGTACATTCAAACAGCATACCCCAGCACGTCCACCCTCCTATCACCTCCTCTCCCTCTCATCCCTTCGTCTTTCCTATAGTCTCCCCGTTATTATTTTATTGTGTTTTCCCACTTAGATTCCACATATGAAGGAAAACACATGATACTTGTCTTTCTTGTGACATTTCTTTCAACATTATGATCTCTAATTCCATCCGTTTTCCCAAAAATGACAGAATTTCATTCTAGAAAGTGATTTTAAGGAGAATAGATTTTTATACACTTTTACAGCTAGAGAAAATGAAATACAAATAAGCCATTTTCATTAACAATTGTTTAAGTATTTTTATCAAGTAGAGAATTTATAATGTTCTTTTTTAAATTTCCTTGCTTGTTTTAGATCATGTGGTATTCCATTGAGCTATTTGATATATAATGTTAAATAATACTGAACAATTATCCACTTGAGAATATTACCTTTCAATCAATGACTCTGTTGATCATTGAGCTACTATAGGTTGAAGACACTTTTCTATGGGCTACTAACATTTCTGAATGTTGTGTAAGCGTCAGCACCAACAGTCATTGTTCCAGATTATCATTTGAAGGATGCATATACAATGAACTGATTTGAAAGATAGTGATAGTATCTCTTTTTGGAGCAAAAGCCTATATTGGTCACTGTCTAATCTAAAAATAATGCCTCCTTCCAAGGCAAAGGGACAGGTTCGCTTAGAGCCCATTGTAAGAGTCAGGTTTCCTGATCTTGTGGTTCCTCTTCTGATATGCAACCCACTACCTGTGCAGGTATCACACCTACCTTGTCCCATCATCTGTGGGAATCTGGGCTAAGGTAAGAGAGGAAAATGAACATGCTGGGATTGGAAGTGCATCTAGTGGCAGAGCATTTGCCAAGCACATATGAAGCCCTGGGTTTCTTTCCCAGCACTGCCAAAAAGAAAACAAACAAATAAACAAACAAAGTGATCATGAATTGAGTACTACTATGGTAGTAAATAATAAGCTAAAAAGTGGGAGATATGGCTTAGTGGTAGAGAACACTTGCCTAGAATATACAAAGCCTTGGCCTCAATCCCCACTACTACCAAAAAGAAGAATGAATGAATGAATAAATAAATAAATAAATAAATAAATAAATAAATAAATACAAAAATAGATAAATTACTATTTTTCTGTGAGCTTTGAATCTGCCAGCATCCATAAAACTTCAGCACACTAACTTCTTATTTTGCAAGAAACATAAAGTCTCAAATCCAACACGGTTCTTCATTTAGACTTTCATATTGAAATTTGTGATAGATATTTTCAATATCTATCAATATTTTTGCATATCACAATATCAAATTTGTGATAGATATTTTCAATTATGTAGAAAAGTATGTAGGTAGATAGGACCAATCAAAATATTTTAAACCAGTTAGAAAATGTAGCCTGAATCCAGACTACATGAAGTAGTTTTTTAAAATGATTTTCTCATATTGAGAAAATTATTCAAGTTGAAACAGTAAAGGCAAAGAAAAGAAAGAAAAATAACCTATCAGACAAATAATTATAGTCAGAACTACTTTTACAAGTAGTAATTAGCCTCTTGACCAGCCTTGTTATTAAATGATTATTTTGTAGTGAACCAGTCAATTGTCATCAAAGGAACAGAATAAAAATATTTCATAAAACAGCAAACACAGAAAAAATAATTTTTATAGGAGTATGTACATACAACTGAAATAATTGAAACTTTTATAGTGATGGTCCCTGAGTAGTGAAATGTCTTGAATTCTTACTTTGCTTCCTTATGACGTTCATATTTCTTATTAAAGAACAGAAGCTAGTTGGATTTCAAAAAGTTTAAACTATTACAAAATCATTTATTTTATTCTAAATTCAACTTTCCAAATGAATTTATAAATATAGGCCAATACTCATAAAGCAGTGTTGTCATATATTCATCTTATTTTATAGTGGGTTCTCTATAAATGTAATCTAAAAATATCATGGAAGAGATTCTATTGTCTTCAGTAGTTGAAATATCAAAAGTAAAAAATTCATAAATGCTCAGATAGGAATAAGCTACTGTAATGAACTAATGTTTGAGATATCCTTTTATGCGCGCACACACACACACACACAAATTATTTTGTCAATTTCTTAATTTAAGACAGCATGCAATTTTTAAACATTATTATAGTCTACACTTTTTAATCTCTATTTTAGCTATAGTCGGTTTCCTTAAGCAAGCTGTTTTTTTCTCTCTCCTTCTTAATATCATCCTTTCAGAATCATTCAGCAGTTTTTGTTAATTAATAATATGTGAAGTTGTTTGAAGGGGAAGATAATTTAATGCATTATTTCTGACATAGAGGGTCAAGAGGCTGAGACAGATATTTTTTGAATTTATTGAAGATACACTTGTGAGATGCTTAATGAAATACTAATCTGGGTGAGGAGAGCTGATGTGAGTGCTTTTTTCATTCCATATTAAAATTGATTCACTAACCTACTATCCTAATGACTGTCATCGACATTTATATAGATTCATTTTGTTAAAGCGTTTAAGTAGCCAGTTCTTTTCACAGTAAAGAAAAAAAGAAGAGAAAAGAAATTGAAGAGCTTTTCATTTCTTGTTGATATACAGTACGGCTTATCAACCTCAGCACTATTGGCAATTTGATCCACATAATTTTACAAGGTTGGGGGTGGGAACTGAGGAGTGTCCTGTACATTATAGGACATTTAGCAGATCCCTCTGAAAATTAAGCTGTCCTCTACCTTTGTGACCCAAAACTTAAGTGAGAAAGGATCCACTTTAAGTTCATGTGGTTGTTGACAGTATTCTGTTCTTTGGATCACTGGAATGTGGACCATGGCCATTGACCACACAGTTCTCTATAACATAAGTTGGGAAAGGAATGCAGAGAGTCTGTTAACAACAATGAAGTCACAATCTCTAATGACCTAAGCATGAAAGTGATATCCCTTTACTTTCCCATTTTTACAGGTTACAAGCTAATCCATAAATTCATATTATGTACAATGAACATCCAATAGATGCCAGCAACTCTGTCTCATCAAGACAATCAAAAATATTTTTAGATGTTATCAAAATTTCCCAATGTTAAAATTATTCCCAGTTAAATACCACTGATAAAAGGAAATAATTATAATCAGAATTTTCCAGAAGTACTAAGTAACTTATGTTAACAGGCACAAATGGGGATGGTGTGTATTAGTTAACCAAGTGGTATGTTTTATTAAAATGTTAATTTTGCAGCATGGTATTGGCACCAAAATAGACAGGTAGATCAATGGTACAGAATAGAGGACACAGAGACAAACCCACATAAATACAGGTATCTCATACTTGACAAAGGAACCAAAAACATACAATGGAGAAAAGCTAGCCTCTTCAACAAATGGTGCTGGGAAAACTGGAAATCCATATGCAGCAAAATGAAACTAAACCCAT
>JAJEJO010004929.1:203988-291389 GCA_020662805.1 Glaucomys volans
GCCACATCAATGTTCATAGCTGCTCAATTCACAATAGCTAGATTGTGGAATAAACCTAGATGCCCTTCAATAGATGAATGGATAAAGAAACTGTGGTATATATACACAATGCAATATTATTCAGCCATAAAGAAGAATAAAATTATCGCATTTGTAAGTAAATGGATGATGTTGGAGACGGTTATGCTAAGTGAGATCAGCCAATCCCAAAAATCCAAAGGCCGAATGGTCTCTCTGATAAGTGAATGATGATGAATAATGCGGGGGAGAAGGGTGTCAAGAATGGAGGAAGGATAGATAGCATAGAGGGAAGAGAGGGGTGGGGTCAGGATGGGGGTAAGAATAATAACAGACTGTGTGACAGACATCATTGCCCTGTGTACATGTATGAATGCACAGATGGTGTGACTCTACTTTGTGTACAACCAGAGAAACAATAGCTGTACTCCATTTGTGTTCAGTGGATCAAAATTAAATGAATAAAAAAAAAGTTAGTTTTGTTCACACTGTTTGATTTTGGAAATTTCATCTTGGTAATATTATTTCCTCAACTGCTCTTACTATGAGGAAAAAGAACTTGTTGGTAAGTATAGGAGGAGGGCTTGTTATCTAGTGAGAATGTGCAGAAATCGTATTTAGCCCATAAACATATTTTATACCCATAAGGAGTCAAGGACAGACAATCAGTTATCATTCATCTGCTCTCTGAAAACTCACTTTAAGTAGCCTTTTCAATAAGACAAATGGATCCTCCAGAAAAAATAAGTAACCAGTTTTGCCTGGGACAGAGGCTTATTTAAGTCTGTTCCCCTTGTATGTTAATTAATATCAATAACTTTGAATCTCAAAAGTATGCTAGTTGAGATATGGTCACCTTAAAAAATGTACCTACTCCCATTGCAGGTGACTATTGGATTGGCAGTTTAGTCTGGTGTTTAAGAGGATGAACTCAGGTCAGAAAGTCTATGTTCAAATTCTGTCAAATGTTAGCTATGATATTTGGGTCTCTGTTTCCTAACATTTAAAATAAGAGAAATAGTAGCATTTCCTTCCCATTAAAGTAACATACATAGAATATTGAGAACATTCTTCACATGATACCTTTCCATTCTTACTCCATTGTCATGGCTCATTTCTTTTTTACAATACATATTGAAAAAAAGATGAGGAAACGTACATGCATGTTTTTTGTTATAATCTGCAATTGTGCCACCAACCTACTCATTATACAGTTCTGATGTTTCTATCCGCTATTTCAATAAAATTTGAATCACTTTGCATTTGGTGATTTGTAAATTATTTTTATGCACTTAATTTTATTTGTACTGATACCGTCTTCAAGACTACACTTAGATGGAGATGATTGCTATAACTGTATTTATTCTTTCTGGGAGAATTATTTTTGAGTTTTACATGCTCAGAGTTGGAAATGATTGGAGGCAGGTTTCTAAGATATTTCCCAGGTACCCTGCCTCCCAACATTTGCACAGTGGTGTGTTTCTTTCCCTTCAAAAATGGGTTTATAGACCAGCTTATAACATATGAAATGCAGCATGGGTAATGGGATATCGTATTCAGGTTATCAAAGATTGTGACTGCCAGGTTACCAGACTTTCTGAATTGCACTCTTAATTTGTACTCTTTGATGGAGCAGACTGTCATGTTGGAAAGGTCCCTGAGGCAAAGAACTGAGGTCCTCAGTCCAACAACCCAAATAGCTGAATACTAACATCAACCACCTGAACGAGGAAGAGAACTCTTTTCTAGCAGAGCTTTGAGATGATGAAAACCAGAGGACATTGATTGCCATCTATGAGAGATGATGCAGCAGAGGATCCATTTTATCTGCACCCGGATTCCTGACCCAAACAATCTCTGAGAAAATAAATGTATGATATTTTAAATTAAGTTTTGATAATATGAAGTGCAGCAATAGACAACTACTTCAAAAAGGGAGAACTGGGTGCATACACGGATGGACTTTCTTACCTAAAAGTACATTCATTCATTTAAAAATACATGTTAGTCTTGTTACCTCTCCTCCACATTTCCTTGATCTCTTTCACATTATCATATCCTTTATTTTTCATGTATATCTCTGTATTAAAGTTTCCCACAAATTTTGGAGGAAAAGTGAGCAGAAAGGGAAGTAGTGGGAATAAAAGAGATCTTGTTCAGTGTTTTTCTTCATCCTGTTTTGTTCTGAGGTAGGTGACTGTAAGGTATGAGGGTTTGTGTCTTCTCCAAATTCATATGTTGAAATACTAGCCTTGTGATGATGGTGTTAGGAGCAGGCTTTTTAGATTTGATTAGATCATAAGAGTAGAGTCCTCACCAGGGAGATTAATGCCTTCCTCAGAGAGGCCCCAGAGGGCCCCTTGTCTCTTCTACCATGTAAGAACACAGTGAGAAGGCGTGACCTGTGATCCTGAAAGTGTGCCCTTCCCAGACACTGAGTCTACCTTGATCATGTACTTCCAAGTCTTTGAAATTTTTTGAAATAATCTATTGTTGTTTATAAGCTACCCAGTTTATATTTTGTTATAGCAGCCCAATGGACAAAGAAAGAAATCCTACAGGACATTATTACACTTACATAAACACTCATAAGAGGGGAAGAGACAGATGACCATGAAGGTGGATGAGACACCTGCAGAGAAGTTCTGGACCAGCCTGCAGGCATCCAGAGGAACACAGGAGGGGTCGGGTTTATCACTGACAGCAAGACCAACACTGTGTCCTTCACCTCTTAGAAGGCAAGAAAGAGGAGTAATTATTCAAGTATGCTGGTAAATTTGCCAGGGAAAAGAGAAGAGATTGCATAAATCAGAGTGTGAAATCTGCATACTATCAATATGGAATGATACAAATGTAGTAAAGTAAAACAAACTAGTAAAATATAAAGCCCTTTATGATGAAATTGCCTCAATTCTTCTGTTTCACTTTGAGAGAATATGAATATGCTATTCATGGGTGCTATCTTCTACGTTCCACTGTATAATCACTCTGAACATGTGAGAAAGTACAAGAAAATGTGTGCTTTTATCTGTCATCAGAAATAATTAAGTACTGAAACAGATTCAGTACTGAGTCTGCAGCCAGAGAGCTAAAATTGAACCTGTACCTTCAAAGAATTACTTATGTTTTAACTTAGCCTCAAACAGTGCTGTTTATTCATGCTATTATCAATTTGTGTTACCCAGTTATAAAAATTCAGCTTTATCCTTGCCTTTGATCCCTAAGGACACTGAAAAATATCTTCTTGGATATGAACTCAAGAGGACAGTATCCTAGTCTAATTCTCTGAGGCTGCTGGCTTTCTGCCCAGATACCCCAAACGCAGATCAGCTGGTGAAATGATCATGTTCTCATCTTCAAAAGAACAAATGATGCCCTTTTGCTGTATATAGACTCCCAGGGCATGTTAAAACCCATTTTAGTTATAAGAGAGATGGAAACAGCAACATTCATGACAAAAGCACCTATATACTGAAAATGTTTTTAAATACTAGTGAATTTTCCCTTGCCATCTATGAAGAAACTGTTATCAGGGAGCGGTAAAATGAGAAAATGAGGACACACACTGACTCATACTCTTTATGTAAAAGTGTTCTTTATTATGGTGATGATTGTGATTTTTATCTTTTGTGCTGAAATGTCTTTCATTGTACATGGTTTGTAGGAAGATTTGATATAATTCTTGACAAAATTAGAGTTATTTACCATATCATGATATCTATATATCTTGCAAACACTAATTTTGGCTATTCTGAATGGTCAGTTTTTATCTTCTAGCAAAGTGGTTAAGAATATGTGCTCTAGCTGGGCATGGTGGCACACGCCTGTAATCCCAGCAACTAGGGAGTCTGAGGCAAGAGGTTCTAGAGTTCAAAGCCAGCTTCAGCAGATCAGCAAGGCACTTAGTAACTTAGCGAGACCCCATTTCTAAATAAAACATATATATATATATATATATATATATATATATATATATATATATGGGGGCCGGGGATGTGGATCAGTGTTTAAGCACCCCTGGGTTCAATCCTTTGTACCAAAAAAAAAAAAAAAAAAAAAAGAATTGCGTGCTCTAAAGGCAGATTTTTTGGGGGTTCACGTTTTACTCATATGAAGGCATCATGAGCTTAAACAATTAACTACTCCACTTCTTACATACAAAATAGATTGATGAAAGGTATTTATATTACATAGGAGCAATTCATTAATTCATATATTTTCTGTTCCTGTGTAAGCCTGCTCAACAGGGTGGTCTATTGTCAATTTTCCTCATACAACTATAATTCATGTTTTTAACAACAGTGAAGACCTGAAAAATCCATTTACTAATCAGATATTTGTTGCTTCTGTTATGTTTCCAATACTATCCTATAATTCAGAAATATGAAAGTAAACCAGACAGGACCCTCAAAGAGTTTATGGATATTATTCCTGAATTGTCAACAAGAGATGTATTTTTTTTTAAGTAGGTGTCATTTTAAACTGGTAACCTGTGTTTGGAATTAAGCAGTCCTATAAGACTGAATTTGGAGAAGGTGTAAAGATTGGAGGACACCAAGAAAATTAATCTCAGGGAAGGAGACCCAGAGAGGTATAAGTTAAAAGTAACTGATAGTGAACATTTATTAAATTTTGTGTTTGTAACCTTTTCCAATGCAGATATATTGTTGAAAAAGTAATCTTTTCACCATTTTCCTTCTAACATATAGTGAACACTATCCTTTCTTAATGTCTTGACCCTCCTCAAAAAACTTAGAGGGCAACAGGTAAGTTTCCTAGGCAAAGCTTCATATCCTCTTAATACAAATTTATTGCTGTGTTTAGTTTTCCTTTTGCTTTCCTAAGTTCAATTTGGTCAATCCGTGCTAATATATTGAATCAATATGATACAATCTTGAAATTTCAGGAAAAATGGAAGAGTTCCTTGCTTCTCTGAATCTATTTCTATGAAAACAGCACTGTTTAGTGCCTTCTAGGTTCATGAAAAATTACTGAAAGAATAGGTAGGTCATGCCTTCTAAGTCAAGAAATTTACCAGCATCCACCTGGGCCAAGGAAGTTGAAGGACCTTAATCACACTTTTACCCTTCCCTGAACATCTTGCACTAAATAAGATGTTACCTTATTCAGTTGTTCAGGCACTTAATGATTTATGAGTAAGTCTGAATACATAATTGAAGCAAGAACTTAATTAATACTCACTGGATAAAAATAGAGCCCAAGGCCAACTGAATAATTTTAATATACACCTGTGATGTTGCATTAGGTAGACAGGAGGCACACGTCTTAGAGATCAGGAACAAACTGAAAGAGGAAGAAGTGCAGTTGTGAAAAGTCAAACCCAAAATTTATTAAAGATTTTTTAAAGTAACAATGATAATGACAAATGTCTTGCTCAAAACTAATTTCCTGCAATATGCTATTGGTAACATATGGGACAAAGATACGACTGAGGATTACACTATGCTGTAAGTCTTTTTCAGAAAAAGAGGCAGAAGGAAAAAGGACAGAATGTGTACACGCTTATGAAATTGTAGTCCATGGTTGAAGTGATGCAATTACCAACATCTGTCCAGTCCTGAAGTATCCATCTAACCAAAGGTCTGGGTCTGAGTCTGCATATTAATGAATGAGCTAATTTTCCCTGATGGGAAAGATTTGTGGTTTACAGCACCAGCTATTAGAGAGTGAGAAGTATCCAGGGCTACATGGTTGCCACCTTACCAACTGCTTTGACTGAACAATTATCTATGTTCATACTTCTCTTCATACAGAAAGTATTTAGATTCTTCCTCTCAAAGATTGTTCTTTTAATTGATGTTTTGTAACATTTATTTGAAATTACAACCTGCTAAGATAAAAATATTTTTTCAAATGTAAAATATGTTTGCATGCAGTATTTGTTTAGGGTTGGCTTTCTTCCAACTCTATTAATATTTTAAGTGAGATGTAAGCTCTGGGAGATTTCTGTTTTCTGGAATGCAGTATCTATCTTCAATTGTATAATTTAGAAACAAATTAGTTTGTCCTGGGTGTTAAAGTTGGCAGACATTATTGAAAAACAAAACAAAACAAAACTTACCAACAATCCAAGAATAATTCTGAAGTAATCCCACCCCTTTCCCCAGAGGATTAAAATAAATTGCTCATCAATCTGGTTTTGCACTCAATAAGAATGAGTGTCAATAAATCCAGCTTAAAATCACAGCCATGAATTCTTTAATCTTTGGGATCAATTTGTGTGAGGCAGATAAAAATTTTTCAGAGACATAGTGGAATACTCCAACCTATCAAAAAGCTTTACCTTTAGATACAAACCAATTATTCATCAGAAGAAAGAGAATACAATCCCAGAGCTAGACTTTTATTTCAGATCCAATTTCTAGTTATCTCTCGAATATTTTTGCTGTCACAGAAAAATATGTTGGCAAATGCACAACATTGATCCAGTGTTCAAAGACATTTTTCAGAATCTCCCTCAACACAGAGAAATATACAAACTCTACCAAAATTGCATAACACTATTCTCTACCTGATATAGTTTTATATGTTCGTAAACATTATTGCTCACAGACAAGTTTCAATGTGATTTAATGCTACAGTGCACAACTGCCTGTTTTTTATAAAAAGAGGTTTAAACTTTTGATACCAATACAAATACTTTAAAAACTACTTATAGTTAGAAAAATGTTCTCAACTATGGGATCTTATTTATCTAATCTCTCATTTATTTTTAGGGGCACCCATTTCTCATCACCATGCAAATCCATTCTTTTGGGTTTTGTTTCTCTTTTTGTTTTCTACATTCTCACTCCTTTCATTCTGTGGAAGTCCACTTTATTACAATCGAGAGAGCTATTTTGTTTGAAAATAAATCTGCTCTTCACCAAAGGTGTTTACTGAATGCCTGCCATGTATCAAGCATTTTGTAGATACTAGGAACATATGGATAAATATCAGTAAGGCATAAACACTTAAGAAAGTTTGCTGAGTTTCTAATTATTTGTTTACTCCTTATTTTGACATAGATAAATCTCAATTTCAAACTCGGTCTCTGCAGTTTGATTTCTCTTTATTGCACTTCATTCTCTCAACCCTCCATTCATGCTGGACTTCTTTCCTATGTCCTTTCGTTCCTCTGTGCTTTTGTCCTTGGCCTACTTCTCTCACCCCTCCTTTGTCATCTGTCAAAAATCATCTACCTTGAATCCAAGGTCAAAGTTCTATTCTACTCAGTAAAATATTTCCTAAATCCCCACGTAAGAGCCAATCCCTTCCTCCTCTGAACTTCCTGAGTATTTTGTTCTTTCCTCATTCAGATTCTTATTTAAATTATATCACAAAGTTACTTTTCCACTCAAGATGAAAATTAAGAACATTTAAAATTTTAATGTTATAAAAGAATAACAAATAAACAGTATTATACATTAAGCAATACGTCAGGAAAAAGGAATATAATTGCTGTGTCTTTTCACAGCAGAGTAGACTACAGGGATGGGGGAGAGACAATGGTTTACTTTGCAATAGTATTGAAAAACACATGTGCCAAATGTAAAAATAAGAAACAACACTGCTTTGTACAACCAAAATATATAAATATGTATTTTTCTCAAACAGTTAATTTTGCAGTACACTGAATTTCCTGGTACTCAGAGAAACTCATATTAGCATATCAAAGAGATAAGAGACTTGTTTTTTCAAATTATACCAGCACATTCAGAAAATGCAGTTGCTCTTGTAGGCAAATCTACTAGAAAGGAATCCATTAAGGTAAGGAGAAAGTTTGAAAGCTGGTAAATTCAAGGACATACATGTTGAAATAAATATCTAGTGAGGGTTAATGTAAATGGACCACTAATGCACTTCATTATATTAAAACCTCTCCCTGAGGTGAACAAAGAAAAAGTAAAATTCATTAAAAATAAAGAACTCATAAGAGTCACAGCATAGGAGGAAGTAGAGTGTGGTATTCAGTTTTGTGTGTCAATTTAGTTATGTTAGCGTTCCCATTTATTCAATCAAATACTAATCCAGGTGTTACTTTGAAGGCATGTAGTTAAAGTCCATACACAGTGGACTTCAAGTAAAGGAATGATTTTAGTTTACCTAATTGGGTCAGCTTCAGTTAGTTGAAAACATTGAACTGATATTTCATTGAGAAGGAAGATGTTCTTTTTGGATATCAGCTTTGGCACATGCCCCAGGGTTGCAGCCTGCTCTTCCTGATGGCCTGCCTTAAGGATTGCAGATTTCCACTGTCACCTCCCAAATCATATAAGCCTATTCCTTGAAGTAAAAAGCCCAATATATCTTTCCTCCTGTTCTGCTTCTGTAATTGAACCCTGATTTATACATAGAATTCAATGCCCTCTTATGTCATATTTGCAGTTCCTTTCAGTCAATATTCAGTCATTCAGCAAGTAGTTATTTTAGAATTATGAGCAATTAATTGAATTCATGCAGTCTCTTCTCATCATTTGGTTAATCATCTGTTCAGTCAAAATGATTTCCATCTCCTGGATGAGTAACTTATCATGACCAGATTTAAGCTCTTGTTCTTGCATCCAAACAAGTTCTTCTCCCAGTATTCCTAGTCTAAGTTGATCCATCTTGGTTCATCCTAGAAACCTGAGCGTCATCTCTAACATGTCTTTCTTTCTCATCTTTCTCATAAAGTCCATCACTGATAATCACAGCAATTCCAGAAACTTACACACAAAGAATTTAGGGAAGGTGTGTGTGCACAATCTCCACATGGTAAAAAACTGGGCATTACCATGTCACACAGAAGTGAGAGAATGACAACAGCTGGTTACCAGAGTCCAGCACATTAGCCCACTCCTCTCTCTTTGCACGACCACTATCTCAGTCTATTTTTTCACTTATCAGATATTTTTGTTCTTACTTCCTCACAGGGTCTTGAGTAAACTCTCCAATCTTCAGACTCATAGTGTCTCTATATACTTCATGTTATGGTTTAGATATCAGGGTTCCCTAAAAGCTCCTGTCTGGGACAACTGAAGAAGATTTAGAGGTAAAATGCTTGGGTTATGACAACCTTAACCCAATCAGTGCATTTGTCCCTGGATAGGGATAAACTGAATGGTCACTATAGGCAGGTAGGGTATCACAGGAGAAGGTATGTCATTGGCTGAGAGCCTCTGGACTTTGTGTTTTGTCATGGTGAGAAGAGTTCACTCTCCCTGCTTCCTGGTGCCAATCTCCAGCTACTTTCCTCAGCCACACACTTCTATCATTATGTTCTGCCTCATCTGGAGCCTGGAGGAATGGAGTCAGCTGTCTATGAACTGAAACCTCTGAAAGTATGAGCCCCAAAATAAACTTTTCCTCCTGTAAAATTGTTTTTGTTGTGTCTTTTTTTTTTTTTTTTTTTTTTGGCCAGTAAAAGTCATCTTTATTGACTTGATAAAAACTATCAGACTTTGAGTTACATTGGACTTCAATAATTTCTACAGAAATATATCTTATGAAATTCTCCAAAATGCACTTAGATGGTAGTAAGAATCTCTGGTATGATATTGCACAGTAGGGTGACTTATTGTGATAATGGGTCTTTTGAACACAGGAAAAAAGAAAAAAAGAAGAAGAAAAAACAGGCTAAAACACTTCATTTCAATGTCTTGCTTAAATCTCTTGGTAACATCTGTGAATATTTTTTAATCTGCTTAGCAAAATTCATAGTAATGCAGTCATGCTTATAATTGTTGCTTAGTATCTCTACCATTAGTCAAGAAGCTTTATAGGTTCATTGTCAGGTCTGTTTTCAGTTTCTCTGGCAAGAGGTGTATTTTTAACTTTCTAATGGAAGGATAAAATTCAGAAGCAAGAGTAGATTTATCACAAGTGTGGAGCCCAATGAACTCTGATGTGTAAACAGCTGTGAACAAACTCCAAAATCAAGGAACAGTTTATTACTAACATTAAGGAGGTTGCCTCATGTTCTGTTCCTGACACTTAGCCTCCCACCATGGACCAACTATAATCCTGAGTTTAACGACATAGGTTAATTTTGACCTTTTTGTGCTTTATATAAATGGAACACAATGTCTGCTCTATGGCTGACTAAGTTTTTCATCATTAAGCTTGTGAGGCCCACCCACAGTACCTCTGGCAATTGTTATATTGTTTTATTTCATCAGCGTATGGTGCAAATATATCATGATGTACTTCCCCATTTTACTGGCTAATACTGAATGTAAGACATTTGTCAACAATGATACCTCTCAGAATTTTTTTAAGATGGTGAAATTTTTAAGTCATTATATGTACATTGTCAGTTACTCATAGCTGAAACTGTCCTAAGTACTGCAGATGCCATAAGATTATTTTTTCTAGACCTATTATCCATATGGTAATATGATTGTATACTCTGATTATATTTTCAAAACAATATCTCGTTAACTTTCAAATCAAAGTTTCAGTTTTCTCCCTTTTTTATTTGTTTATTTGTTGTTTTTAGATAAACATGACTGTAGGGTGTATTTTGACATACATCCATGGGGTACAACCCATTACAATTTTGATCTCATTCTTGTGGTTGAACATGACCCCCATACTGCTTTCCAGAGTGGTTGCACCAATCTGCAGTCCCACCAGTGATAGATGAGTAAACCTTTTTCCCCACATCCTCACCAACATTTATTGTTACTTATATTCTTGATAATTGTCATTCTGACAAGAGTGAGATGGAATCTCAGTGTAGCTTTAATTTGCATTTCTAAAATTGCTAGAGATGTTGAACATTTTTGATCATTTATATTTCTTCTTCTGTGAAGTGCCTGTTCAGTTCCTTTGCCCATTTATTGATTGGGTTATTTAGTGTTTTAAGTTTCTTGAGTTCTCTGTATATCCTGGAGATTAATGCTCTATTTTTGACATGTCTTTTCATGAACATATGAATGGTTTTATTGTGAGCATATACCTAGAAATGGAAATTGTAAACCATCAAACATACATTTTCAGCTATATTCAATACCTCCAAACAGGTTCTGAGAGTGGTTGGTTCAATTTATACTTACTAAAGAGTCTTAATTTTTCCAAACACTTGAGATTCAGTCTTTTTCATTTAGCCATTCTGATGAACACAGATATATATAGTAGAATATGATTATTGCTTTAATTAGAATTTCCTAATGATTAATATGGTCAAGCACTTTTTCATATGTTTTAGATATATATAGACATAAATATATATAGATATTATTTATATATATTATTTTTAGTAAATATCTGTTCACATTTTGTGTATTTGCAATTTGTATGCCATTTTTTATTGATTATAGAAGTTCTTGTGATGTGTTTGTGTGTGTGTCTCTGTAGAGTTCATACTGTATGTATGGTGACTATTTTGGTCTACTCTGTATGATTCCTTTGCAGACTAATTGTGGCGTTTTTTAATGACCAGAAGTGCTCAATATTAACATAGTTCAATATATTATTTTCTTCTTATATGTTATTTGTGGTGTCTTATTTTTGTTATTCTAAGGTCACAAAGATGTTCCATCCCTCTTCAGAATGCTCTATCCATTTGTCTTCAGTGGTTATATTTGAAATCCAATGATTTTGCTTATTTTACAGGCACGCAATTCATAGGTATGATATAAGCACTTGGCAAAAGTTATTTAATTAATATTTTTAAATAACTGAATAAATAAATGAATGAAAACATTGTTTTGAATCATTTCTAAAAATGTAAGATATTGAGGATCATGTATGCACAGCTGACAGTGTTAGGGGGCCATTCAAAATTCTATGCCCAACTACATTATCTCCTCTCTAATATAAATATTGCATTTTTTATGTTCTATCTTCCATTGCAGTTAGAGACAGCCTTGTAGCAGTTGCTTTGGCCAGTGAGATATAAGAAAAAGTCAATTGGCATCATCCCTTTCTTTTCTCTTGTCCTTGAATTATAAGAGACATATAGATGTATGTGCCTGAAGGCACAGAACCATCTTCTGACCATGAGGTTACAAGAATAAAAGAAAAAAAATTTATATGCAAAATATTTAAGAAAAATATCGAAGCACAAATACAAAATGAGTCCTGGTCCCCAACAGCATATAGAACATCTATACTAACTAGATACCTAAACATTTAAAAATAGATACAAAAAAAAAAAAAAAAAACCCACTTGTGGCATTTGGTTTTGCGGCATATATGGGTTTACTTGCCTCTTATTGGCAACCAAAGCATAACCAAATGAGATCAATCTACATTTATGAGAAATGTCAGAATGCCAAAAAGTTTTAAAAAATCCACTTTCTCATCTACCTTGAAGGAAGACCTGGGGACTAACTTTCTTCACCTTGCTGTGCCCACATACATTAGAAAGTCCTGACCCGAACCTTGAATACTGACTCTCTAGTCTACTAGCTGTTTGTTTTTTGAGAAATCTATTAACTAGCAGTCACAGAATTTTTAATTGCTCAATTTGAATAAATGGAAAATTTCTTTGAGAGTTATGTTGGAGAATGGCTTATGGTAATGTATAAAAGATACCTGATATGAGGTAAGTGTTCAAATGTTAGGCATATCCCTTCATATCCCCCACCCAGGGACCTTTCTTCAATATATTTATTTATATGTGGTGCTGAGAATCAAATGCAATGCCTCACACATACTGGGCAAGCACTCTACCACTGACCCATAACCCTAGCCCTTCCCTTCATTTTTAATTATAGTAAAATTTATAGAACATTCTTGAGAAAAGTATCAAGCAAATAAGAAATAAACAGAAAAAAAAGGAAAATGCTTTTTGTTCCTGGATATCACATTAATAAAGATATGCCTTAGAAACCCATTTTGCCCAAATGGCATCTCTCTGTGAAAATATATGATGACACACATGTGACATATTTGAAGTTCAATTGAAACATCTTTGACTTTGTAGAAAAAGGGGAGGGACATTTTATGTAATTTATGATATTAAATGTTACCTGTAATCACAAATTTGAATTATTTTGTAGCACAGATTTAATAAGTTAACATGGCTAAAAAGGAAGTTTATGATACTTACAGATACAAAAGCTATTACCAGAGAATTTCATCCCTGATAGAATCAGGAAGTGCACCTCATATTACCAGGAAAACAATTCTAATTATTTGATGGGAAAATTAATTACTTATCCAAATATTTAGGACCTTATGGGAAATGCTTTATGATGCTTTCATATTGTTTATCAAGAAGGTAATAAACATGATTTTGAAATTTATAATCTCATAGTTGTAACCTGTGTATGTGACAATGCATTCATAAAAGCAAATTTATCTTTATCTTTTTCAGAATAGACAATTGAATCATATCTTAAATCAGTTTATACTAATACGGTAAAGCATTGGTTCAAATATTTTGTTTATTTTCAGGCAACATAGACAAGTTGAACTACAAAGAAAAGTAAGAGTGATTTCATGAAAAGACTGAAATGCACTTGAAATTGATAAAGCACCAATTTTAGACAGCACACGAAACATTAAGAAGATTAAGGGAAAAGAGCAAAGAAATCAGTAAACCTCTAACTGACCTTTTAAAAATTTAATTAGGCTTAGAAATGTTCTCAAGGAAAGAAAAATAACAAATCTTTCTGCCTTTGTCATCCTTGTTGTTGTTCAGGAATAAATCAAAAAATTTTAGTTTAATCAATTGAAGATATGCATTTCAGAAAATCAGTAGGCTGTACTGGAGCAAATGCTGGCAAAGTTTATTACTACACAATCCAGTTACTTCAATATTGGGAAGAAAAAGTCATGCCAAATTTTAATACTTTATAGGAAATATTATAGCAATCACAGACAAGGGAATTCAGCAGTTGTTATAAAAGTGTCACCATTAGTTTCTTACAGAAAATTCTGTCAAAACTTTGAAAACGGAAAATAAAACATAATCAAAACCTCAGAGCACCCTATCAAGTGGCTCAGTACATATATTTGATTCTCTTTGTAAAAAGCAATCTGAGGATTCTATAGGAAGAACATGGGAATAATGATAATAGCTTATATTTAGCATGTGGTCCTGCTAAGGCACATTCACATTTGTTATATAATTTGAGTCATTAAATAACTTCAAAATATAAAGCAGTTAATACACCTAGCTTTACCAATTAAAAGGCATGATCCAATAAGCCCAGGAAATTATGACTTTGAACTAGAATTCAGATCTCCTCACTATTAATACAAGGTTATCATGCTTCTTTAGACAATGGAAAGAAATAGCATCAGAATTCAGCCAGTTTTTTAAAAGCTCTCTGTACAGTAAACAGAAAAAATCCAGAGATGATGGATGAGGATAAAGGAAATCATTCATGGCCTGAAGTTATTAGCATTTATTGTAATATACTTTTCCTTTATAGTACACCTTTCTGAATTTCTCAGTTGTGCTACCAAATGCTAATCCATTTGTAAATAACATTTGGAATAGGAGGGCTAACTGTCATAACTACTCAATGAAAGGTTGAACTGAATAGCTTATGTAGGCCATGGAACAAGATGCTATTTCTATAAAAACCTTAATATGAGATTAGCAGACAGACACACATAATTACGGCACATTTCTTGGGACATGTAGGAACTTTGCTTCCAAAAGATGCAAAAGAATGAGATCAAGGCAATAAACAGTTCACTTCAGATAGGTACACAATGTTAGGAGTGAGCATGTGAAAATAATTGCAAATATAAATAACAGGTATGAATAAAAATGTGCAAGAAATAAATAGTATCAGCCTATGTCATATAAAATACAAATCGTTTTTCCTTTTCACCCTCTCAACACTCTTCCCCTATCTTTTTGGCTGGTGATGAAAGAAACCTCAATTATTATGGGTCCTCTCCTATCTTAGGTACTCATGGATACAAATCTGAGACTTCTGAATGCCACAGCATCATGCTTGGTATGGAAACCATCAAGTCTGTAAACCTCATGTTTGGGAAACAAGACCTTAGGGGCACCTTTTGGCTTCCTAAGATGCTGTCAAGGAACACAAGCACAGCCTTCCTAAGGAGCTGACTGTGTGCTTTCTAGGCGCAGGTTGGACACATAGAAAAGAAAAATCAAAGAATTAAGCTTGTTAATATTTTTCTGATAGCTTCTGAGATCCAGCAGATCTCAAGTTTGTAGATCAATTGTTCCTTTGCAAGATATAGAAGACAAAGCTGAGTTATAATTTAACAGAGAAATTTCAATTAATTCCTACATAATTAGAGATCCTGGAAGTCATTATCCTTAGTTGTGTGAGTTAGAAAAATATAAGATAATCTAAGTCTCATTTGGGCTATATATGGAGAAAAAAATTGTTGAAGGAAGGAGTCTTCTCTATGAACACCTACCTATAAACTATAGTTGTGGCATATTACCATGAAATGCAAGCATGTAATTTAGTTTTAAACAGGTCCAGGTAAGTAGTACATCTTGAAGATTAAACAGAAACAAAGAATATTCCCTTAAAAAATACATGTGAAACCCAGAATTCAAATTATTCCTACATATAAAATTCAAAGACATATAAGCTTATATAATAATAAATTTTAAAAATATTAAAATTACAAATGATCCAGAATGATATAAAAATAGGAAGCAACTTTGGAATCAGACTACTCGAAAATACTGCATGTAAAAAAATAGAACAAAGTATATGATTAATAAGCAACATAGTTGTCATTAGTCATTAGGAAGACTGAAAAAGAATTAAATAATTCTCATAAAAATGTTTCAAAAATGTGTAACAATTTAAATTAGAAACTCAATAATGTTACTGAGTGCATGAGAATTTTAAACTACCATGCATACTGAGCCAAATTGAAAGGGGAAAAAAGGGTTCTTTAATGAGCATGCCAGGAAGGGGATGGTTGGGGGTGCAGATTAGCACCTCAAAGAACTCCCAGCACCTGAATTTTGGAAGTACAGAATGTATAAAGGCAAAAACCATAAGATCAATTGAGGCACGTGTAGGTCAGAAAGACCCTGTTGAGACAGATATTTTGATTACATGAGAGAAGAGTTTCAATGACACAGTCCAGAGTCATTTTGTCATGCATTAGGGCCACAGTCAGGCGTGTGGGAAGGCCCTACTGTACTGTCAACTCTCTCACTAGGCTGAAAAGAAAACATTATAAGCAAACACACAGTGGAGTCAGGTCAGAACAAAATGGCATTACTTTGATTCTTTTCCATTTCAATAGATGCTTTATATACATACTGATGAAGAAAAAGCTATAGATACTGAATACTGGTCTGTCTGAACAAATTACATCTAATGAAACATTGAGAAACAAAGACATGGAAAAAGAGTTAAGACATGTAACGAGCAGAAAGGTCTAGCATGTGTCCAAGTAAGCTGAATATGAGATAACAGGGAGAATGGGGAGGGAGTAATAAAGGAGGTAATGTTCCAAAATTCATGAATGAAAGCCAATTCTAAAAGAGAATCTAAACAGTTCTTAACAAGGATAAAGTAAACAAAGCTGAGGTGAAAATATTATAATGAATATGTTTAATACTAAAACCAAGAGAAGATGATTAAATCCGTTAGAAATGAAAGATTTTAACAGGAAAAACAATAAGACTGACTTCTCGACCAACCACTGGAAGCTAAAAAATAATAGAATCATGTCTTCAAACAGCTGGAGGGTAGTATACGGCCCCTAAAAATATCTCAATGGAAAGCACAATGAAGGCATTAATTGACTGCTGACTGTCACCACAGGAAGCCGTAGAAGATAGATTCAGGGGTGGGGGGTGATTATGTAGGACAGATACCTAAAAAGAAGGGAAAATACTGAGAAAATACTTGGGTAAATTTAAATAAATGCCAAGTTCATAAAACATAAACCGATTTGTTTGGTCAAAGAAAGAAAGAGGAAAAATGATGTATAATAATTGCACATAGGTGGCAATTACAAAGAGGAAATCACTACATGAAAAGATTCTAAGGTCCTTGCATTTTTATAAACTACATAAAATATATGATTGATGTTAGTCTTTTGAAAGTTAGACAAGCATGTAACCACTAAATGAATATAAATAGTCCATATAACTTCTAATCTCTTTGGGGACAAAATGGATTAAGATAACAAAACAAAATCAAGCAGTTCAAATCAAGCAAGAAAATAAGGAAAAAACAGAAATAGTTTAATACAGGCAGAAACAAGATGACAGAAATAAAACCAAACATGAATACATTTATATCAATATGTTTATATCTAATAAATACAAGAGTTGAAATTATGCCATTAAAACACTAAATTGTCACAGCAGACTTATTTACATAAGATATGTATAAATTTAAAGACCCCAGAAATGTTGAAAGAAAATGGTAGAAAAGTTAGATGTACCAGGATGTACCAAACAAAAAAAGCTTATGTGACTATACTGAAACAATATGAATGAAGATAAAAAGCATTAGTAGACACATATACACACCCCTGACACACAACTCTGTACAGTATTTTACAGTTAAATTCATCTAAACTAATTTTTACCTAGCTTTAAGCTATATAAATCTAAAAGTACTAGAAGTGAATAGTCAAACAAATCTACTATCCTCATCAGTTATTGGAACATATTTTCTCATGAATAACTCATGCAAACAGAAAGTTGGAAATTGCAATGAAGATTTGAATAATAAAATTGCATTAGATAAAGAAACAAACTTAGAAATCTCTTTAATTCCTAATTTGTGACCAGGAAGACTAAAAAAGAACTAAATAATTCTCATATAAATGCTTCTGCAAGTAGTGATGTAGGGATCAGGCTGCTTCCTTCCTGTGATTTTACCATCTTCTAGGAGAGTGTTTCTCAACTGGGGGCAAGTGTGACTCCTGTGGGAAATTTGTCACTGTCTGGAGATACTTTGGTTTGTCACACTTGTGACGGGCTGAGATATTTGACTCCATGGAAAAGTTATAGGCCTGGCTATGTGGGCAAGGACTAAACAGACTTCATTTTGCTCTGAGACTCCATGTTACATAGGAAATGCTTCTCTCATGGGAACGCCCCACCTCTGTACAAGTCAACAGTTGCTTAGCTTCTCTCATGGGAACACCCCACCTCTGCACCCTTCATCAGTTACTTAGCATGACTTGGTTGGCAATACAAAATGATGAAATGGCAATTCTTGTATAATAAAAAGTTGTTCTCTTTTTGCTTCCCACTTTCCTAAGCATTGCACCATGTCAATAGTGGTCAACAGCTATTGTCTAGATGTTAGTAACCATTCTTTAATTTGTACTGAAGAAAGGTTGCTTTGACCCACTTCTCCCTCTGCTAATGATTTCAGATCTCATGATGCTAGTTTATAATTTTAAATCATAGCAACAGACACTTATGATTGGTGTACTGATTCATGGTATAAAAACCCAAAACCCTGTGGTCAGGGCTGTTCTCCAATAGCCATTTTTGGGGCATTGTGTGAGACAGTCAGCTGGCCAGCTTAATAAAGACTCTCAGATTGAGACTTCTCAGTGGTGATCGGTCTGTTTTTAAGTTGCACCCATAACAACACCTGGGTGCTGCCCTCATCTAGTGCAGAGAGGCCAGGGATGCCACTAAACATACCCTGATGCACAGGACATCCACACAACAAAGGATTATCTGGTCCCAAATGCCAATTGCGCTAAGGTTGAGAAATGGCTCTGTAACTCCAGAATCTTCTATTGGATCTTTTGCATCCTTCCAGCAAATAGGGAAGATTAGATTTCCATTAGAAAAGTTTTTATGGATGAGGTCTAGATGTCACAGTTCTGCCTAGCATTCATAATTTCTCAATTCCTAGCATCCTCAATTCCTCAGAAAAAGACAAGAAAAATCCCAAGAAAAAGATGGGGGTAAGTCATAACAATGTATGAATAAAAATGGGCCTAAACATACGAGTATATGCACATATACCTGATATCACTGGTAACAGGGATATAAAAAATTTAAAGCATAATGAGTTTTCATATGACACTCTTCATATTGACCTTTATGTCCAAACATTTAATTTTGGCAAAGATGTGAGAAAGAGGAATCTCCTATACTTTGGGTGATTGTAGACTTGTACATCCAAGATAGAGACCAATTTGATATTACCTGTTGTTGTAAAAACGCACATACTTCATTGCCAAGGTTCTCTACTAGACTTAATCAGCTCTGGCTGTGGCTCTCCACACTGCCTGTGGAATACAATTGCCTGGGGAACTTTACAAGGCGTCAGTGTGTGAGTCCCGCTGTTGCAGTTACAAACTCAACTGGGCTGGAACGGGTCCTTCAGAAATGGATTTTTTAAAAGCTTCCCAGATAACTGAAATGTTGTTACAGTTAAAATACATTTCCTTGGAAAATATTTTTTCCATCTACATTACTGCATTATTTGTAATAGTATATAAACAAGTAAAAGTCACACACATGCATGCAGACTGGTAACTACAATCATACATGTTTGAAAGAGATAAATACTGGGGTTTGATCATTCAGTGAAATTTTATATAACAGAAAACAAATCTGCCCATAGACCTGTCTGGAATGGAATTTTAAACCAAAATTAAACTTTATAGAACATGTTTGAACAAAAATGATTCAAAACACCCTAATACATAACTACATAACATATAGTTTTCTCTTTCTTTCTTTCTCTCTCTCTTTCTGTGTATAACAAAATTGAACTATATATCCTGTAGTAAAATTCCAAAGGAACAAAAAAAAGCAAAGGAATGATTAATTCAGAATTCAGGATATGGTGATCTTTCATGCAACTAAAACAGCTCATTTCAAGTTTTTTTTTTCTTATAAGTTATGCATTAGGCATAGAGTGCATGTTTTATTATGATTCTTTAAACCAAACGTGTTAGGGTAGTCCAAAGTGGTATTATACCCAATGAGAATCAAAACCTCATCCAAGCCATTCACATAAAAACCAGCTTTATTGAGCTGGCCAGCGATGACCACCCTAGACACCTAAAGTGGTGTACTGGAATGATGCCTTTAACAGTTATTTTGGGGGTGTATATAAGAGGAAAAACCACAAGTAGGTGGGACATCAGTTACAATGTTATCAGCAAGTGTAAGCAAGCCATGGTACAGAAGCAAATGCTGCGGTCAGCTTAACTCAGCCAACATTCGTGTTCGTCCTTGTTTTCCAAGAAAATGGGCTTAATTTTGACTTCCCAGAAATCTTAAAATGACTACTGAGGACAAAATGGATTCCCTATTGTTCACTTATTACTTCCCCATTGGTCATATGGGAATAAATGAATCCTCGTCATTAGATATCTGTATCTATGTCTTCTAGGTCCTCAGCAGTTAATTGGTCATAGTGGGTGTGTAACAGTAAAAGTTTTACAGATTTGATTCTCTGCTGAATATAGCAGCTAGGACATTTTATAACATGGGGCAATTAGAAATATTCCAAAAATAATGACAAGAGGACCAATAATGGCACCAATGAGCGTGGTGAGCCAAGGAGACCATGAGAATAGGCGTTCATACCAGTTTTCCTGATTTTTTCGGGCTTCTTCTCTTTCCTTTAACCTCTTTCTTACTAATGATAGACTGTCCTTAATCACGCCCGAGTGGTTGGTATAAAAGCAACAATTTTCCCCTAAAGCCGTACATAGTCCTCCTTGTTTGAGGAACAGAAGATCCAGTCCTCTTCTATTTTGTAAAACTATTTCAGCCAGGGAGCTAAGAAATACTTCTAATTTAGACACTGATTTTTCTAACTCAGCTAAGTCCTGGTCTATCTGGGAGCTTAATAGTTTAAAGTTCTGGTCTCCCAGAATCAAAGCTGATGCCCCTATTTCTATGGAACTGTCAATTCCAAGGGTGGCTAGAAGTGTCACTAATATGGGGGCTGCCCTTTTAGCCCTAGCCATCACCCCAAAATGTTCAAATTCTTCTTTTCCATCATAACAGTAAACTTGAGGGACAATATGGACAGTAATACAAAATTCATACCAATTTGGATTTTCCTCCAGTTCAAACAGCCATAAATTTAGACAAGGTGTCATTCCAGATAAGCAAGCAAACCAAACACCTTTTGGGGCTACCAGATAGTTTGTAAAGTCTCCAGTGAGAACAAGTTCAGTAAGACAGGAATCCTTATATGGAGAATTGCCAGGTCAAAGTTAGCGGTCCAAATACATAGCCCTTGACCTTGTAAATCTCCCAGAGTCAACCTTGGACTGTTTCCCCATGGGCACAGTGAAAAGCTTTGGGATTTAGTTGATACGTTTTGGATTTGGGAGAGGGAGATTTTAGCCCCAATTCCTACATGATATGGGGGTTCAGGATTAAGACAGAACTAACATTCTGTTGTTAGGTTAGGGGATGTTACATTAAGGAAAGCAAAGACTGAGTCTAAAGTGGTCAGTAAAAGGTTGTGCGGTGCTGAAGGCATCATTTTTGGGGGTGCTTGATACTTAGGAGTTATGGGTGGGAGTGTGGTTGGCAGTTGCTCAGCAGTATGAGTGGTGGGGAATGGTTCGGCATCAGGAATGGGCCAGTTTACATCTTTCTTTGAGGGATGCATAGGGGGAACCATTCCTGGTCAGAAAACCACTCCCGGTCAGAGGACCATTCCCGGTCGAGAAAACTAATAGGGCCCATGGGATTTTTAAGGTCAATTTTTGAATTGTATCTTTGGATTGTAATTTCAGCTCCTGGGTTACATCCTGTTGTGTATAATCACAGGCCCTAAGTTTTACCAGTTTCCCACCCTTCATTTGATTTAATTGTAATTTGAAGGGGGTTGCAATTTCTAGGGAGGCAGTCTCTACCGAGATCACCCTTTCTCTTAACTTGAATATATTTATCTTGATTTGTTTTCCATGAGGCAATGCTTTCTTACCCCCAATGGGCACATGAAAATGTTTGGACTTCCCACAATGGGGGCCATTTGATGTAGGACAAAGGTAGACTTGAGTTGACTTTGATGGAGTACATGTTATGGTACTACAGGCTCTCGAGTCCATCAGAGTGACTATATCACAGAGGTCTAACACAAAAGTAGGTTTTTGTCCTCCTGGGAGATTCACTGTTTTAATCACTTTTCCATCTTTTGTTCCCCTTAACTCTCAATGTATATTGTGTGGGCAGATGGGGGGAGAGTTGGGGGCTTTCTGCATAATTCTCAGATATATCCCAACAAAGGAGGAATGAAAGCCATATTAATTTTTTATCAGTCTTATCTTTAGAGATTGGAAGCCTGCTGGATGGACCATCTTTCTGCAGGGTCCTCAGGTTCAGAGGCAGGAGCTGACTTGATGTGTGTCCAGGGTATTCATGTATTTTTCCCAGCCATCTTACTGCAGTTGGAGTGGTCAGGACTATGGTCCACAGTCTGGTACACTGAGGCTCCAGGGAGGATAATGTCAATTTCTCGATGTACACCAAGTCTCCAGGCTGAAATAAATGTAATTCTTTTTGATTACCTAGCTCAGATACATAGGACTCTCCCAAAGTCTGCTTTATGTATCTTTATAATTGATACAGTGCCTGTAGAGAACTAAGAAGGTGAACTTATCAGCCATAGTTTGAGTTACAATCATGTCCAATTTGGGTAACAGAGGTGGGGTGTTCCCAAACACGATCTCAAAGGTAGTGATTTCCTTTTTATAGGGAGTACGGCGTACACGGATGAGGGCAAAAGGAAGGAGGTCTACCCATGTTTTGCCAGTCTCCAGAATCAATTTAGTTAAAGTATCCTTTAAGATTCTGTTCATCCTTTCTATCTGACCTGAACTTTGAGGCCTATAAGCACCATGAAGTTTCCAATTAGTCCCTAGAGCACTTGATAAGGATTGGGTTATTTTCACTGTGAAGGTGGGGCTATTGTCCGACCCTATGGTTAGTGGGAGACTGAATCTGGGAATAATTTCCTGAAGTAGCCTTTTCACTGTAACTTGAGCTGTTTCTGTTTTAGTAGGAAATGCCTCAGTCCATCCCAAGTAAGTGTTCTCAGAAACAAGTAAGTACTTATATCCATACCTGCTGGCTTTTATCTCAGTAAAATCCACTTCCCAATGTTCTCCTGGAGATGATCCTCGGTACCTGGGCTCCTTAGATGAACCTGTAAATCTTTTTGCATTAATCTGAGCACAGGATGGAGACCGTGAAATGATGGACTATATTAGGCACTGCATTCCTGGAAAATAGTACCTTTTGTGGAGTAAATCTGTCAATTTTGTTTCACCCAGGTGAGTGAATTCCTTGATGCAGATGATGAATTAGAGTTCGGCTAATGTCCTCTGGTGGATGAATCCTGTTGTCTGGCAGGATAACCCATCCCTTTGAGTCTTTGTGTGCCTTAAGTTGTTTGATTTTTATATTGTCCTGTTCTGAATAAGTAGGTTCAGAAAGTAAAACTCGTTCAGGGAGAGCTGGGAGGATAGCTAGTGGCCCCACTGGTCTTATGGCAATCTCTTTGGCAGTCTGGTCAGCAAAATTGTTACCTCGTATCTCTGTAGTTTCTCCCCTTTCATGGGCCTTGCAATGTATGATGGCAACTTGCTTTGGTAGCAAAATAGCTTCAAGTAAGGCTAGGAGCTCTGGAACATTTTTGATAGTTTTTCCTCCTGAGGTTAATAAACCTTTTTCTTTACAAATGGTGCCATGCACATGTGCAGTAGCAAAGGCATATCGACTGTCTGTGTAGATGTTAACAGTTTCGTCCTTACTAAATCTTAAGGACTGAGTCAAAGCAATTAGTTCTGCTTTCTTGGGCTGAAGTTCCAGGTCCCAGGGCTTGGGCCCAGACTACCTTATCCATGGTGACCACAGCAGCTCCAGCATATCTGATGCCATTCACCATAAAGCTGCTGCCATCTGTGAAAAGTTCTTCCTCAGGATTGTCCCAGGGTGTGTTCTGTAGATCTGGTCAGGTTCCTTG
This sequence comes from Glaucomys volans, assembly GCA_020662805.1. Lineage (NCBI taxonomy): Eukaryota > Metazoa > Chordata > Mammalia > Rodentia > Sciuridae > Glaucomys > Glaucomys volans. Next base: position 227,883 of record JAJEJO010004929.1, read on the forward strand.
GAAACTGCTTAAAACATCAAGACAATCATGTACAGGCTGGGAGGGATCACCATTAGGGAGCAAGGTGGCAGGATTTAAAGTCATAGTTGTTGAGAATTTTACTCGTTGTGGGTCCAGCAATTAAGTTTGGTAATGGGTCAGTCTAGCACTGGTGATCCATTTTTCAGGTGGAGCTTTTAATATTGTTTCAACCATGTGGGGAGTGGTGATTGTAAGTTCTTGACCCATGATTAATTTAGTGGCTTCTTTGACCAATAGTGTGGTGGCAGCTGTTACCCTTAGGCAGTTGGGTCAGCTGGTAGCCACAGGATCCAGGCATTTAGACAGATAAGCTACTGGACTTTTCCATGGATCCAGAGTTTGAGTTAACACTCCTTTTGCTAGTCCTCTCCTCTCTGCCATATACAGGTGAAAAGGTTTTGTAATGTCAGGGAGAGCCAGGGCTGGGATTTGGGTTAGAGCCTCTTTGAGGCCTTGGAAGGCTTTGACCTCAGTCTCAGTCCAATTAATTTCCTCCCCTGGCCCCTTGGTTGCCTCATATAGGGCTCAGGCGATTTCAGCAAATCCTGGAATCCACAGGCGGCAGTTTCCCGTGGCTCCCAGGAATTCACAGATTTGCCTCTTGGAGGTGGGAGGAGGGATTTGGAGGACTGCTTGGACCCCCATTCCTGATAACCACCGTTGGCCACCTTGAAATTTTTATCCCAAGTACATAACTTCCTTGGAGTACAGTTGAGCCTTCTAGGTTGACACTCTGTACCCAAGTTTTTGCAGGGTGTTAAGCAAATCTTGGGTGGCCTCCTTGCATTCTTGTATAGTTTTGGAGGCCAAGAGTAAATTATCCACATACTGTAGCAATATGGTTTTTGGATGGTCTAGTCTATAGTTTTGTAAGTCTTGACTAAGAGCTTCATTAAACAGGGTGGGAGAGTTTTTGAATCCCTGTGGCAATCTAGTCCAAGTCAGTTGTCCTGAATATCCCCCCTCTGGGTCAGTGCATTCGAAGGCAAAAATGGGTTGACTTACCACTGGCAAGGGAAGGCTGAAGAAGGCATCCTTCAAGGCCAGTACCATGTAGATCTGGTACTCTGGAGATAATAGACTTAGCAGGGTATAAAGCGTTGGGCACTGTAGGGTGGATAGTTTCCACCTGTTTGTTGATCTCTTAGATCCTGGACTGGGCAGCAGTCATCTCTCCCAGGTTTCTGGACTGGCAGGAGGTGGGAGTTCCAGGATGACTTACATGACACCAAAATCCCCTCTCTCCTCAATCTATTAATATATGGAGCAATACTGAGTCTTGCTTTTTGACTGAGGGGGTACTGTTCAACTCTTACTAAGTTGCATTACTGGTCAATTGAACAATAATAGGAGCCTGGTGTGTAGCTAATCCTGGGGGGTTTGTTTCTGCCCATACCCCTGGGATTTCATGCTGAAATTTTTGTAGTTCATCAGATGTGTCTCCCTGTATATCAGTCTCTGGATCCAATAAACAGTATTCTTCCTTCAATGGGCAGGTTAGTAAGATATGGGTAGGAAAGCCAAATTCTAATTTAGCTGAGTCTGAGGAGAAGGATATAGTTGCCTGGAGTTTTTGTAATAGGTCTCTTCCCAATAGGGGGTATGGGCAGCCTGGCATCACCAAGAAGGAGTGGGTGATGGTTCCCCTCCCTAAATCTGTAATCCTTGCCCTAGTCCAGGAACAGTGTTGAGTTTTTCCAGTGGCTCCTTGAATATGGATTTTTGATTTGGATAGAGGTTCCTCAGTCTGTTGTAGCACCAAGTAAGTGGCTCCAGTGCCTACTAGAAATTTCATGAGCTTGCCCCCTATTTGTAAGATTACCAAAGGCTCTCAGGGGCTCATCTAAATAGAGCCTTGGCCCCATCAGTCCTCTTCCCCTAATTGTAGGACCTTTCCTGACCTCTGCTTGTCTGGTTTCTGGTTTTGAGCCTTGTGTGGGCACTCGTTTTTCCAGTGACATTTTCCTTGCAATATGCACACTGATCTTTTCTTAACCTTTGATTTCTTGGGTAAGATGGCCCTGTGGTGGAGGTATTAGGTCGTGCTCCAGCAGCGGCTAACAAGACCTTAGTCAATCTCTTGGTTTCTTTCTCCTCGGGAGGATCTCTATTATTATAGACCTGCTGGGCAATTTCTACCAACTCAGACAAAACTTTCCCTTCAAATCCCTTTAATTTCTGTAATTTCTTTTTAATATCAGAAGCCAACTGGGTCACAAAGGTTATATTAATACCCCTCCGATTTTCAGGAGCCTCAGGAACTCTGGGAGTGTAAGAGTGGCGTGCCTGCAGGAGGCGATCCAAGAATGTGCTTGGAGACTCATTTGGGCCCTGGATTGTCTCACTCACCTTTGAAAGGTTGATGAGCTTCCAGGTGGCAGCTTGAATTCCCTGTATCAGAGTCTGGCGAAACTGGTCTAGAGCTCCTTACCTTCGTCATCATCTTGGGGTCCCAATTTGGGCAGGCAGAGGGGAAAACAGTCTCCAGGTGAACAGGGTCGTCTCTGGGACACTGGGACCCAGAATGGACCATTGGGCCTCTCTTCAGATGTGCTGTCTTTCTTCTGACGTGAACAAGGTCTGGAGAAGCTGTTGACAGTCGTCCCACGTGGGCTGCTGAGTATAGAAAACACACTCCAAGAGAGAGATAAGTCCCTGCAGTTCATCAGAAAAGGAGGGGTTCTGATTCTTCCAGTTGTAAAGGTCACTAGTAGTGAAGGGTACATACACCATAAAAGGACTTTGGGCTGTTGAATACTGCTGGAGAGATAGAATAGGTGCTGGAGGAGGGACGGTGTAAGTTGTACCGGTTCGGGTATGGGAAGGAGAAGGAAGGGCTGAGGACAGAGAAGGGGAATGAAGAAGGGGTGAAGGATGGGGGGATCCAAAGGAGGATAGAGAAGCGGTGATGGGTTAGCGGGAGCCAGTAGGGGAAAAGCAGGCGGTCCAAGGGGGAGAATAGGGTCATCTTCCTGAGTGTCCAGAAAAGGCAAAGGAAATCTGTAGAGAATTTTTGAGGACATTGAGTCCTCTGCCCTCTCAACCTGATTACCTCTCAAAGGCCCCACCTCTTAACACCATCACCTTGAGGGATAGAATTTCAACATATGAATTTTGGTAGGAAATAAACACTCCGTTCATTGCACAGGGATTTCTCAAAGACCTCTGTGGTACTGATTTCCTAAATATCAGTCAATTCATGACTTCAGGTGTCTGTTATTACTGGTCATCTTGGTAATGAATGCTCAATAAGGTGTCCTTGCCTTTCTCCTGCTGTGACATTTTCTTCTCTTGAAACCATCCATTTCTGGAAGGTCTTTGCTTCTGCAAGTAAAATAGTCGGCAGAGCAGCTTGGTGTCACTCCCAGGCTTGGAATACCTGGATCCCTGTACCCTCAGAATTCCAACAATATTGCTTATTACATGTCTGTATCTCTCCAGGGAGAGATCATCTTTGGAATTTTTGACACTTCTGCCTTCTTTCTTATGTTATGTCTTAAAAGTCAAAGAGCAACCATTACTAGAAAACTTTTAAAATTTGCATTACTTAGTTCTTTCTCTTTTCTGAACATTCTGTTGCCTATTCTTTAGCTGCTCAGGTGTTTCAGAAACTACCTAGACTATATTTTCAAAGTTAATCTCATCAGAGTTCACTTTTATTCCTCAAATCACTAGTAACTTTTGGAATTTCACATACAGCCTGTTCAACAATTCTCTAAGAGATTCACAGATGGCCTAAAAACTAAGTTAGCTTCAAATTCAGGAGTTGCAATCAGCACATCGTACGTGTAAGTATGTTGCAAAATGGTTCTTATCAATTCCAGAGATGGGACTGTTTAGCAGGTTACTTCCTAGAAATCTAGTACTTTTGAAACTTCACATTTTATGCGAAACAAGCAATTTCCAGCACAATAATTAGTATGTAATCAAAGTCTTTATGGCTGTGCTATTGTAGGAGACTCTTGATGATATTACTTAAGTGCTCTGACTTCGGTCATTTTAAAGGTACAGTTTTATTAAAAAACAAATGATTCCAAGTTTCTCAATATTACATATGATACAAATTTGGGGCAAACTACAAATATTCTGAAGCATAGACTATTTTCTCTGGTTACATAAAGAAGATGGAATTTTTATGATTTTACAATTTCTTGAAATTTTTTTGGGTTTAGTTAGATATGTTTATGAATCTATTTATTTACATATTGAGAAGTGTGTGTGTGTGTTTGTGTGTTTTTGTGTGTGTGTGTGTGTATGTGTGTGTGTGTGTGTGAGAGAGAGAGAGAGAGAGAGAGAGAGAGAGAGAGAATTCGCATGTCCACAGTTGTTTTATAGTAAGAGTAGAGGAGTACTATATTTAAAAGTTTTCAAAAATGGTAACCTCCAGCTAAAATTACCTTCCAAAAATATATTTGATTCAACTTATGTGGGTTTCTAAGGTCTTTATCCACAGGGTGAGTGAAAATTCAATTTCAAATAATATGGTGGTTCCCTCCTTTTCCTTGGGTTATACAGTTGGGGAGAGGTGAGAAAAGGCAAGGCCAGTACAGGAGAATCTTTCAAAGACTGAAAGTGCATTTTCTGGCAGGCAGCTTCATGGGGTGAACTGTGCCCTTGAGCTCTTTACCATCCAGAGTGCTGTGGGGGCTTGGGTGGTTGAGGTTGGCATAGGTATCCTGAATTTAAGGAGATTCACAAGTTCTATTCCTTCCTATCCTAAAACAGTTTTTCTTACTTTTACTCACCTCAATCAAAAACAAAGCAAAGCACAGAAAACTCTCACTTACACTTTGACACTTCTCTACCTAGACATTCAATAATTAGAATCATTCCCTTTCATGAGATTAGGTTTTTTAAAAAGGCAGTAAGAACCTTACCTTTTAACATTTCTTCCTTCTTCTTTCATCCCTATAACTTCATCAATACCTCCATCTAATTAAAATTTAAATATTTTTTCCAGCAGCAGCTCTCAGATACTATTCTAGGAGCAGAAGAAACTACAATAATCAGAATTCAGTCTCTCATGGCATTTGCATTTTATCAAAAAGAACTTAGGCAATAAACACATGAATACATAAATATGCATATGTTGGGTAATGATAAGTGTAATGAAAATGAATCAAGTGAGGTAGGCTGTAAGAGCAGAAGGCCTTTCTTTTATGTAGAGAGATCAGGGAATGGGTTTGTGGTATGGTGTGTGAGCAGAGAACTGATGATGGGAAGCCAACCCATGAGGTTCTCTGTGGGAAGACATTTCTAGACCCTGATATAAATGTACAGGAAAAAGCCAGGACAGTATGGTGAGAGTTTAATTATAGATGCAGAGAGGACAGTAAAAGCCCAATGTAGGACAAAATAATAAACCTGTGTCATTATGCATTGGATTCACTCTAAAAGCAAGGTGTAAATTCACAAATGGTTGCTGATTGTGAAACTGGTTTCTGTAGTTGGCACTATTTCCTTAAGAGAAAGAGAAAACAGTAGCTGACAAGCTTCTCTCTGCTTCTGAAAGGTCACACCAGTGACACTAGGTTGTTATTATGAATTTATTGGAAGAACAATGCAGTAGAAATACAAAATGAAAATTGAAATTCTACCATTTATTCAAAGTGTTTTTTTGGGATTGGCTTATTTCACTTAGCATGATATTCTCCAATTCCATCCATTTATCTGCAAATGCCATATTACTCCTCATGGCTGAATAATATTCCATTGTGTATATACCAGAGTTTATTTAGCCATTCATCTACTGAAGGGCATCTAGGTGGGTTCCACAATTTAGCTATTGTGAAATGAACTGCTATAAATATTGATGTGGCTGTGTTACTATAGTATGCTAATTTTAAGATGGCATTTGCAGATAAATGGATGGAATTGGAGAATATCATGCTAAGTGAAATAAGCCAATCCCAAAAAACCAGAGGCCAAATGTTTTTTTCTGATAAGTGGATGATGATATAGAATCAGGTTGGGAGATAGGGAGTGAAAGAATAATGGAGGAACTTTAGATTACTTAGAGGGAAATGAGAGGGAGAAGGGGGTAGGGTTATGAAAAAAGGTGGGATGAGACATACATCATTACCCTATATACTTGTATGATTACATGAACCTACATCGTGCACGACCATACAAATGAAAAGTTGTACCCTGTTTGAGTACAATGAATCAAAATTCAGTCTGTAAAATAAATAAATAAATAAATAAATAAATAAATAAATAAATAAAGTGGTTGTCTTTAATGAAACTAAGATTTTGTTCAAGTCTTTATTAAAATTTTATACAACAAAAATACTGTTAAAAGGAGATGTGTATATTACACATTTTCACTTAACATTATACAACACTTCATTTTTTTTCATTCCCCATATGTATCCTCAGTTCCTATCCAATGTAGGTAAACTATATTAATAGGCTGATGTAAATCATTACACAATTTTCCCCATTATGCAAATGCAAATGTATATAAATTTATTTTCTGCCTATGTGGTTTATTTGTGAAAACATGTGATCAGAAGTAATATAATTTTTTGGTAATTTGGTTTTTCTTCATTACCATCACACCATGGAAAGTCCTCCAGGTTTTGTAAATAGCTGCATTATAATTTTGCTGTGGGCAACCAGGTGTTTCCAGATCTGTGGCACTTTGGACAATGAAAACAAAAAAGTAACACATTATCCTTCTGTACTAGGGCTTTTACCTCCCTGGCATATGTATTGTAGTAACATAAACAGTATATTTATTTCTCATTTTGGTAGGTATTGCCAGCTTATCTTCAGGTCAACTGTAGTAATTCACATCCTTGCCAGCATTGTGTTTAACGTGTGTTTGCTTGTTTGCAACAGCGTGGTAGGTGAAAAATTAATATGGCATTGTTGTTTCAATTTTTATTTTCCTGATGTTGTATGTTGGATTTGGGGGGATTTTACTCCATTTTAAATTGCCTGTTTTTATCTTTTGACCATTTTCATATTGGGATACATTTTTTTCTAATCAATTTGAAAAAGCTCTGTGTATTTTGGACACTAATTCTTAGATATCATAGATATAGCAGATATTTCTCTCTGTTTATCATTTCTTTATGATATCTTGTGCCATAAAAATATATTGCATCTTTGCAAACCTTGCTAGATTTTATTATTTAAAAAATTCAGTGTGGTCTGTTATAAGAATTGTTAATTATTGTAAAATACACAAAAGTACAGAGATATATTAGGAAAAAACTATAATTACAAAAACAGGGTTAACATTTTGATGCATGATTTTCCACATAAACATGTGAAGATAAATAGATGAATGTGAATATAAGCATTTTATGTGTTTAACTGTTTTTGAGCAAAAGCAGAATCAAACTTCATGCATTTTATTCTTTTAAGGTATTGCAAAACCCTTTCTCCAGGCCATTAAATTTTTACCAATGTAATCCATCAACATGCTATTTGACCTTATGAAAATTGCATCATTCATTTAAAAACATAAAATCGCAAAATTGATACATATGAAGATTTCTAATATTTAGAATATTAGAAATAATATATTAGAAATATTACTAGAATATTAGCAGTACTATGAATTGAATCCAGGGCCTCACACATGCTAGACAAGTGCTCTATCACTAAGCTACATACTCAGCCCCCTAATATTCTGTCATTTTAAAAATACTCAACTATGATTTCTTTTACAAAAGGTTCTGTGCATGACCATGTTTATCTTCTTATACTTAGCACTAAAAGGGTAATGGCTGTATTAAAAATCAGAGACAGTTGTAAGGATTTTATTAGTTAATGAAAAACTGACCTTCAGAAAGTTTATAGTAATGTACACTCAAGTGACTGATGTACCCTTAGGCCTATGTGTACATTAATACTGGTTCAAAACAATATAATTCTCATAAAGTGTCCTCATAATGTGTCTAAAAATAGTTAACTGTATTTCATTATAACCTATCCCATACCTCCCTAATTTTCATGGAAAATGCTTTTTAAGAGATACGTTTTAAAATTTTTCAAGTTTTCTTTAATCTAATGATGAGCAAAATTTCAAGTAAAACTTCGAGTTATGAATTGTACTTATTTTATATAAAAAAATTGCAAAGTAAAAGAACACAAATAATCTATTATGTTACTGCTGCTACTATAGTTGATATTGAGGTGATGTGAAGACTTGGGATGGGGCATGAAAAAAAAATAACCATATCAAATATATCATAATCACAAATTTTATTTTCTTTCTTAATGAAGAAACAGAATTCAAACATCTTCCAAACTAAGCAAAGAAAAGAATACTCAGATTAAAAATATGATGTATAAATCTCAATTCACTTGGGAAGAATATCATTTTTAAGTGTCAGTAAATAGTAAAATTCACAAGGGAACCAGGATTATGACTGGAAGCAGATAGGAAATATAAATTTAGAACACCAATCTAAGAACAAAATGAATTCAATAAATATGAATTTGCAAACTCCCTTATTAAAAACTCCTCATAATGTGTCTATAGTATCCATAGATGTTTCATCGTTACTCATCCCATGTGTCCCAATTTTCATGAGAAATGTTTTATAAAAGATGCATTTTAAAATTGATTCAAAAAGTTCTTTTTTTTTTTTTTTCTTAACTTGGAAAAAGAGGAAAGGAAGAGGAGAGAAAGGGAAGGAAGATGGGGGCGGTGAGGAGAGAAAAGAGCATTATATCTGTCTTTAAAATTTAAAAAAAAAAAAAGGAAAAAACAACAGACTCCCTCTTCCTAATGCCTGAGATTTGAGAGCAATGGACAGAGTGAAGAAGGATGATGGAGCTTCCTAATTTATTTGGTGACCTTAGGATTCTGAGAATTGCTTACTTTTCTTTCCCAAAAGCAAACAGGAGGCACTTTATCTCCCAGGGTCTCTATCATTCTTTTGGATGGGTGGAACTTCTTTATAAGTGTGAAGAGACCTGGGAAAATGAAACCTGTCACTTTTTCACTTGCTCTTGTGTTTTTATCTATTTTGGAAGTGGGTGAGGGGAGGGGAGTGGACATGACTATGATTTCTTATTCTCAGGAGAGTTATGGCAACATATGTGTACACTTTCATGTAGAGCTTGCAGTACTTACAAAGATCTAGCAAGAAAGCTTAGTTCAAACTCCCTTTAACTTGATTTTCTGCTCATTCTGAAGGATACAGAAGTATCTGACCATTAAGCTTGTTTCAATTAGGTAATAAGTTCTAATGGATACTCCTTGGCACAAATGATAAAATATCTTGAAGACTCCTTTCCTTTGAGGAAATAATCCATTTAGAAGCAAAACCCATTTTTTAAACTGACTCATAAAAAATGGAGAACTCAGTTATGTGAATTTTGAAAGAGTCCATTGCATAAGGCAGCTGAAACCAATGTGGTAAAACTGGAAAATCACGGAAGAGTGTTTTGAGAAGAAAATGAGAGAAAATAACATTCCATCTTGCTTTTCGATGTATCTTACTCTAGTATTTTTGCCTCCAGAAAGATCAATAGAGGGAAGAAAGCAAGAGGTGGGGACAGGGAAGGGGACGGAGAGGTCCTGGGGTCTGAAATAGAACACGATATATTCCATGTTTTTGTTATTATGTCAAAATAGATTCAACTGTCATGTATAACTAAAAAGAATCAATAAAATAAAACAAAAATAAAATTGTCGCCTCCAAAATGAGGTTTAAAGAAGGAATCTGCTGCTGACTTTGGCATGTAAGTAACCAATCTCATGAAAAGGATATGGAATAGGATGTTCACCCATTGAAGATCTCAGCACATTTTATGGAGCAGAATTTCTGGGCCCATATTCCTGAGATTTAATGGAACTAAAGGGCAGTACATTCAAAATGAAGGGGGGCGGGGATGGAATGAAAAGAGTCCAGGAGCTTCTTCCTCTCTCATTTCCTTTACTTGCCAACCATCCTCTTGTCCTAGGAAACAAAGGGCTGCTCCTCCTGAGGACTTGTGGAAAATACAGACTTCTGGAGAAGGAAGTATTGGTATTTGGGTATCCCCATTTGTTTTAGTCTGACATCATCTTTGATGCAAAATTAGACTGTGTAGTGGGGGTAATAACAGCTTGGAATATGTATCTTTCCCACTCAGTTCTGTGAGAGAGAAATCCTAAAGTAATTTTCAGCATTTAGGAATAATCTAGGTGGCATGCAGAAGCACAGAAAATAGCCTGAGATCACTTTTGTGCATTGTTGACAGAAACCAGAAACTGGCATTGGGAAGGTGATGGGCTACTACAATAGAAAATCCTCAGTTGACTTGGTGATCAAGAAGATAACTATGTAAAGCATCAATCAACAGACAGACTCCTCTACATTTCTGTTTTAAAATGGCAAAAAAGTCTGGTCCAGAAAGAAAAACAAAAATAAACTGTAAGATTTTAGATGTGGGTTATATGTGGGACAAACAAAGGAAAAGTCCTAGCTATCCTGAGTCTTCCCCTCCCTTAGGAATGACTGATAAAAAGAAGACTCAACACAATAAAAATTAAAATTCTATGCTTACACACATCTTATGTTATCATTTTCAGCCACAAGTAACTCTATTTAATATGTGTGAGTTACTCTTTCTGTTTTTACAGATAAGGACATGTAATTTTGAAATAGGGTAGGGATCATGAAACTGAAAGTTGAGCAAATATACAAACTAATTAAGTTAAAATTAGTGCTCTGAGATTCAGTCTCAAAAATTATTGTCTATGTGGAAAAGTCACCTTCTAAACACACAATTAAAAGTAATTCTTACACTAAACTTTCATTGATAAAAGAATGAAAAAATCTTGTGTAATTATTTTGAAGCTTGAATATGTGATGTGCTCAGAATAGTTAATGTGTATGTATAAATGAGAAATGTTTTAATATTTGATTCCAAGATAAATTACAACACAGTAAAACAAATTCTGTTAATACTTTGACTAGAGGTTAAAGCATAACTTTCTTGTTTTTCAGAAGAAATTTTTATTCTTTGATCTCCCAAATGGAAAGTGTTAGCATAGTAAAACTCTGATAAATTATAATTATTATTCAGGGTCCCCATTCTACAAATCAAAAAAAAAAATACTGAGAAAGAACAGTCAAATCAGAATTTTTCCCCAGGTTTCCTTTCATGCATAAATTCTTATGTCCCTGTATTTATGTATCTTAGAGTTAAGTGACTTATTAGTGTGGAAAGTAAGATGAGGTTGGTTCTGTCTGATCCCATATCTGCCTAAACTGATTGCTTTGCTCTCCATTCTGCCATTCACTGGAATTTCTGTATTTCTTATGCACTTTCCAAGGTTAGAGCCAACTCATCCTATCTGCTCAGCCTTGTGTAACTCCCCTAGGTCCTAGTGTCAACCTTCAGCATTCTTGGTTGTACCCATTAATAGACTGCTTCATTTACCAACAATATATACAATCAGCTAGAATTAACAGAAATATCCATGTTATATTTTTGAACAATGGAAAGATTCAGATATAAATATTTGCAAATTCTTTACAAATATTTGTAAATCATTTCAAAATTTAAACTAATTACAATAAATGTCTCTAGATATAAGATTATTTTTGTGATTTGTGTTTATTATTTTAAAATTTATCTTGGTAATTAACTGGCTATAATAGATATTTGAAATTATTAATTTAGAATGATGACAGGAATGGTGCCATTTTGAGATAATGGCAATAATTAAATCAGTTATGGCAGACCACTGAAGTTAGTGATGGAAAAATTGATATAAAAGTAAATTTAAAATTAACAATAAAATGAGTTATTTATAATAATGCAACCTATGACAAAATCAAAATTAATGAGGAAAGAAGAAATAATTTAGTAATATTTGCTTTGTAATATGGAAAGGAAATCTCATTTTACCCAATCCACATGACAGGCACAAAACAACTTGTGTAATGAATAAATTATTAAAATATATAATGTCAAATGAAATGCTAATTTAATAATGCATTGAGGATATGCTGATCCTAAGAATATAGCAATATTACCCATAGAATGCTGCAAGACTTCATGCATATGGAGTTAAAGGGACCCTTGAATTTCTTAGGGGAGGTTGAGGATGAGGATGAGGCAATGTGAACAGTGCAAAACCTTCCAAGTTAGTGGCACATATTGACGGAAGGGGTGCATCGGCCTATTAATATAGTTTACCTACATTTGTGGTTTTTATAAAAAAATAGCAACAACATTATTTTCAGCTTCTTCCTCATGTGGTTTATTTCTCTAGCTTTGTGGGGAACCCTAGAAAAGTTTGATCAGCCTAAATACTCCTATAGTTCTGTGAAGAAATGCGGAGGTTTTTGTCATAAACAGCTGGCACTATCCATGATGCCATGCTAACTTCCTCAGTGTGTTATATAGAATGTTTGGTGAATATATTTAGACAAGATATCAGATACAGATGTTTAGGTTCATTACATATTCAAGATAGAAGTTACCTCACTGAATTGTCACTTGCTGAATTTGAATCTCTTGGTTAGTTCCTTAACACTACATTTAAAAGAAACAACAACAAACAACAAAAAGACCTTTTTAGTTCATTCTTTAATATACTGAAATGTGAGAGTCACTCAGTTGCAGGATTGTTAAAGAAGAAGGAATCTGTAAGGAGTCTTAAAAGAAGCAGACAGAGGATTGGGAGAGACAGAGAATAAAGAAAGAATTCAGAAGAGATTCATTTCATTCGTGAATCAAGAAATCAATGATAGCAGAAATGAAGAAAGGAATGAAATAATGAATTCACTAATATATATTGATTTTCATGAAACTTCAGACACTATTGAAAGAATCATATATTGAATTGAGAGCATAATATCTATTCAGAGAAATGACAGTTTCCAACTTCCATTGAAATCAGATTTTAATGTGGAAATCATGTGCATATACTGTGGGGATAAAAGGAAAATAACCAGAAACAGAAATTCAGAGAAACATAGTTAATTAATTGGTATGAATCTGTTTTAGTCAGCTTTTTCACTGTTGTGACTAAAAGACCTGACCAGAACAATTTTAAAGGAGGAAAAGTTTATTTGAGGTCTCATGGTTTCAGATGTCTTAGTCCATAAGAGGCCGGCTCCATTCCTCAGGGCTCCAGGTGAGGCAGAACATCATGGTTGAAAATGGTAGAGGGAAGCAGCTCACATCATCAGGAAGCAGAGAGAGAGAGAGAGACTCCACTCTCCAGATACAAAATATATACTCCATAACCATGCCCCAATTTCCTCTTCTTCCAGCCACACCCTTCCACTTCAATTAATCCCATCAGGGATCAATTCACTGATTGGATTAAGACTCTCTCAACCCAATCATTTCTCCTCTGAACCTCCTGCATCATCTCACATGTGAGCTTTTGGGGAACACGTCACATCCAAGCCATAACTAACAATCCTTTTTGGAAGAAGCATAACACACTTTAGTAGGTTATGAATGAATTGACGACCAAGAAGATAATGGACAAATAAAATGATGAACGGAAAGCTCCTCCTCTAAGCTCTCAAAGACCAAATGTGTATTTTGTAGTTAAAAAGAGCCATAGTGGAAATATTTAGACCTGAGAAATGGAAAAATACTATGAATCAACCTTTCTTCTTACCACCATGCCTGAAATGGCAAATATCTGTCCCCAAAGATGAAGAAAGACAGAAAGAAATTCAGAGAAAAACCATTAGAACTGTGGACAGGCCAGAGTTTTCTTAGGAGAAAAGATAAAGATAAAAGAAGTAACTATGTAAAGTCTTGCCAAGCAAAGTTAAAGGGGAAATACGATAATTATCTGGAAATGTTTGCAAAGAAGTAAATACCTGACAGAAAGACCATAGTATAGTTCCAGGCATAAAATAAGGATCAAAGTGAATAACTTTAGTGTAATTCAGCAAAACCTAACTAAAAGTGGAAAATTTTAGAAAATAAAAAAATTACTAAGTCGATTGCTGTAATAATATCTAGGGGCATTGAAAACAGTGAGTCAGAAATATTTTCATTTTGTAAAGTATAATTTTACTCCAACACAAAAACTAGAAGAGCTAATAAAATATGAGTAAAAAATATTTTTGCAATTCTGTTTTATAATTTGATCATATTGTTGTTAATTTATAAAATCTAAAGTATATTCCTATAAGAAGAGAGTTGTTTATATTCAAATCATTGGAACATATTTGATATAATAAATAGAAACTGAAAGATGTATACATTCTTCATTTTAAGTGAAAAACTGACAATTACTTTTAATATATAGACTTTTCAGTTTGAAAACTACAGTAACATATTCAGAAATTACAAAGAAAAAAAAGGAAAGTCCATTTTTACAACTGCAATTAGGAAAGGAAGACTAATTCCTGGAATATTCTCACCCTGAAGGCCCATGTATCTAGTGTGCTTAAATTGAATTATCCATAGTCCCTCTCATTTCTTAGAAAGAGCACATAATTTAAAGATACAGAAAAATCCCATTTCAGGTCCGGTAAGACCTATTTTGTATTCATTCTCATGCTTGAATTGCTATGACTATGTCAAAGGAATCGATATATTTAGGGCTGAATGAAATTTCTTTATAATGTTTTCCATGGACTGAGCTATTTCTTAGAACAATTGGGAACCATTATGCAGCTATACACAGAGGTTTTATGGGCCTTTTGTTGAAACTTTAAAAATGTAATGTTACGTAAGGGAGTATGATATGCCAATTTTTTGATAAAAGTTCTTTACATTTTAATATGGTGTAAGTATTATGCATAACTTCACTAGTTCACCGTCATGACCATCACCTCTAAATAACTCAGACTTTTAGAAAAGCCATAGTACCATGAATTTCAGAATTTATAATCAGTTCTGTCTGAGGAGTATATGAATTTTACTGTAAGTTGTAGTATTACTACATTTCATTAGATAGCCTTTATTGAAGATTTTGTTGTGGCTTTATTCTTTTCAGTAATAACTGGTTTCATTGAAGAGTGTATTATGGTGTATTATTAACCCATTTGCTCTTGGACTTCCCTCCCACCTATCTTTCCTTCTGCCTCTTTAAGCTGTCAGTCCATTGTATTCAATGGAGCATCAGAAAATACCACGTTCTTTCAGCAAAACAGCAGGTGTGCATTTATGAAGCTATCTGATATATTCAACAGCAGTCAACAGATTAATGTCACTGCTCACAATACTTGTTAGAAGAAAGAGGGAAACAGTGATATAAATATAAAGCTCCTATTTATTTCACAAATTTAAAGAAAACTTTAGAAAATGTGTGAATTGATCTTTCTAGATTCCTTAATGACTGCAAGTAGCACTTTTTTTCAGTCTAGTTTCTAGGCTCATTTTGGCTTTAAAGGATACTAATCACTTGTTCATTTTCCTGAAAGTACACAATATTACAAATGAGGCCAATGATAAAGATACATAAAATTTAGATTTAGAAGATCCAAAAATTCATTGTCCCCTTCTATTTGTATGAGCTTCTATAATTCTCAAATAAATTAGGCAATTGAATATTTCTTCTTTCCTTGTTTCATTCATTAAAATAACAACAATATAATATTCAAATAAAAACATTTATGAAGGAAGCATAGAAACTTGAAACATGAGAATACGGAAGTTGAAGTACTAATTTCAATACTCTCACATTTTGAGAATAACACACACAAAACTAACATTAAATTATGTTGGATATTATGGTAAACTGACTTAATTTATGATCCTAAATAACAGCTTCCTGTCCATTAAATGTGACTTCTCTAACCCCTCACTTCAAGAGGTGGAGCTCCTTCCTTTCTTCCCCCCTTTCTTTCTCTCTCTCTCTCCCTTTCTCTTTCTCTCTCTCCTTCCTTCCTTCCTTCCTTCCTTCCTTCCTTCCTTCCTTCCTTCCTTCCTTTTCTTTTCTCTTTTCTTTTCTTTCCCACCATCCCTTGAATCTGAGAGGGATTTAATTATTACTTTGGCTAATACAATATAGAAGTAAGGTTGTGTTACTTCTTTTTTTTTTTGTTACAGGGGATTAAACACAGGGTCACTTAACTGCAGAGTCACATACTCAGCCTTTGTAATTTTTTTTTTTTTTTTTGAGACAGTGTCTCAGCTGTTTAGGATCTAAGTTAACAGATGCTGGCTTTGAATTTGTAATCTTCCCGCCTCAGCCTCCTGAGTTGCTGGGATTATAGGCCCGTGCTATTGCATCCAGCAGGTATGCTATGTCTAAGCCCAGGTCACATAGATTTTATGTGACACTATTTCCACTGGATTTCTGTCTTGGTCCTGCAGACAAAGTCTGCATTAGCCCATAAGAGGATGAGAAAATACATGGATAAAAGCACATGCCCTAGCATACAAGCCTCAGAAGTCACCTAAAGATCAGCAGAGTCCCTCCTGTGTCAATATAGGAATGCCTAGTCAACCAACAGATCAGTGCAAAATAATAAGTTGTCTTAAGTAATTATGTTTTGGCATGCTTTTATATTTAATGACAATTTACTGATACAAGACTACATATAAATCTCTCATTCAAATTGTCTATTCCTGAGCAATGTCAGGGTCTTCTTTTTACACACAAAAATGAAAAGTAATGTTAAAGTAGCCATGATAATGTGAAGAGATCTACGCAGCAGGAGCAGGATTTTTAAAAAATTTCACTTTTGTCCCCTAACCACCAAATTCTATACTGCAAAGCCCCAGTTATACCAAGGTCCAATGCAGTTCCACTCTGTATAATTCTCCTCAACTTTTACTCCCACAAATTTTGCTTTATAAATCCTAGAACACTAAGTATGCTAAATTAGAACTGTCCTCTGAAACCAAGAAGGAGAAAAATGAAATAAAATGATTCCAAAAGTCTTTCAGCTACTAAGAAAGGTAAAAGATAAAGGTCTGCCTATCCATATCTCCAATAGAGATGCTTTACCCACTTGGGTCAGTTTTGACTCATCTAAGCAACCAATTCATGTTTATTCTCCCACTCAGAAAGGTATCATTTAGAATTAATTCTGTATAAATTATCCTAATTATGATGATTATTTTAGATAGTCACAAAAGGGACTATACGATTAAAGCTCAAATAAATAGAATGCTAGGTATTCTACAGTCCCGAGGTCTCTTAGAACCTGTTTTATTTTTCTGCTTTTACCTTATAAAGCTGATCTCCTTTGTTTAATATAGCAAAATCTCAAAGATGTATTTGTTCTTGCCTAATACTGCTGAGCTTATCTTTTTTCCTTTTTTCTTTAGACTTGCTTCTCAGAGTGTACTCATATATAATGGCAGTTTAGGATGTATTTAAATTGCTATTTTTCTTTTTTGAAAATCAAAACCTTGGGGAACTTTTATAAATTGCATAACATTGTCAAAGCTATTTCTGTTTTTAACTATCTTTAAAAAAAAACACTAATTTCCTTCCTGTACTGTAAAAGAGAAAATGGTTTTAATTTTTTAAACACAGGCATAGAAAGCAGTACAAACAAACCTACAGCTGAAGGAAATACAAGGTAAAGGCACTTGCAACTTCCATTTAGGTTATGATATACAACTTGGTCAGTTATTCCAGGAACCTCCTCCTATACCTTCTTCCATCTCAACTTCCCACGTTTCTGTGAAGGTAATATTATCCCGACTTCTATAATCTTCTGGTTTGGATCTGGAATACTCCCAAAAGCCCTAGCATTGAAAGATCAGTGCCCCTAATGCAGCAAGGTTCACAGATGGGGCTGTTAGACAACAGTGGGATCATGAAGGCTCTGATTCATCAGATCTTAATCAATAAATTCATCCATTGATAGCTGAATGGACTACTGGGAGCTAGGACCTCCTTGAAGGAAGCAGATCACCAGGAGCAAGCTCTGGAAGGGTTTATCTTGTCCCCAACCCCCCACCCATCACTACTCCCTTCCAAATGCAATGAGCTTAGCAGTTTTCTTCTACCTTGTTCCTCCATCATGGTGTTTTTCTCTTGGAGCCAGCTGATCATGAACTGAACTCTGAAACCAAGGACCAAAATAAAACGTTTCTCTTCTAAATTGTTTTTGTCAAGTATTTTGGTCATGATGATAAAAAACTGACTAAGACATATAAGAATTGTTTTCTTATGTCTCTTTAGGTTTTAACCACATGTGAATCTCTATTAAACTGTCATTTATTCTTGTTCATTTAAAATATATCTTTTAAGTCTTCTTGAATTTATTTCCCCTATTCCTTTCTATTACTTATATTTTAGCTCTTGAATAACCTGTAGAGTTTCCTATGTTTAAAGGTTCTGCTGATTTCATAGTCATGGAACAATCTTTGTCTTCTGTATTTTATACAGTTGGCAAGTGGATTCAGAATTTTTATGAGATGCACATTTAACCCATTTGTCAAGGCTACAGGTGATGGTGTTTTTATCAGGAAGTGTCTGGTTGTCTTTTTTTGTGTGTTTGATGTCAATAGAAGTTGATGTTCAAAGCCTATATTTATTAATTCATATATGTGGCAAGACGGTGATAATTATGTTCTCTTTTCCATATTAGATGACAAACTTTTATAAAGAAGAAGAGGGAATAGATGTATAGATGATAGATGTATAGATGATAGATAGATACTAGATATAAATCCTAATGCTTCTATATTTCCAGTTAAAAAATGAGCATCTCATACAACAAAATTATAACATATTCTGCATGATATCTCTCTCTTTTGTTCTTCACAAAGAATCCTTGTTGCCATAGACACAGTAGATAACCAAATTATAACTTCTTATATTGAGATACAATTGATATTTTATCTCATATTACCCAGAGAATGGCAGTAGTAAAACTACCATCAACAGTACAATTACTGAGAAGAACTAAAAGTTTTCCTCAGCTGGTGTTCTTTCCAAATTAACTTATTTTATACTGACATTTTTATACTACACTATGCATAAAGCAACTCACACTATATGTTTTGTTCTGTTCCTTTGAACTCTCATTTAATCTTGGTTGCACAATTAATAATATGTTTAATGCTAATACAAATTCTTATGTTGTAGTCATTTTGGTTCTTGGAAACACATTCTACAATAGATTCTGAGAAAGGTCACATGGCATCAATGTTCTTTGAGTTAGCAGTTGATGACCTTTATAATTGAAGGACATTTCTGTTAGATATAAACTCCTTGGCTAGCACATATTAATTGAATAACTTAGATATACTACTCCATCTTATTCTGCAATGAAGCATTACTCCTAGATTAAAATGACAATTGAATTTTTGTTGGATTATATTTCACTGACTACTCTTGCCTAAATATCCAAATAATTTTGTCTTTTTCTTTAAAAATCAAGATTTTATTAAAATATATGTTAAAATGAGATGCTCAAGGTGAATATTCTCATAAATACATTGTAAAATGTACAATCCTTGAGATGATCAACAAAAATGACAAACTTTTAGCTAGATTGACCAAGGTAAAAAGAGGGAATGACTCAATCATCTCAAATTAGAAATGAAGGAGTAGACTTTACCATCAACCTCACAGAAGTAAACAGGATTTTAAAGAAATATTATAAAATGTATATAACAACACAATAGATAATGAGATGGGAAAATTCTGGAAGCAAAAAATTATTGAACTTGACTTAAAAAGTGACTTAATATGAAAAGACTTATTACAAGTGAAGATATTGAATTAGTAATCAAAAATTACCCAGAAAGAAAATCTCAGATCTTGATGGCTTTACCCTTCAATTGGATCATGTATTTTTAAAAAGTAATACTGATTAACAGTTTGTTCTTCATAAATTCTTCTCACAAATGGAAGCAGAATCTCTTCCCAGAGTTATAAAGTTAGTTTTAAATGGATGGTAACACAAAAGACAGCATAAGAAAACACTACAGACCAGTATCTGTCATGAATATGGATGTAAAACGTCTAAACAAAACACCATCAAAATAAACTGAATGACATACTAAAATAATTATACACCATGATTAAGTGGGATTTATCCTAATAATGCAAGGTTGGTTCAACATGTGAAAACCTATTAGTATTAATACGTCATACCATCAGAAGATCCAATGCACAATCACTTAAGTCCATTGTTTTGGATTTGTTGCGAGGTAGAATATCATGGGGGTGAACACGTGGTATAGCAAAGCTACTCTCTTGGTAACCAGAAAGCAAAGAGAGTGAAAGAGAAGCCAGGAACCCAATATTTCCTACAAGGGCACACCCTAAAACACCTAACTTACTTTTGTTAGACCCCATCTCTTAAAGGCTCCACAACTGCTCAATGGTGCCATAGGCTAGTGACCAAGCCTTTGACCCATGACCTGTGGGGGATACTTAAGATCCAAACCATAACAATGAAATAGGCCTATGTCCAGTAAAATTCACTAAAAATACTATTCTAACTAATTAGAATAAGATACTAATTTCAATAAGATTGAAGGACACAAGTTCAATATACAAATATGAATCTCACTTGCAAATGTCTATGGATTTGCAATGGACAATCAGAATATAAAATTAAGAAAATAATTCAATTTAGAATAGTACCAAACATTAGTTATGAATAATATAACAAAACAAGTGCAAACCTTACACACTGAAAAGCACAAAATAATGTTAAAATCAATTAAAAACCTAAATAATTGGAGAAACATTATATATTCATTAAAGAGAATACTTAATATTGTTAAGATAGAAACACTCCACAAGCTAATCTAAATCTCTACAGATTCAATGGAATCTCTATCAGAATCTCACATGACATTTTTGTAGAAATTCATGTGCTGTGTTGCTTCTAAAATTCATATGGAATTGCAAGGGTCCTAAACAGGTGTGCGCACGCGCGCGCACACACACACACACACACACACACACAGACACCTTGAAAAAGATTAACGAAGTAGGTTGACTAACATCTCCTGAATTCAAAAAGTAGGACAAAGTAATGACAATCAAGAGTGGATAAACCTGACACATGCATAGAGATATCAATTAGTGGAATAGAATATAGACCCCAGAAATAAAAACACTCATCTAACGGCAAAGTGATTTTTAAATAGGGTGCCAAAATCATCCAATGGAGAAACAGTCATCTTTACAAGAAACTAGATGAAGTCAACTGTATAGCTACATGCAAAAAATGAAGTTGCACCCTTTTCTCACAAATATATAAAAATTAACTAAGGAAGACTTGTGAATAGAAGATGAAAAACTTCTAAAAATATAAATAATTTCAAGAAAACATAAGGGTAAATCTTCCTGAAAGCTACCAAATATTTGTATGAAATATCCAGAATAAAGAAATTTATAAAGACAAAAATCAGGTTAGTGTTTACCTAGATCTGGGCGAGGGTCCATAACTGAAGGGTATAGGTTTTATTTTGAGGTTATGGGAATGTTCTAGAGTTGACTTTGGCAACATATTTGTGAATGTTCTAAATCATGCAAAAATCCATTATGCACTTTCAGTGGTGGAATATCACAATATATGACCTATATTTCAATAAAAACTATCTGAAAAAGTTCTCAAGTTTAAAAGAAAATACACTCCAAAGGGCAAAGTTTGAGAGTTTCAGTTGATTGTACTTGGTATTTTCAGTTTTTCTTTTTATGTGTACCTCCTGACTGCAATCTTATTATGGTATAGCTTTAATTGCATTTCTCTGGTAGTATATAAAAATGAGCACATTTTATATTGTAATTTTGATATCCTCCTTTGTAAAGTACCTGTTTAAAACTTTCATCCAATCTTCCGGTGTGTTTTCCTAGAAATTCTGTACAGACTCTAGAGGTAAATCCTTTGCGTTAAATATGTTTTACAAATATCTGCTCCCATTTTTGCTTGCCTTTATTCCCTATTCTAATATATTTTAGCAAACAAAATCTTTATTTTAAAATGGACCTTTCACAATTTTTCTTTTTAGCCAAACTAAAGGTTTGGCTAAAACCTTTAGTATTTTGTTTAAGAAAAATTTGCCCAGCCTAAGTTCAGGAAAATATTCTGTATTCTCTTTGAAACATTAATACTTTGCTGTCAACTTTAACACTCAAAGTATGTGAATTTTGAGATTAATTTTTTTTTCTTTTTTTTTCCATATGTATATCTATTAGCCTAGCATTAGTTATGAAAAAAGTACCTTATCACATTAAATTTCTAAGTTCTCTTAATCATAGATCAAATGATATATGTTGACATCTATTCCTTGTTTTCTCTAGTTTGGATTTTTAAGGAATGTTTACTTAGGATACAATAGTGTCCCATAAGTGAGGTTGATATCATTGCTTAGGTAATCTATATTTTTACTCTTTTTCTCTTAAATTAAATATTCTCTCAATTGCTGAGAAAACATCAAAATCATCTATGAGTACTGGAATTGTTTATTTCTCCACTTATTTTTGGCAATTTCTGCTTTGTGAATTGTAGTACCATTTATTTCTCAAATGTGCAAAATCATTTATGACTGAATCATCTGAGTCTGGAGTTTTATTCATAGGAAAGTATTTAATTTCAGATACAACTATAAAAATGAATATAGAAGACTGTATATTTTCTATTTTTCTAATTTTTTTATGTGATTTTTTGTAAGTTGTACACTTTAAGAAGAATGTCTATTCTAAGTTGCCAAATCAATTGACATGAGTTTTTAAAAATATCTTCATGATTTTTAAATTATCTTTAAGATGGGTAGTGATATCCTTTTTTTCATTCCCTTTATTGTTTATTTCTTATTGATTTTCAGTCTGTATTCTTTCTTTTTTGAAAATATAAATTTAAGGCTCAAAATTCCTTACAAGGTGTCCTTTGGATGGATTTGGCAAGTTTTGTTTTGGTGGGGGATTGAACTCAAGGGCACTCAATCACTGAGCCACATCTCAGCCCTATTTTGTACTTTATTTAGAGACAGGGTCTCACTGAGTTTCTTAGCACCTTGCCATTGCTGAGGCTGGCTTTGAACTTGCAATCCTCCTGCCTCAGCCTCCCAAGCCAGTAGAATTACAGGTATGTGCCACTGTGCCCAGCCATCCCTAGCATTTTTAATTTTTAATTTTAAGACAGGCTATCATTAAGTTGCCCAGGCTAGCCTCAAACTTGAAATCCTCCTGCCTCAGCTTTCTGAAGAGCTGGGATTACAGACATGTGTCACCAGAACCACTGTGATTACAGGCATGTGTCACCATTCCCAGTTGTATATGGCAAGTTTTATATGTATATTTAATTATAATTCAGTTTTAAAATATTTTCCTATTTCCATTTTGATTGTTTTCATTGTTCTTTCTTGAGTTGCTTTGTTGTTCTGCACCGAACAACAAAGGGTGGAGTGTCCTCTCTGGGCCAGCCAGAGGGGAACACGGGGTCGAGCAGGATGGTGAGTGTCGGTGACTGGAAAAGAAACCATACCAGCCGGGAGGTCTGTCGAAGCAGGATCTCGTTTAATAGGGAGGTGAAACAGGTATGTGAAAAGGGATCGAGGGGAGGAGATACAGGCGGGGGCCAATCATCTTAAAGGTCAACAGCCCATGCAGTATACAGCAAGGCCTGCAGGGCAGAGGTCTCCTAAGATGTAATTGTGGCCATGAGCTGTTCACGTTCACGGAAGTCAAATGAGCCAATCCTGGGCCGCCCCCTTGGTGGTACCACTAGTCGGGGAGGCTTTTGCCCCGAGGGTGTTGTTGTTATTACGGTTGCCATTTTAAGGTGTGTCCCTACATTGCTTAGAAATGTATTGAATAATTTTGCAGTTTGGGGACTTCTAGATTATTTTAATGTGGCCAATGAACATACTTAGAATTTTTAATGTATTGACATTTGTTGAGGTATATTTTATGAACCAGCATATAGCAAATCTTGGTGACTTCCCTATGTGTATTTCATAAAGATGTATTTTCTGTCATTGTTGGGTGCAGTGTTCCATATTCTCCAATTACATTAAGTTCATTGATTCCCATGCTTTTTTCTTTTGTGTTCATATTGATCTTTGATTTTATTGTTCTTTCCTGTATCAGCTACTAAAAGGTATATTAGAAGTTCAAACAATGAATGTGGATATCCACTCCATTTAGTTTTATATAATTTTGCTTTACATAATTTGAAACTGTTATAGATGCATGCAAGTTTGAATCAAGATATCTTTATGGGTTGATGATTTCATCTTTCTAAAATGCCCTTCCTTAGGTCTACTGCATAGCATTTGTGCTGTGTTAGCGATGATGGGAAAGCAGTTAAAAGTGTACTCAAAAGAAGATGAATCCAAACTAGGTTCATTGTATTACACCAAGACTTCAGTTCGGATTCTGCTATTTGGGAAGGAGTCTTAAAACTATAACCTAGAGAATATTAGGACATTAGAGAAGTGAGGTAGTGCAAATACTGTCTCAAGATCAAGAAATGTGTCAAGCCATCTTCTTGTGTTATTTGATTTGCTTAAGAATTGTGACTATGAACTAACAATTACCATTTTAACCAGGTCCTTCAATGGAGAAGTTGAAGTCCTAGTGCAGTTACCTGCAAAACTGCTTGATAGAAAATTTGCACAGAAGGAGAAAGAGGAGTGTAGAAAGAGAAAGACAAAAGGAAGAGAGAAAGAACAACCCAAATGAAATTAAAATACAAAATCCAGTAAAGCATGAACTGATATAATTCCTTAAAACAAACCATAACAAGAAAAAAACAGTCGCCAACAACAACAAAAAAGATCAGAAAGGGGAGGGGAATAGGAAGGACAATAGAATTGGACATAACATTCCTATTTTTGTATATGAATAACAAACCAAGGTAACTCCACATCATGTACAACCACAAGAACAGGATCCTAATTAGAATAATTATACTGCACATATGTATAATATGCCAAAATACCCTCTATTGTCATGTATATCTAAACATAACAAATAATTTTGAAAAAAGGTCAGAAATAAATCCTATGCAGATATTAGAATTCCATAAAATAGTTGAATATTTTTAAATAAGTATATTTTACATTGTCAAAAATAAAATGAAGTCATAACTCACATTTCAGAATGTGAACTAAAATTGACAAAACAATCAGAAATTGCATATGTTAAAGTAAATTAAAATGTTGGCAATAAAAATATAGAGAAGCTAAAATTTTAAAAAGGTGTAACTAATGATATACACCCATTAGTAGAATGAGTGAGGGTGAGAATTACATGAAGTGGATGTTCATTGAAATATTCTGCATAGTGCTACAAGTTTATATTTTTGTTTATATTTCTTTTTTTGTTTGTTTATTTGTTTGTATTTCACTTATGGATTTACCAGCTACATTATATTCTAGGAATGTAGTCCTGTGCATAAAAAGGGCATCTACTTGTGTTTCTATGAGTCTTAAGTCACCCAAATTCAAATGTTATTTGTAACATGTAAGCATCTCTACACTAACCACTATTGTGCCCCAGATTGTTAAAATACAGGTAAGGCCTATTTTCATGCCTTTGATCATAACATTTCAGACTCCCTCTATCTCCACTGCCAATCTGTCTTAATTCTAATGGATTTAAGTAGGACTGGTTTCCACCAATAGGAAACCCCAACAAAGTCATTATTTTCTTGACAAAACTGCAAACATTTCCAAGTACATTCTCTTAATGAAATATACTCCATAACCTCAGCAGTCAGATTTGTGTTTGATGATGATGAGTTTGGCAACCAAAACTATTCTAAGGAATTAATGATGAATAATGGCAGTTTAACCTTTCTTTGTGGATATTAAGAATCACGCTTTGATTGGCTCATAAGTGGTTGCCTTTTTAACTGCAAAATGTACAATCTGTGTCTATATGCAGTATAAGTATTTCAAAACATATGTTTTCTTCCTATCATACTACTTTTTTCTTTTATGTACCACTTCCATTCATACACAAATAAAATCAAGTACTTACTTAGCTCTGTTTCTTCCAAGATTTTAGCAAGTAAGGAATTTTGTTATATATTTCAAAATTTAGTTCTTTAATCATCTAGTAACATTAAGGCTTTTGGTTTAAAGGATATCCCCCAAGATAAGGGACTTAGTGAAATCTTGCTATTTACTGAGAGTGAAGAAGGTAATTTCAGGCAAAGCCAAATATCCAATACTAAATCTCATTAGCCCCATATCAACTCTTCTCTGAAAACCCAAGTGCCATGCTGTTAGCAATAAACTGAGATTCTAATGCCTTTCCAGAGCTCCAAATTACAATATGTAAATTCAAGTGTAAATAATTAAATGTACATATATTTAACGTGAATTACCCTGAAGACATGCTGTTCTCACCTCCTGCCCCCCACCAGACCTTGTCAGTTGCTGGTAAAATGAGAACATGGTACTAAAGAAGAAGAAGCAGCAAAGGTGGTGAGCACATTATAGCCCTGCAGTGCTTAATCCATAAACCAAGAAGCGCAAATTGGTGAATTGGAGCAATGACAGGGTTACACTGAATTACAGAAAAAGGCCCCGTAGGGGACTAGCAGGAAGTAAATTGTTTTCTATTTTGAGATGATGGTTCATTTACATTGTTGTAATTATTTAAATAATTAATTTCATAATGAAAGAAGCTTATAAAAGCCAAAGCCCCACTGAGCTGCAAATCCAAAATTTGCTCATGCTAAATCAAAGCTGTTCATCCCCCATAGTATATCAGTAAATCTATTTAAGGAAAAAAAATTAAGGGACAAGACTTAAACCACAAACGGCTTAGTTGGTACTACATTTTTAAGAAAATGTCTTAGTCTTGAAGCTTTTCAGTTGCTGTTTTCGTACAGTTTTCCAAACCAGAGGAAGTAGAAAGAAGTTCTCATTTACAACAAGCTTAGGCAGTCAAGAGCACTACAGAAAGGATCAAGAGTATACGCAAGGTCAGGACCAAGGGGATTGAAGGAGCAGATCATTGCCAGAATGTAGTAAATCAGGTCAGTAAGGTAGCTGTCAGTCTATGGTAAACAGGTCAAGCCTATTCGTGAGTCAAAGCATATTAAATAAAGAAAGTGGGTTAAACATCCCCAGGTCAAGTTAGACAGATAACTCTAGAGTCTCAGAAGGTTCTCAAAAGCAGAAGGTCAACAAAGGCTGAGAAGGTTCGAGAGGAATCCTGCAGAATCAAACACAACAAAATCAGTTTGACTTCTTTGGCAGATTTCTTGATTTTTTTTCCTTGCGTTTTCAGAGGGAAAAACCAGAATGAGAATAATTCCAGTTCATGTACTTCAGTGAGATACATGAAAATTTGAAAATTCAATAAATACAACATATGACTATTTTTCTTATCTCTGTTATAACCTTTCCTCATAGACACAGACATACTTTTCTCCCATTCTTTGGAGATATTAACTTACCTTTAGATATATAACATTTAGGGATCTCCTCAATATAATTTAGATCCAATTTCATTTCTAAAAATGGTTATAAAATATTACTTACCTAACAAGAGATATTTCTTATAAAGGACTTTCAGCATGGTTCTTGAAACACTGTGAATACACAATTTATTTGACCTGAATTAGTGTTAGTCTTTACCCATTTACACTACATCAACTATTCCAATATAATCCTTGCTAATATCATTTCTATTAATAAGACTTGTCCTTGTATCCATACTCACCACAAACTTATAAGCTCAATCAAACATAATTTTATCATCCAATGACAATGGCATTCCCCTCTCTCTTTAGTCCAGTTTGCCCTCTTTAAGCTCTAGAACTTGTACAATATAGTCTATGATTTGGAATGAATGTCATACCAAGTCTCAGCCTCAACAGATCCAGTTATGAATGTGTCTTCACCTCTCCTCCTCTCTGTGGTATTTTCCAGGGGTTTCCCAACCTTGGTGAATGTGAAAACCAAAGATCCAACTACCAGGAAAAAAGCACTTGGGAGCTAAGTTTGAACATTCATTCTCTTGAAATATTTGTATCTACTCATTTATTCAGTTCTATATTATGGATTACTTGAAAAAGACTTCTGTTATCAATCACCACTACCTTAAAATAATCCCGCTTTTCTCATGTGTATTGCTGCAATGACCTTTTAACAGTTGTCTTTGACTCCACAATATCTTCCTTCAAAACTAAACAAAATTTATCTTCTTTCAGAACATTCTTTATAAATTTGGACTCATCATAAGTAGTACTCTAATGTTTAAATGATTTAATGGCTTACCACAGTCATCAATGAAAAAACTTTTGTACACATACATGTATATTTTTTCCATTTTATATTGTGGATTTTAACTGCCAGGACTCAAATTTATGCTCATATCTACTTCCTGACTCAGTATCAAGTAAATTACATTACCTACTTAATTAGATCATAATCTCATAATCCCATTTACTTTTTAAAATTCTGAAATTCAATTTCTAATTTAGTTATTTTCAGATACTGAGAGTAATATATGATACTTTGGCAGCATACAATCAATGTTGAATGGAATTACTAATATTTATATGCTAATTTCTTTACAATTATCCCTCATTAGATTCTCTCCACCTATCTTTCTGGTATAGGTACTATAATCTTCTCTTCAACATGAAAGATACTGTGAGTTTTAGATAGGTTAGCATCTTTCTCAATGTCACAAATCCAATTAGTAGAATAATTAGTGCAGATTTGTTAGTCTCCAATTTCTCTGCTCTTTCTATTTCTGCTTTGCTGTCTCTTACAGGAAGATCAGCTGGCATAATTATGCCTGCCTTTATTCTTATTTTAATTAAAACCCTCAACTGACATGTGTGATTAAAAAGGTATGGTTGGCATGCCTTCCAGTGACTTGGGAGCCTAAGCAATAGGTTTGCAAATTTGAGGCCAACCTCAGCAATATAATGAGACATTAAGCAACTTAGGGAAACCCTGTGTCAAAAATAAAAATAGCTGGGTATATAAATTAGTGACAAAGTGTCCCTGATTCAATCCCCAGTACCAAAAGAATAAAATCAAAGACAAAAATGGTGGAATTTAATTTTGGCTGAGTAAGCAAGCACATGAGAATTTATACCACTAGATTGTGTTCCTCAAAGTATTGTTTAAGGACAACTTTCATTATGTTACCTAAAAGTCTTTTAAAATATGAATCTTCAGACAAAAACCTAGATCTTCTCCATAGGAATTGTATTTCCCCAAAACATTCTAATGGATCCAAAGAAAATCACAGGCTAAAAGTGAGGATAAATATGCAAGATGTAATCACTAGTTGTCAAGTTGCTAAATGTGATGGACATACCAGTACAGAATATGCTAATCATAGGTATTTTTATCAAATTTGTGTCTGAAGAAGATATCACAAAAGGAACTACAATAGTTGATTTGTAGAGTCCAACTAAACTGGGAAGGAGGAAGAGAAGGAAATCAAATTTTAACTTTTTATTGCTGGTTCTCTAAAGCATGTATTGCTTAAATTTCATTGATAACCCTTTTTTTTTCCTAAGAAAATGATAGAATTATGCCCTCCCTCTGGTGAAGTAACACATGGCTATACCACTTAATGTAAGCAATTAAGTATGAGTGGAATTGATGTTTAACATTTCTATGTGGAATCATTGAATTTTTTCCCTTAGTTTAAAAATGTTTACTTAATTGAATTTTTGTTTCATTGTAATTATTCATAATATTGAAATTGATTTTGCTATATTCACACATGTACATACTTTGATCAATCTCATTCCCCAATACTTTCCCTTCCATGCCTTCCTCCCTCTCCATGACTGGCTTTCTCTACTTTATCAATCTGTCTTCTATTATTTTTGCAATAATAGAAGTGTGTGTGTGTATATATGTATACATTTATGAGATTCATTGTGATATATTCATACTAGGACATAGCATGATTTGGTTAATTTTGTTCCTTACTACTTCCCCATGCCATTCCCTCCCTCTTTACTTTGGTTCCAGGGACTGAACCAAGGCCACTCAACCACTGAGTCACATCCCCATATTTATTTGTATTCTAGAGACAGGGTCTCACTGAGTTGCTTAGCGTCTGACTTTTGCTGAGGCTAGCTTTGAACTCACTATTCTCCTGCCTCAGCTTCCTGAGCTGCTGGGATTACAGGCATGCACCACCTTGCCCAGCTCCTCCCTACCTCTTGATCACTTTCCTCTATTCTTGATCTTCCTTCAATTTTCATGAGATTTCACTTTTTCTTTATTCCTTTTTTTAAAAATGGTTTTGTCTTTCTAAATTGCACATATGAAAGTAAACATCTGATCATTGAATTTTTGAGTCTGACATATTTCACTAAGTGTGATGTTCTCCTGTTGCAAGTTTGTCCTCGGCCTCACTCGGTCGTGGGGATAAGTGGGGAGCAGTCAAAACTCAGACACAGGGTGTTGGGTGGAAGCAGGCAAGTTGCAAGCTTCCTGCAAACTCGTTTATTGCGGGAATGTCTTGGCCCTATATAGTAGCATGAATCAATCAAGTTTCATTACCTATTTGCCCTTAGGTTAATTAGGGTTTGTAACCCTGTCCAATCATGTAACATCCAGATATGTTAAGTAAGGATTGTATCTTGTCCAATCATGCTTTCACTAACATCTAATCGTGCCTTTGCTTAGGGTCCAATCCGTACCCCTCAAGGTTTCCCTGGCAACAGTTATGCTAATTATGGGGAGATGGTCTTGCTCCACTGGAATGCTCCTTCTTGTAGGTGTACCTGCTAGGCCTGTATGAGTATAGATTTTCCTTATACATTTGAGATGTTGACATCTGCCAGCCAAGAACCAGGAACCTCTCCCACATTCTCCAGTTTCATCCATTTACCAACAAATGACATAATTTCATTCTTCTTTTTGCCTGAGCACACTCCATTGTGTATGTGTACTATATTTTGTTTGGTTTTGACTATACCTCTTTCCCAATCCCAGGATAACAGGAGAATATATGCATAAGAATTTACATGGTGAGCCATCACATGATAACCACTCTTCTGAGGAGGTGCTGAGTCTCAAACTGAATATCCAAGTAGTAAATTACTAAGGTTTGTTTTATGCTTTTGTTATGTTTTACTTTTGTTAAATTAACATAAACTATACCACTATCTTAACTGATATGGAAAGTATATTTATTAAGTGATTCTAAAAGACATGAATTAATTGAAATATTATTCCAATTAATTAAGTAAAAGAGATATGGTTGTTTGATTAATCCATTTAAAATAGGTCCAGTTGCCTCTAGAAAAAATCCTTACTTTGTTTCAGATAGTAAAGTCCCCAAAGAGGCAAAGTGGAAACAATTATGTGAAATAATCTTCCATGTTGGAATTGTCATCAAATAATTAGATTAGATTAAGGATGCATGCCACCATGCTAGGTGTCATGGGGTTTCAAAGCTTAAAATTAATCTCCTTTGAACTGCTTTTGACTCAAAGCAACCTTAATTACAATAGTATTCCCCAAGACTAGTCTAATGCAATTCCAGACATGTCTGCTTATTAAAACATTTCCAAGATGTATTGATATGCATATGGTATGATCTTTAAAAAAACTACTACATTAAAAAGTTTAGCACAAAGTTAAAAGTTGTATTCAATTGATTTTTTCTTTTAATGTGCCAAGAATTCTTGTTTTGTGTTTATAATATCTTTCACATACAGGGAATAAAGAATAGATTTAGATGTGTTCCACTTAAAATTTAGAGTACCTCGAAATAAATAGCAGAACAACTGCCTCAAAATTATTTCCTGCATCATTTTATGCTGGAAGGAAATTTTCTAGAGTAATCTAAGTATCAATTGTGAAAATTAATGGAAAAGCTATTTTTCCAATACTTGTTCTGAGAATTGATGATATGAAGTTTGGGTGTGTGCATGCTCGTGAGAGAGAAAGAAACATTTTCAAGCAGTTGATACCAGTCTGTTCTGGAAAAGAATGCTCAGCAAAGACCAAACAGCAAAGACTACTGTTCTTCCATTATGTTTCCTGGTTGAGATAGGAATTTGAGGATACAGAAAAAGAATGGTCCACTAAGTTTCAAAAGGGGAAGACCCATGAACTTGAAACACAGGAAACACCCATGAACTTCTGAAATGCAAAACAAGAACTCATGAGCAATCTAGTCATGCTCTTGACCCATGCCCTTGTCTGCAAATAGTAACACATGAAGGGAATATGCAAGAGTTAGAAATACTAGGGCAAAATTTTGTAAATATGCCCTGACTCCACCTCTAGATCAGCCCTTAGTACTGTCCCTCTATAAATAGTAACACTCCAGACCAAGGGATTGCTGTCTGTCCCATGGAATGGCCTGCATTCTCCCTTGAATGTGCAGATCTTTCTTTATTCCCAAAGACATCTCTCTTGAGTTAGCCATATTGAGATAGCCAACATTCTCCTCTGAATGTGTATGGGGCTCTCCTATATAAATCTGTCTGTATGTCTGACTGGTCATGCTGAAATTCTTTTCCATCAAATATGCTAAGGAACCGAGTCAAGATCCCCCTTTCCAGGGACTCCCCCAGTGACACTTTCAGTTTGATGAAGAAAGTATTTTGTTTTTATTATTCATTCCACAATTATTTATTTTGAGTTTATTATTTGCCAGGCTTTGTTGAGACCCAAGCAGGGGGGATGTGGTATACAAAACAAGAGAGAGTTCCCACTTTGAAGATTATTTTATAGTAGTGTATAAGATGGATATTAATTAATTACACAAAGTAATTTAAATGTGAGACCATATTCTGAATCTTTTGTTGCTTTTGATCATCTTAACAGTTTTCAGAAGTACCAAATCTGCTATACAGCATGAATCTCAGTTGGAATTTGTTTGATTTTTTTAATAATTAGAATTGAATTATAGGCTCTTAGGGAGAAGGTCACAGAGATAAAATGCCATTTTCATTACAACACATCAAGCATATATACTATCAACATGATTTATGACTTTTGGTGCTTGTCTTAGCCACTTGGCTGAAATGGAGTTTGATGCAGGATTCTCCATTGTAAACCTGTTTTCTCCCTCTTTTCCACACTCTCCTCTTTGGAAGGAAGTTACTCTATACAATCAGCACTTAAGGACCAAGCAGCTATTTTTTCTATCTTTTTTTTTTTTTAATTCTTTGTAGTTGTAGGTAGAGATCATGCCTTTATTTTATTTGCCTATTTTTTTTATGCTGTGCTAAGGATCAAACCCAGTGCCTCACACATGCTAGGCAAGCACTCTGCCACTGAGTTACAGCTACAGCCCTCATTTTCCCTATTCTTTAGAGTGAATTATATTCAATGTTATTTGGAATTTTTCTGCACATAAGATTTGTCTTCTAAATTTATTATTTTATCTTTTATTTGTACTAGTATAGACTCATGGATATTTACTTTATGCATAGGTTTATAATCTAATACTATTTACAGTTGGGACTTCATATCCACTATTTCCACATTCACAGATTCAACTAATTGCAATAGAAAATATTCAAAAAGAAAAAATTGTGTCAGTAGAGAAAATGTACACATACTTTATCTTGTCCTTATTGCCTAAACAATGCAGTTTAGTAACTATTCACATTACTTACATCATATTAGGTATTTAAGTAATCTACGGAGATTTATAAAGTCTGCAGGGGAGGGTGTGTTTAGGCTATATGTAAATATGACGTCACTATATGTAAGGGACTTAAAAAGCATCCCCCACTTTTGGTATCTGCAGGGGTCCTGGAGTCAATTCCCTAGGGTTAGGGGGGGATCATGTACTAATTTTGTTAATAAAATTGATATAGCTTTGGTCTTTGCAAGCTTCTTTAATTGACACCAGCACTCCTTCAGCATATCCCATCGGTGGATATTTGCCTTCCTTTTTTTTTTTTTTTGATGTTTTTCAGCACTTCCTTACTTTCTGGTACTGTAAACAAGGTTTCTTCGCATTCATATGGTTTCTTTCCTGCCCCAATTCTTAGACAAGTCATTTTACTGAGATGTCTTCATTCTTTTTAATTGAGATCAGTATTAGGAACCAAGATCTGGGGGCCAGGTGTGGTCATGGACACTGGTGTGTCCTTGCTTTTATGTCATCACAGGCTGACAGAGTGAAGAAATGTAAGAGTTTAGTACTCACATAACTACATATATCCATGGATATTCCTCGTATCTTACGTATTCCTATATGCAATGACCTCTATCTGAATGAAGTAAAATAGAAGTGCTTATTGATAGCTTCAGCTCTAACCCATTACCACATTGGTCAATGCTTTCTCTTCCTTTCCTTATTATCTGTAAATTTCCACTCTCACTGTAAAAAATTTGGTTCCTACAGCCAAATGGGGAAGGATCCACCATCCATTTAAATAATTTTTCAGTTCAAAGATATATGCATAGCAGCATCAGGAGTGTTAAACTATACACTCATAAAAACAACTTCACCAACTAGAACACAGAGCTTACCCACAGTTTATTTTGCCTTTAGTCATTGACAAAAATCTTTGCTTCACACACTTCAGTGAGGTTATTTACACATATCAGTCATACTGTACGATTTTGGTCCCATACTTTCATTCTTTGCAGGGATTCACTAACTTGCTAAAAATATTATTTTTGCATACTTTCAGGTTTTCTCTTTGTATTATAAAGTTCTGTGGGGTGAAAAAATGCATAACATCATGTATCCACTATTACAGTATCCTACAGTATAGCTTCACTACCAAATTATTTTTAAGCCATGGCTATATTCAAGTATTAAATCTTTCTTTTTCAGTGTGTTTGTATTGGGTTTGATCCCAGGGGCCTGTGTAGGCTTGGCAAGCATCCTACTACTAATCTACATTCCCAGTCCTTTATGAATTTTAATTTATTTTGAGATAGGAATTCAATATATTGCCCAGGCTGCCCATGAACTTGTGATCTCCTTACCTCAGCCTCCCATGTAGTTGAGATTAAAGGCACATGCCAAAGCTCCTGACTGTAAAACAATTTTAATGTCCATAAACTCCCTTGAAAAGTATTATTGTCAGACTGAATTTCTTATTTTCATAAGATATAATGATTGTTAACTATTATACTTTATTATTGATAATTTAAAATTATTGTTATCATTATTAAGATAAACATGATGTATGAGTTAATGAAAATACTGGGCCTTTGAAGTGATCTTTTGGGTAATATCAGAACATATACCAATCTTGAGCATTTTGATAAAGTGTTGTGTTATAAATCAAATTCATCCCGACTCCAGGGAACAGTTGTATATATCATGTTGTCCTGGAGATATATCTCTCACATATTGTTTGAAATGATTGTGTAATCAGTTTGTAGCTTGAGGATATTTTGAATACAATTTTGTTTGAACAATATTTTTATTACTTCTGAGTAAGTCTTCATGTTGGCCATGAGTTCACGGGATTTGTGAATAGCAATATTCTTTGCAAGGAATTGAAGAAATAAAGAACACTCATTTTATTGATTCAACATCATATGTAATAAATAATTGAATTTGTAAAATAGTTGGAAGAAAAGCAAACAAAATTATATCTCTAAGTATTAATAGATTATTAATAGACATGATTAGTTCCATGACTCAGAATGTAGACCTTTTTAAGTCTTGAGATTTCAGTTTGAATATCAAACAAATGCAACTGTCTTCATTGCTTTTAAAACATGTGTTGTCACTCAAAGAAACCCTCTTCTGTAACACCAAGATATTCCTGCCTGAGTCACTATGGCTGTTTTGATTTCTTTGAATCTTCAGTTTCATTTAAAATATCCCAAGGCCTCGCACAACTCAAAGACATGTCATGTAGGTTTATGCCATATTGCACATTCAATTTTAGGTTTTAATGGATGATTCTAAATGTTGGTATCTTTGTAATTAAAAAAAAATTACTTATCCCTATACAAAAAATAAAATAAGTTATTTAATATGAGGATCATGTTC
This sequence comes from Glaucomys volans, assembly GCA_020662805.1. Taxonomy (NCBI): domain Eukaryota; kingdom Metazoa; phylum Chordata; class Mammalia; order Rodentia; family Sciuridae; genus Glaucomys; species Glaucomys volans. The sequence goes on from JAJEJO010004929.1 coordinate 263,692, forward strand.
TAACAAAGATTAAAAATACAAAGAATGCAAGTGGAACCCATTGATAACTTCATTGCTGAATGAGTTATTCAAACAAAAGTTTTGTGACCACATATGCACATATTACATATCATGCTATGAGACAAGTACATGGCAAAGAACATGCTTTTCATCCCACAATGTGCATACTTCCTAATTGAGTAGACAAAGCTATAAATACTAGATTGCAGTGTTGAATAGGTTCCATTACACAGGAACATACAGGGAATACTGGAGCCCACTGTGGAAAGAGGTCAAATTCAAATGTTGGTTTTCCTTTTTCTTTTTTTTCTTTAGAACAGAAGTAGAAAAGAAAAAGTAGGTCCATATAGATAATATTTGAAGGCAACTCTGTTTTATGAATGTGTCACTATAAAGTATTTTTTCTATGTGCATGCTGAGGGGGAAGGCAGAGGGAAGACCAAAAGATAGGCACATTGTCTTGGAGAACATGACATATGACCAATGCAAGACAAAATAGTCAATGGCCATTATTGAACTAAGTAGCATGACTTAAGAGTGGATCCAAGGAGAAATCAAAACTAGCAAACTAAAACTAGAGGAAAAATAGTGAATGAAGGAATGATGCCAGACTGGACATGGCAGAGGAAACAGGTGACAAGAAAGATGTGCTCCATCCCTGAATTCATCATCATTTTCTTCTTTGAACATTCTATTCTAATCACATGAACATCTTGGATCATCCTCATAAAAGCTAAATAGGTTTCTTCCCCAGGGCCTCTGTGTTTACTCTTCCTGAGTCTAGAAGAGCATTTTCCCTCAGATATCTGCGTATCTCATTTAGTATCCTTCAGTATTTTGTTCACATATTCCTCAAATAGAAGTGCTTTTCTGGACCCCTTTTTAATTTTAAATGAGGACCCATTTTCTGTCCATTACTGTATGTTGGTCCATGTGTACCTCATTTTTTATTCTTCTCTCCTACCTACTACACTTTAGCCACTCTGGCTCATTGTTCCTCCTGTAAGATATCAGACTCCTACGTACCTCAAAGTCTTTGCTCTTGCTATCTCTTCACCTGTCCCTCTAATTGCCTAAATTTATCTAAAGGAATGGCTCCTTCTATTCCTCAACACTGCCCCAGATACTGGGGATTGAACTCCAGGTTACTCTACCATTGACCTCCACTGCCAGCCCTTTTTACTTTTTATTTTGAGAAAGGGTCTTGCTAAGTTGCTTAGGCCCTTCCTAGTGCTGAGACTGGCTTCATATTTGTGATCCTCCTGCTTCAGCCACCCAGTAACTGGGATCACATGCATCGGACCTACTCTTTTTCAAATATAAACTACTCACTGTGATAACATACAAGGAATACCACAGCAAATAAAAACCCTTATTTAAGAGTGGAAGTAGTAAAGTAAAAAGGTAACCAGACTCCTGTCACATTAGGAATGGGAACTGAGATCACATAGCAAATGTGTACTGCTAAAGACAGGGGAGGTATCTTCTAGGCTGGAGCTTAGTTTTAGAAGCAAATGAATCAAGGACAGATGACAGGATGTAAGAAGATTTGAAGTTGAAATGCAATATGGGCCACCCAAAGAATTGTACAATGTCTGAAAGGTGATAAATATATTTATAGGTACTTTTTTTACACAATCCTTTGAAACATATTCTAGAAAAAAATTTAGAATTAAAAAATCACTATTATTTGTTATTATATCTTACTAGTGTCTCTACCTCCAGTCTTGCCCCTCTAGTATTTATTTTCCACTTGGCAACTATTATAATCACTCTAAAGATAGGTAATATCATGTCACTCCCTTCCTCTAACCCTCTGGTAAATATGGCCACACTAGCCACTATGCTTTTCCTTGAATCAGGTACATCCCTCAAAGAGGCCTTGCACTGGTTATTTTCCTTTCTTGGAATCCTCTTCCCCTGAAACTGTCCTCCTTTGCTCTATTCTCTCTCCAGATGCTAACTCCTTTTAAAGTCCTAAACTGACAAGCCTGTCTAAAAAAAACCCACCCTCATCCTCCTAACACTGTCACCTGCCCCTGCTTCTGTTTTCCTGTCCTCAATATGAATGTCACGTAATTAGGAATTCTGTTGATAATTATTCAGCATTATATCCTCAATATTCATAACAATGCCTGAAATGCAACAGATGCCAAGACCATATTTGCTGAATGAATGAATAAACAACTACATATTTGTTGCAATAATTAACAAACACATATTTGTTGAAGAACTAACAGATTAGGGTGGAGATGTAAGCAATGTTATGTACAGGAAGTGATTTTGTATTGGTGGGGGGGTCAAGAAGTTTGCCTTCTATCTTGAGGAAACGGTGCACCAAGAATAATTTTATTAAAGAGTAAGACCTGATCAGATTTTAGTTTCCAAAAGGTAACCATGGCAACAGGGTTGAAAGCAAACCAAAGGGCTTAAACTTAGAGTCAAGTTCGCCACATACAAAGGGTCGAAGCGATAGAGCAACACGTCCGATCAAGGAACCCAAAAAGAGTGGCAGAGGGGATGGAAGGAAGTAACCATGTCCTGGAGACATTAGAGAATAACTTGGTGGTTGATTAGTTAGGGAGTGGGAGAAGAGCAGCACTAACTAGAGAAAGGAGATGACAGTTTCCTTAGGATTTAGCTTAGGTCATGGGTGGTAGAGACAGTTATTAGGATTCAGGAAAGAGGAAGCATTAGTGGACTAAGAGAAGTCAATGTGCATGTCACACTGCATTTCAGATGTTGCAGGGAATAGCAATCAGCATTTAGGTAAATTAGACAAGAATTTGAGAGGGAAAACCACAGGAGAAATACTTATTGGGTATCATTAATAGAGAGCAGGAAACCGAAGCTGTTGAAATTGACATCCTATCTCTCAAAGACAGTGAGTAAAGAGAGATTCGAAGGCAATATTCACAAGAACATAGGCACCTAAGGGATTGGGAAAGAACAAGAAGCCCACAAAGAGACTGAGAAAAGAGAAGACCGGAAATCAAATAAGAGAATTTCAAGAAAGGGGTGCTTAGTAATGTTCAAACATGCAGAAAGTGAAAGGGAGAAAGAGATAAAGTAATTCATGCTTTCCTCCCTCCCTCCCTCCCTCCCTCCCTCCTTTCCTTCCTTCCTTCCTTTCTTCATTCCTTCCTTCCTTCTTTATGGTAATGAGAGTCTTCCAAGGGGAAATCAACAGGACAAGAATGGAGATTTCAAGGAGTTTTCCAATAAATGTGAGGTAAAAAGGTGAAAGTCACACATTTAGGTAACTTAACCATAAATAGTAAAAGTTGTAGGACCTGAGATAAAAGTCAGATGATAGGCTGTTTTATGATAAAGATATCAGATGCTCTTTAAACAAAGACTGGAAAGGAATAATACACAAGAAAATATAACTAATGCATGAAAGTTGGGTGGTAATAGCATTGGGAAAAAGAGAAGGCAACCAGGGCATAGGTTGAGTTACTAGCCTTGGACTTGAGGGAGGAGATCTATTCGCTGGGGCAAGGGCAAGATGTTATGAAGAAAGGATGCATGAGCGGTAATTGAGAAATTATTTACTGAGGGCACTTTTTTTCACTAAGTGGGTGGAATAAACTGAGTTTAAGAGAATAAATGAAATATAAGTAGACCAGAGGGCAAAAATTTGAAACAGTTGCTGGTGATAAAGAACTCACTGAAGAAATTAAAAGAATTTTACAACAGAAACTGAAATATCAACTAAAGGAAGAGACAAGTAGTGACTCCAATGTGGGTGAATAAATGAATTCCTTCAACACTACACTTAGATGTGGTAGCAGAGAGAAGAGTTGATAGCTGTAGTTTAGCATTTTTACCATAAGTAGAAATGAAATGTAAAGACAGGGAGGTAAGAAATGTAAGACATCAGCCAGAGTATACTTAAGTGGCAAACATCAACATCTGCAATGCATAATAAGTTTGGATTCTTGGACTTGGGTTTAAGAGAAAGGTGTCGGAGGTGAGGAAGGAAAGACATCAGAGGAGTCTGGGCTTAATCATTTGGGCAGAGCTTGAGAAACGATATGATAATTTTTTTCTTCAGCCTACAATTTAATCAGTATGGTGACGGAGGTGGAAAATAAAGGTAATCCTTTGAGTGTGCATTCAGCCAGCTTCACAAGCTTGGTCTTTGCAGGGGGTTGGACTTTCCTTAATCTCTACTTGATATTAGAAGTATTGGTTTTATGGCACTTCTATTACACTACACCTGAGGCTAATAGGGAGCTGAAAATTACTATAATTCTACTTAGCACTACATAGGCTTAACTCATCAAGCTACTCACTGGGATCCAAAGTGCTGATGACAGCCCAAAATTCTTTTGGCATTGTCAAACTCATAGAAAAATATTTTGCGTTCCTACTGGTATTTCTACTTTGGCAGAGTGCCCAGTTCTTACATCTGCTTTTATTCTACCAAAGTCTGTTTCCAACGGGGAGTCTCAGACTTCCGACACATGATGTCCTTGCTATGTCAGGGAAAATGGAAAGAAGTTGTCTTATTTAAAAAAGAAAAATGTTATCTTGGTTATAGACAAAAGACAAGCATGCTTCACTTAAATTGTAAATAACAAATGCAAATTAGTAGATACTGTTTAATCCTCAGAGTACCCCTGACCTAAAACCAACTCGAAAAATGGAAGACAAAGGACTTTCAAAATAGAAATTAAATAATTTTCAGTTTTTAAAAAGTGCATGAATTCTCTTTAGGAAGTAGCAACTATTAAACATACAGAATATTTGTACCTGACTCTAGTTAATTCAGAAATTTTGTATGCGTGTATATGTGAATGTATATGCATCTATACATGTATATGTACATATATGTAGATGCTGCATACATTGCATATAGTATATTATGTGTAATATTACTAAAAATACTAATATTCTGTGCATTGGTCTTAATTATGAAATTATATAATTTTAGTTTTCTCCTCTTAACTTGGTGATACCCAAGTTAAATATGTCATTCCTATTTCTTAGTTACAAAGAACAGAAACTACATCATGTAAGTAGTCACTGAATGTGGGGGAAAAAAAAGAGGGATGCATTACAAGGATACTACATAACTCCTAAAGTATCAAGAAGGAAAATATCTCTGATAATGCCATAGAACTAGCTCTGAAGACACTAATCCCCTAGTCAGTGGAGACACCTATAATGCCAATTACATCACCAGCTCAGGATTACACCATAATGCTCATCAATACGCTAAATCTGCTCTCTTTGGAAACGGGCACAGAACGACCACTTTTTCTACCTTTAATCCGAGATCTTCTTTGTGGCCTGTGTTTCTTTGTGTCTCTGGCTTCCACTCCGTGTGCCAGCAGGCATATCCGTTTCATAGCACCATAGTCACAATGTCACTCTGGCTACCAGGTGCCCTGGAATGGGAGATCCCTTTTGTAGAATACAATTTCTCTTATTTCAGATGGGAGCTCCCCTTTCATCAGGAAGGAAAGTTTATAGTATGAAACCTTATTCTGTTCATAACAATTTTTCCACCTTTGTAGAATTTAGGAATAATTTGTAGAAAAACGTTTTTGCCTCTTCCAAATGAAAGTGACTTTAAATTTTTTCTTTAAGTTTCTAAAATCAATCTTTCAAAATTTGTAGACGAGTGTGGAAAAATTGTAGATATGTTTACATATTCCTAAACATATAAAAGGAGAGTTAATCAATGGCATTCCGTTTTAAGAACCAGTTAATTAATGTATTATTTTACATTCTTTTAAACTATTTGTCCTCCTCGATCCCAATTGTCAGTCCTAGACTAGTCCACTCAACAAATACCACATTATTTGCAATTATGTAATTTGAGGAGTCAGTTAAATAAGTTTCAAAGAATTTTAAAGACTAGAAGTAATGCTGAGGAGACAAAGAGTAAGTTTAAAAAGCAGTTATCACCCATGTGATGGTGCAAGGGAAGAAACTGATGCTATGAGAGCCTAAAAGCCTAGAAGAGGGATTTCACAAAGCCAGAATACAGACCACTGAGGAGGACACTGTCCTATTGATGTGGTTACCTATCATGGGAACAAGTGAAGTTGGTTCTTGGAGAATTAAAGTGGGGAACAGGAAGGCTACTGCCAAGGGTCATTATTGGCTTTTCAGTTGCCCTTCAGCTAAAACCCTATGGATAGGAAGTGACAAGAAGCCACCTGAGGAAAAACTGTGGTGTGCAGAAACACTGTTTCAGTATCACAAATCAGGGTAAAAGCAAGGTTATCTGAGAGATAATAGCTTAATGACTAAACACTCCCATTTCCATTTAAACAAGGTAATACATGGCTGATGTTCTTAAATTAGATAAATCCCAGAATAATGATACCTTTCTAAACCTTTTAGAAATTTTAATCACAAATAGTTCTGAAAATAATCTAAATATAGATAACTAATTTGCAATTTCTCTCTCAAAGTAGTAAAGTCATCATTTCACAAGAGAGATTGAAATGTGCAGTTGACTTCATTTTAGGCCTGACTTTATTATTTATAAATTGTACCATCTTGGTTCACTTTTGAACTTCTCTGCCCGAGTTTTCTTTTATGTAAGTGTGATTTTTTTCACATGTTTTCCTAGAGATATTATGCAGATCAAATTAAAGTATATATGTTAAAAAAGCATGTAAATATCTAGGCATAACATGGCAACATAAGGTTTTGAATTTCTTTCCATTCTGGTGCCACATTTCAGGGAAATTTCTTGTGCAAGAGGCTATAATCTCAATGTCATAATTGATGAGAAATGTCTGCTGGGTCAGACATATGGGAAAGCTCAGAGGGATGATCTGAAGGCACCCAACCTGAAAAATAAAGCACCTATATGTTGCAAAACATTCATTCTCGTAATTTGGGAGGAAAATAAGGCTTCAAGTAAAGTGAAGATGTTGGGTAGGGAGGAAATGACTAATATATGACTTGCGTTGCCAAGGATCAGTAAAAATTGAAAAAAGTATCAAAACAATATTTTGAGGTTGATTTCAACATTACAGCCTGGAGAATATGCACAGCATGGGAAGGGACTTAGGTGAAGTGCAGTGAATTTTAGATGATACGTGAGGCAAAGAAGGTACTGTATTCAGAACACTGGCTCTTAGTTCAAGAGCTTTGTCAAACACATAAAAACAGGAAGCAGAAATTAAGTTGTTCTGAGGTGTGAACTGATAGGTTCAAAGCTCTAGTTCACGTCACTTTCCTCCCAGTGTATTAGATTACTAAAATAATATAGTAATTTTTATAGTAATTTGTCATTTGATTAAAATCTAACAAGATACTGAATGAATAATTTGTATAAGGAATGAAACTATAAAAAATCCACCTATTTTTTTCTTGCTTGATTGTTAAAAGGAAGTTTCAGGAATACTATCCTCATTCGGGACTGAGTGAATTATACTGAACCTCAAAGTCAAAAATCTAAAACTGAGTAATGGCAGTGCTAACAACTACCTTCAGTACAAACAAGTGTCACTATAAAATTAAGAGTAATTCAGTTCTCAAGATATAATAAATTCATACTTTTGAAAAAGTATAAGAAGGAAATTTTTAAACCTATGAATGAAAAACCTAAAAACATACTTTAAGAACTAATAGAGGATTTTTTTATTACAACGATGGAAAAACAAGAACTAGAATCACCTTTCCACCAGATACAACGAAAAGACTGGAAACCATATGTGAAACAATAGTTTTCCAGTCATTGATCTTTAGGCATTGAAGACAGTAAAACCTGACCAATGGGGAAAAAAGAAAAGCAAAGGAAAGCTTTTCTTGGCCCAGTTTGATTCCTTGAGAGCATTTCCAGATCTAGATGGATTCACCCGTAAATTCTTCTAAACCTTAAAGAAGAAATTAAACCTATTATTCACCAACTCTTCCAGAAATTCAAAGTGGAGAGAATCCTTCCTAATTTATTCTACAAGGCTAGCATTATTTTGACTCTAAAACCAAAGACAATAGTGGTAGTAATAGTAGGAGGTGGAGAAGGAGGAGAAACCACAACAGAACAACATCCCTCATGGTGCAGAAATCTTAAACAATATTTGAGCAGCAAAGTTCTTCAATTCGTAAAGGGGATAAAACACCACGAATAATCGAGTTTTATCCCAGGAATACAAGGTGGTTTTCACTTTTGAAAATTAATGTAAACCACCTTAGTAATAAAATAAAAAATATATAATATTATCAGCTCAATAGATACAACAAAAGCATTTGACAGATTCCAAAATCCATACCTGAAAGAAAAACTAAACAAATTAAGGACAGAATGGAACTTTTATCAACTTGATAAAAGGTATGTATGAAAAATCTCCAGTTACATCAGAATTAATGATGAAAAACTGGATGTTTTCCCGGTAAGATCAGGAACAAGAGAAGATGATTGCCTTTACCACTTCTACTTAGCAAAGAAGTGGCAGTCCTGCAATGTTCAATAAGGCAAAAGAAAGGTAGAAAGGGAGACAGAGGAAGGAAAACTGAGTTGGAAGGAAAGAGCAAACAAAGAAGAAAAAAAGAAATTAAAAGCAACATCCCAAGAAAAGGAATACATAAAAGTTTTGGTAATTCTTGTTGATTTTGTTTTATTTGTTTTGTTTTGGCAGGAAGGGAAAGGCTTCTAGGGTCTTGTGTGTAGAAATTTGGGAGGAATCTACAATAAAGTTACAAAGCCAATAGGGGAGTTCAGTAAGGTCAAGGCATACAATTTGGATATAAAAAATCAATCATATTCTTCTAAACTGAAAATAAATAATCAAAAGTGTAAACTAAAAAGTACTATTTATCTAGCTTCAATAAGTATGAAATACTTAGGGATATAAAGGACTGAAGATTTATAAGATTTATATGCTAAAACTAGAAAAAAGTTGACTGTAAATTAAAGAGGACCTAAATAAATTAGATGTTCCGTGTTCATATGTAGGAAGATTCAATGTTGTTAAGAGGTCAATTTTCCCAAAATAATCTGCAGAGTCAACATATGCCAAATTAAATTCTCACCTGAACTTTTGTAGAAATCAACAAACTGATTTAAAAATTCGTAAGCAAATGTAAACAACATAGAATAGACAATACAACTTGGGAAAGGAAGAATGAATGTAAATCCTACTACCACCTGATGGTGAGTTATCACAAAGTTACAGCTAATAAGATAGTTTGGTGTTGGCATCAAGATCGAGAACTAGAACAATGGGACAAAATAGCAATAAAGTGGGAGTGAACTCACATATATAGGCAACTGGTTTTTCATAGAACTGCAGAGCAAAGTCAATGAAGAACAATAGCATTTTCAACAAATATTCATGGAACAATTGGATATCTGTTTGATAAATGGAACATTTAAAGAGGCTAACACAAAGTAGAACTTATACCTGAAAGTAAAACCTCAAATAATAAAACCACTAGAAGAAAACATAGGACAAAATTTTGGTAACTTCAGGTTTGATAAAGTCTTCTTAGAACATAGCATTAAAGAAAAACTGATGTGTTTAAAATATGTGATCTCAAAAGACATCGTTAAGATAATAAGGAAACTAGGTAAAAATTTTAAAAATAGATGTGATGAAAGACTTGAACTTATGGATAAAGAACTCAAAAGTTAGAAAAAAAGGACAACTCAATAAAAATTGTCAAAATATTTGATCAGACACTTCACCAAAGAGGGTGTATGTGTGCAAGTAGGATATTAAAAGATCTAAATGTTATTTGTAATCATCATCAATCTTTACTTATTTATTTATTTTTTGCTTTTCCACTCTTAATTAATTTTTTTCTGTGGTTGTTCATGATGTAGATTCATACCATTCATGTAATCATACATGTACATACGGTAATGATGTCTGTCTCATTCCACCATTTTTCATACCCACGACCCCTCCCTCTGTCATGTCCCTTTACATAATCTAAAGTTCCTCCATTCTTCTTTCACTCCCTGACCCCGCCAACCCGATTATATATCATCACCCACTTACCAGAGAAAACATTCACCCTTTGGTTTTTGGGGACTGGCATGATATTCTCCAATTTCATCCATTTATCTGCAAATGCCATAATATTAATAATATTATCATTAATCTATATTGCTGCATAAAATAATATTGACAGACTATCTACCAAATCATCAGTCAGGATCATTTTAGTTAAAAGAAAAGCTTGAAATCATAGGTGACTGGGAATTTCAAAAAATCATGGGAAGACTTTGGATTTTCAGTAAGAGTAAGATATGATTAGCTGTGGTTATAGGTAGTATAGGATGTGATTTTGATTAATTTGTAATATTGATTTTGATTATTTTTATTATCATATGTACCCTTATCTGTATATTACCACAATAAAATATGTCATTTTAGCATTTAAAATGCTTGTTAAATATGTCTTATTATAGAAATGCATTTCAAACAAAACAAAATGAAAATATATACTAAATTATCTGCTAGAATTTTGCAGACTAAAGTTGATGATGTTAAAATCTTAAAATATGCATGAGCACATATGAGAACCTGAGGGCAATTTTATTTTTACCTTGTCACTTGATGCAAAAAAAATAGCACCATTCAAACAATACCAGTAATTACTTTGTATTACATTAACAATAAGTGCTTTTGAGACTGATAGAATGCCAAACCAAAGGTGAAGGGTACAATCAATCTCAGTAGACATGTATCAGGAGGGCACTGCAAGGCAATTAAGATTACTGTTTAAATCACTGCAGTTCATCTCCTTGGAATGAAAGGGCATTTGAAAAATTCAAGGACCACACCCAACGTGTATGTGTTCTTGAAGCAGGTTAGAACTAGTACACATGGAAGGGATGGATGGTAAATGGACAAATTATTAGAGCAATACCTGATGAGGAAGGACTGAGTAGAAAAATAGTGTTAGGGCAATAAAAATCAAATTTTGCAGCCAGGTGCAGTGGCACATGCCTGTAATCTGGGTGGCTCAGGAGGCTGAGGCAGGAGGATTGCGATTCAAATACAGCCTCAGGAATTTAGCAAGGCCCTAAGCAACTCAGCAAGACCCTGTCTCTAAATAAAATATAAAAAGGATTGGGGATGTTGCACAGTGGTTGCTTCTGGGTTCAATCCCTGGTACCAAAAAATAAAATAAAATTTGGGATAAGTTTTAAAAACGTAATCTTTGCCTTACAAAGAACAATTTATTTAAAAACAATACAAGTTTCCCTTTGATTTTGTTACTTTGATATATTTTGAACAATTCACCAAGACAAAGTATGAATCTTGGTTGTCATTCAACAAGGGAAGGGTCATCAAGTCAAGCTTACAGAGTCCTGATATGCACAGAATGAGCCAAAACTCCTTGATGAAATGTCATTAAAGCTGTTACAAAGAAGAATAGGCAGGGCCAACTTTATGGGTATGTGACTTGTGTGCAGTCACTTGGAACACTGAGTTTAGCAAGGCCAATACTTTATTCAATACTCAGTTAAAATTGTCTTGAAATTCTTAATATTTTCTTACATGAAGTCCTGAATTTTTATTTTGCACTGAACTGAAAAATTATCTAGCTCATACTGAGAGTCTCAGTAACTAAAGATATTGAGGAGAAAAAGGATTCCAAGAAAAACAGAAAATATTCAGAGATCATAAAGTGCTATGTATGGCACATGAGTTCATAAAAAATAAAAATGACTCTATATTCCTTGAGATCAAAAGGGAAAATTGCACTTGGCAAGGTCAATGCAATGGAGGAAAAGTCTAAATTATTAAATGCCTTTTAGGCCAAGTTATGGATTTTGTTTCAGTTCAAGTATTTCAGGAAGCAAGTGCCAAGATATACTTAGAAGTGCAAGGGATTTACTGGGGAAATGCCTGATAAATATTGTAGCATTCTGGAAACTTCAGACCATGATAGAGGTCTGAGACTTGGGGGAGAAAGGAGCATTGGGTACAAAGAGTTGAAGACAGCAGTGCAGCACAAGTGAAGTCGTACTAGCTGAAGGAGACCCAAAGCTAGATGGCCTACTAGACGAGTCCGCTAATGGTTAGCAATGGTCTAGAACTTGTATACTCACCATGCTTAGTCATTGGCTGCCAGCATTTTGACTTCAGTATAAGCCTGGAAGGCAAATCCTTCAAAGCTGTCTGCTAATTCCATTCCTGCCAACAAAATGTCTTTAATAGAGATCTGAGTACAGAATAAGAGATTTGCAAACCTTCCAGACTTTGATGGTTCTTGCCTGACACCAAGTATCCAATATGGGGGTTCTTCATTTACCAATTATGCCAAGCAACTTCAAGGACTTCAATTATATGCCAAGCAACTGGCAAAGTAACCAATTTGTGGATTCTTTGCTACTGTGGATCCAGTATAAGTTGAATTTTAGCTAGGGACCATTTATTCCCTGATGCCTGATGTCACCAATCTAGCAGAAGGCTATGATGATGCTTTGTATCCTCAAGTATCAATGTCAATTAAGACCCTTGGTGTACATGTCCTTCAAATGCTGTGATAGTCATCTTTCCTCAGTGGTCAGTCAATTAAGTAAATGGCTGTAGGTTCTGTTAGGAAATTACTGGCAGAATCTTTGTAGTATGTACTTGCAGTGGTGCTATAGAGTCCCTTATCTATAAACCTATGTTTCTTGTTTGTCAGTGGTATGGAAACTGAGTAAGGAACTGTGACTTTATATTGGGTGTTATGGTTTAGATATTAGGTGTCCCCCAAAAGTTCATGTGTGAGAGAATGCAAGACAGTTGCATTGGGTTGTGAGAGTCTTTACTTAATTAGTATATTAATCCACTGATAGGGATTAACTGGGTGGTAACTGTAAGCAGGTAGGGTGTGACCAGAGGAGGTGGGTCATTGGGGGTGTATCTTTGCGGTATATATTTTGTCCTTGGTGAGGGGAGCTCTTTCTGCTTTCTGATGGTCATGTCCTGAGCTGCTTTCCTCCACCACACTCTTCTTCCATGATGTTCTGCCTCACCTGGGTATCCAAAAAATGAAGTTGGCCATCTATGGACTGAGACCTCTGAAAACTTGAGCCCCAAAATAAACTTTTCCTCCTCTAACTGTTTTTGTCATGTTGTTGGGTCACATCAGTAAAAAAAAAAAAAAAAAAAAAAAAACTGACTAAGACACTGAACTGTTGTCATCCACTTCCTCCATACTTTACTTTGTTTGTTTCCTTTTTTTTGGTGCTAAGTAGCATCCTAGGTCTGCCTGTTCTATAAAACATCTCCACAACCACCCATGGGTCAATATTTCTTGGTAACCTCTTGACATTGCCAGCCATTATGAAAATTGTTTGTCTCCTGATTTGAAAAAAAAGAGGTAGGGAACTCATCTCTTTCATTTAGGTGGGGATAGGAAGTGGCAATTGCATCAATGTGGCAATTCTCTTTAAATAAATTTTTCACTCCAAGTCTTCTCTGATCTTCCAAATTTTGTCATGATATCCACATTTGAGGACTCTAAGAATCATGTAAGCCCTTCTCTAATACTCAATCTTCAAATTTTAGTACTGGGTTAGTACCTCACTTCAGGTTAGCATTTACATTATTTCTTGATGTTTTGAGATCTTCAGTTTAACGGCCTAGTTATAATTGCATGGAATGATTTTAGCACTTACAGTTAAGTGACAGATTGCAATGAGTGTGAGATTAAAAATGGGGAAAAGAAAAGTAGCTTGTCTGTTAAGAGATATGACTGTAGAAAAAGAAAGATACATGAGTATTGTAGTTATTCAAGGGAGATTGTTTCGTTTTCCTTTATTTTTTGAATATGAATAATTCAAGGACATTAAGTGTAATTGAGAAGGTGTGAGTAGAAAGGAAATGATTGATAATAAAAGACAGTTGATTATAGATACAGTCATGTACCATAAACCGATGTTTAAGTCAATGGTCAACAACATATATGATAGTGGTCCCATGAGATTATAACAGAGCTGAAAATTCTTACCAGTGACATTTTGACTATAATGAATTATTCCTAATGAAATGTGTTACTCACGTTTGTGGTGATGCTGATGCAAACAAACCTATGTGCTGCTACTTGCAGAAAAATACAGCACATACAATTACATACCATGCAAACATTATTAACATTATTATTATGTTATTATTAACATTGATAATAAATGACCATATTACTGGTTTATGTATTTGCTATACTTTTTATCATTATTTTAGGGCACAATCTTCTATCTATTTTTTTTTTAAATAAGGATACTGGAAAACAGTATGCCGATTGTGCTGGCAAGGTCTCACTCTTGATTGCAACAAAAGACCATGTTGAATGATTGACTGACCTTTGTGTAAATACACACTATGATGTTCACAAAACAATGAAATCACCTATTGCTTTTCTCAAAATGTATCCCCTAAATGACACCTGACTACATAAGCAAGTTCTAGGATTGGAATTTGATCCTTTTTGTTTCCTTTTCTTTCTTTTCACTGCAAATTAGAAGTTGACAGCATCTCAAATGAATGAGATCATGTCCTCTGGAGTTCAAACATGTTCTCTCCAAAACATAAAATAAATAAAATTGAAGAGAGGAAGATACCTAGAGCTTTCAGTGATTATATGGTGAGAAATGAAGATGGAAACTGTTGGTCCTGATGCACTTCCATCATTTGATATTGTAATCATGTGTAAATTTAACAGAAAGAAAAAGAGGAATATATATTTTGGCTGATGTGGGAAGTTTATATCTAAAAGGAGGTATCAGGATCTGGGGATGAAACTCAGTGGTAGATTGCTGATGTAGCATGTGCAAGACCCTGAGTTAAATTCTCAGTACCACAATCAATCAGTCAGTAAAAAGAGACACTGTTAGATCTTACCATTAATAGTAGGATCAGGATGTGGGGTATGATGATAGCCAGAGTATTGACATTCTGTTGTCTGCAAAACTCACCTGAAATAATTGACATTTGCCATAATAAAGAACATAATAGCCAACATGATTTAGTTGAGAGAGTTTAAAACAGCATAAACAATATAAAGAAATCTAAATCTAATTCTGCCATTTGCTTCCTTCCCAAACTTGAATGTGCAAAAATTCGGGTAGGGAAATGTAATGGAACAAGAAGAGAAAAGGAGCTGCTCACAATCTACTTTCACATTTCTTAGCCTCTAGTTGGTTCTGATAAAGTAGAAGACCTGAATTGAGTTTACCTATGTGATTATTTAAATTTATATTTAAATGTTATAACTTAAAGAATTCCTAATACTAAAAATTAAAACTGTGCCCATGTTTCCTTTGTTTCTTTCATCCATGTATGTAGTTGGTATATATTTATCCCCTGCTATTCAGCTGTATACATAGCTCTTATAAGAAGTTTGAGTACAGAATACAAAAATACTGTGATCCAGATGGTATTGGTGTTGCTTCAGGAAATTTACCAAAATAAAATTAGAGAAATTGAAGGAATGATTTACCTGTCTATCCCCATGTGTTCAGTGATCTGCCATACTGTGATATGGCTAAAGACCTAGTTGGGGGCTGGGTGGGGGAGGGGACAGACAGATATGAAAGTCCATTAAAAGAAGGGATGTTGGGGGTAACTCCTCAGTGAATCTGAAAAGTGATCTCTAACTAGGATATGTGAGAAAATCAAACTCTCTTTTCCATTAAGTTAAAGGAAAAAAATTTTAGAAATCTTGCCAGTCTAGTTACAAGAATCTTAGTAGTATCTATAAATGTGAATCCTGAAAAAAAATGTATCAGAAAGGGGGAGGGATTTGGGGGGGAGAAGGAGAGATATTAAGAAAGCTCTGCAGAAACTGCAATCTTTTATTTTCTGAGTTGGGTAGATTCAGTTCTGATCTCAGGACCTATGAAAGCATGAACCATAGTTTTCTGATCCTTCCTGAGGTATGTAAAGCTTGAGAAATTCCTGGGGAAGAGTGAGCCATGGGTGTATGCCCCCCTGTCTACCAGATCTTACCAGGTTAAGAGTCAGAGGAGGGAGAGGATATAATACTTTAATATAGAGATTCTTCTGGGCCAGAAATAAAGTCTATTACAAAAACCTGGGAAAAAACATAAATAGCTTTATTTGCACATTACTAGTCTCCAACATAGCTTCTACCAAACCCTCACAGCAAGGATTTGAAGGAAATATTCATAACCAACTGTTAAATCTGATTCCAAAGAGATGGTTCAAGAGTGGATCATTTTTTTGTGGACACATTAAAAAGATACATTTTGCAGGATACCTGTAATTATAATCTTATTAGGAAATGGAGCCCTTACAGGTGTAATTAAAAGCAAGTCATCCAGTGACTGGTGTCTTTGAAGAAGTTAGGCCCTATTCTGCTTAGAGACACTAGAGATAAGGGTGCTATGCTCCTTGATCATTGGATTTCAGAGGCATAACTTTCAGGTGGTTGAGGAAGATTTTCATAGTTGTAAAAGTGATAAGAAGCTTGCATCTTAAAGAGGCAGAGAAAGAACTTAAAATTACAAGTGTTTAAAAATATGTACTCCAAGAAAAGAAAGGTCATGGCCTAGAGGCAGAAAGACACTTGTCTAAAACTTAATGAAACTGAAGGAATCTTAAGGTTTTCTTGGTCAGCTTCCAGAAAAATCCAAAGCTGCAGGCACTCTGATGCAGAACTTTGAGCACCCTGCACAGTAGGAGAATAGATTTCTGTGGTGTTAAGCCTCCTAGTTTATGGGAATTTGTTGCAGCAGCCCAATAAATTAATAAAATAAATAAATGACGTGTAACTTAAGACACCTCTGAAATGGTGATGGTGTATCATCATCAGTCCGAGTTCCAAAAAGAAACAAAATCTGAGTAATAAAAACATCTTAAGGAAAAAAAGTGCTATGAAGGAAGCAAACTATTTCTGAGATTAAAATAGATTCTAAATTTAAATAGACTAGATAGTTAAGTTTGAATGTTTGTTATATCTCAAGCATCCTTTGTCCTTATATTTCTTAGCTAAAATTTACTAGCCAAAAGTCTACATTTAAACATCACTGCCTCAGCAAAGACCTCGATAAACTCTTTTACATATGGCTGCACTTACCTTGCCAGATTTTAATTATTTCATTGAAAGTTTGTCTCCTCTGCTTGGGTCATGTCTCACCTTTATGTACCTTTATGTAACCTTTACCTCTGGGCTCCTCAGGCCCTTGCCTGTGGCTGTAGTTTAAATGGACATTGGTGAAAGAATTAGTGAATGAATTTCTATACTAACTAATTCACTAAAAATGCACATACACCTAGTGATATTGACCTTACTAAATATGTAACTATCTATTCGACACTGTTTAAGAAGTTCTTTTTCACTCTAATGATGAAAATATTAATTTTTAATAAAAAATTTCCTGTTAAAAATAAAGACTACATGATGTACTCACAATACAAAATCCCCAGAGAGTAAAATTTTAGCCAGAAAATTAATCTTCATTGGTTCCCCACAGATTTCTGTAGCACCTAGAAGACATCCATGCCCTACACCAATGTCCATTTAAACGATAGACAAAGGTGAGGGCCTGAGGCTGGTGGAACTACTCCAAGGTGAGTGAGAAATCCAAGCAGGGAAGATAATCTTTTAATTAAAAATAACAGGGTAATGGCAGGCATATGTAAAAGAGAGGTTAGTTAGGTGATGTCAGGCCATCTTCACTCAGAAAGCAATGCTTAAATTTTGGGCATCTCAGAAAATGCAAGTACTTTTAGCCACAAGTAAAATTCCATAACATTCATGAAGAAATGACAGTAGACTTTATTTTGAGAAATTTAAATTTTTAAAAAATCAAATTATAAAATAATAAGGTTCATGTTATTTGAAAGTCATTGTGTCAAATACTTAGATAAATCTTAAGTAACTCTGATAGTCAACATTAATTAATTACAACTAACTGGTTTCATAATTATGTTATTCTTTATCCTGACATTAAAATTTGTCCTCTGAATTAGGGTCACTTTTATCCATAGTCCTTCAGATTACATTCAACTCTTCTTTTTAGCATATTTAATAGAAAGCATGTTGATTTGGGCTTCAGACAACTCTGGGTTTGGATCCTTGTGACACATGTAGAAGCAGTGAACATGATGGGATATTGATTAACCTATTTGAGGTTCAGAGATTTTTCCAATATGTCCTATGGAAAGAAATTCTGAATCTGATTAAAGCAGAATGACATCACTTTATACAAAAACCTACTCCCTCTAAATAGTATCAAACTACTATTTGTGTATTAAAAGCATGTGTATGTGATATAGTTCATTAGAAAGTTTAATTACCTATTTTTTAATTTATTTTTTCTTTCTAGATATACATGACAGAGGAGTATATTTTGAAATATTATACATACATAGAATAAGTATTACTTGTTCCAGTTAGGATCCCATTATTGTGGTTGAATGTGATATGGAGTCACACTGGTCACGTATTCATATATAAGGATAAGAAAGATATGTTCGATTGATCCTACTGTTTTTTCTGTTCCCATCTACACTCCCTTCCCTTCATTTCCCTTTGTCTAGTCCAATGAACTTCTAATCTTTCTCTCCCTTGTTTTGGGTTAGCATCCACATATGAGACAGAACATTCTGCCTTTGGTTTTTTGTGACTGGCTTATTTCACTTAGCATGATATTATGCAGTTCCATACATTTACCAGCAAATGCCATCACTTCGTTCTTCTTAATGGCTAAGTAATATTCCATTGTGTACACATACCACATTTTCTTCATCCATTCATCTGTTGTAGGGCACCTAGTTTGGTTCTACAGCCATGGCTATTGTGAATTGAGCTGCTACAAATATTGAAGTAGCTGCATTACTAAGAAATTGGATAGACGGGACTGTGTGTTTGTGTAAACATGGATGTAACTGAGCATGAACGCATGTGTATGTGCATACTAAAATTCAGAGTCAGGAATTTCCCTTAACCTCTAAAATCAAGCATTTCTCTAGTTGGGAAAATATTTTTTTTTAGACTTATTATCACATCAGTCATTATCTTCTAATGGAGGATGCTTCTCTTTTGTTTTTTATTCCTCTAATTGTTTTCAATTTAAGTGTGGGCCTTATTCCTTGAAGAGTGAAGGATGACCCTGATCAATTTTGCCTTTTTGCACAAAGAAAGTCCTTCTAAACATGCAAAATGTTGAATGATTGTACATGGGACAAAATCCTGGGTGGCTACTCTTTGCATTAGATAAATTAAGTTAGAGTGCAAAGAATTTAAAATTATTAACTTTACAGCAGGTTAACTTGCTTCCTCTATGAGTTTTTGAATTAGGTAGGTTTATATGCCACCATTCAAATGTTGACAGGTCTGAGAATAGAAATGGAAAATGTTAGCTGAGGAATATGTAGCATCCTTGCCCATAACTGTCCTTTGGGTTATAGATGACTGAGATTCATGAGGATCATACACTATGTCTCTGATATAAGGCATTATGAATCTTTGGGGAGTTTTTCAAGTATAAATTAATTATCTTATAATACAGATACAGACAAGAAAATAGAAATATAATTGTTCAATATATATGGTTGATATGAACTGGCATCAGTGGATATAGAGGACAAATTTTAATTACTTGGAGTTTTATTTAGGATAAAAATGGATTCTATTAATATAAATTTCTTATCATCAGTTATTCTGTTCTTCACATTATACTGTACATTGCAATTCAGTTCTAGATAATTACATAGTGACTCATTTTGATATTCAATAGAAATCACATTGCAATGCGTTAAGAAAATAAAACTGAATAATTCATATGCTTTTTAAAAGGAAGAAAATTTCTAGACTGCATCATACCATAAAAAAGGCAACAAAAGTGAAAACAAAATTACTTATATGCAGAAGGACCTAAATGTTCAAAGGGTAGAAGAAAAATTACTTTTCATATGCTGAATTTTTTAACGATCAAAAATATGTATTTATATTACACAATAGTTAATTTTATAGCTCTCCCTCCTAATATCCTTACTTAGCCAAAGTTAATTGCTGTCATAAGACATCCCAGTATAACTGAAGATTGGTCCTATATGTGTTTTGCTTTCCACTTTTTCAATACCTACAGACCATCTCTGATGTTTAGCTCCAATTTATTTCTGATGATTGAAGGATTACCAGGTCATTGCATATTTCAAATATATGTAGCTTTTCTTTTCTTCAAGTTTGTTTTCACTAGTACTAAGAAATTCTATTTGTTTATATGAAGTATTTGTCCCCATCTATGGAAAAAACGGATGGGAAGGTGGTCATACCAAACAGGACCAACCTAGTCCAACAGCAGAAAAGAACCTGGAGGTGACCATTGTTCTCATGGAGCCTGCAGAGGGAGATGAATAGTTAGCAATGTTGAGGTTCTCGGAGGAGCCAAGGGAAGTACTGATTAACAGACAGTGTCTAATTTAGATTTTTGCCAAGCTTGGAGAGAGTGGGGACAATTTGTGAAAATACTAGCCCAATTAAGAATTTTCATCTTTCACACTCCTGTTTTCCTCCCTAAAATCCAACCAAGGAGAGGCCAGAGGATGAATTTGCCAGTTAGTTAAGAAAAGAGCAGAGAGAAGGAAAGAACTGACCAGAGCAGAAAGGCTGAGTAAAAGGGAACTTCTCCTGCCTTACTGACTTGAGCTGAAACACTGGTCTTTCCCTATCTTTGGACTCCTCTTTGAACTGAAATAGTGCCATTTCTTGGATCTGGAGTTACACCATCTGCTGTCCTGTATCTCAAGTTAGCCAACTCATTCTACATATCTTGGAACATCTCAGCCTCTGCGATAACAAGAGCCAGTTTCTTATAGTAAATACTTCTATGATACTTCTGTTTCCACTGGAGAACCACGAGAAATACAACTGCAGAGAAGATATATTATTAAGTCAAATATGAAAATTTTTATTGGAGACTTTTAGTTATGATTGCTGATTTGAGCTGATATTGGAATGTAGAATAACCACAAGTCTGCCTAGGACATTTTAGTTCCTAATCCTGAGCTGAAAATTCATGAATCTGGTTTATATTTTTTGGGGAGATGGGGTACTGGACCACTGAGCCACATCCCCAGCCCTATTTCGTATTTTATTTAGAGATAGGGTCTCACTGAGTTGCTTACCACCTTGCTTTGCTGAGGCTGACTTTGAACTCTTAATTCTCCTGCTTCAGTCTCCCAAGCCCCTGGGATTTCAGGCATATGCCACCAGCTGAATCCGGTTATATGTGTACTTAAGATAAAAGAAGAATTTTAAAGGAACAGTGTAAGATAAAAACCAAATTTGCCTTTTAATCATTTCCTACAAGTTGATTGATAGTTAAAAGGGAGCAAGTTTATAATTTCGGTGAAATAATCTGCATATGAGTAGAAATGAAGACTGAAGGAGAATGAATGTCACTGAAAAATGGATAGAGTTAGCATAGTTCAAAAAACTGAGTCATGATGATAACATCAATTAAGGTGAATGTAATGGCAGGAAATATATCTCTTTTGTTCCATAGATTATTTCATTAGGTAAGAGAAATATGAGCTTTGTTGTTGTTTTTCTTCAATTTAATTATTTTATTTGCTGATATTTGGGAGAATTCTCTGTTTCCTCAAATCAGAATATATGAAAACCTTTTGTGTTCTATGAGAAAATAAAAATAATCTTTCAATGTATAGGAGATATGATAGTGCCTCAGAAAACCCCTCCTAGTTTCATTTTTCCTCCTCTTGTTATACAAACATACTGAATTTAATAAAACAGTATTAAAAAGGAAAAATGCAATAAAGAGAAGCCAGTGTTTGTCACTCAGGAAGAAAATTATGAACACAATTGCTTGGTAATAGCTCAGAAAATATTAATTTTATAATTTAATTTAAAAAACTATAAATATCAATGCAAATTATAAGTATCCCACATAATATTATTTCACAAGAACAATGAAATCAAATCTGTCTTCATTTTCATCATTACAAATATGCAATTAAATACTGCTTAGGTACCAGGCACAATAGGTGCTTGGTTTCTTCAGTGTGTGTGGCATATTATACAATAGCAATAGCATAGTTGGATTTTAAATGAAGAATCACACTTGTTAGCATAAACTTAGAAGTAAGCATTTCTGCTATAAAATCTAAACTCATACTAGTAATATAGGTAAGATTCAAACTGTGCATCCTATTTAAAAATATAATTTGAACTTCAAAGTCAAAAATTGCCGTATCTTCTATATCTTCTGACTTTTAGTGACACAATCCACAATTCAATACTCTGCCATTCTGCACTGATATTTAAGCCACTGGATTCCACTACATGGAATAAGGTATTTTCGCCTTGTTTTTTTCAATTTAAGATATGATCATTCTGCTGAATTTTACGTTTGTGATTCAAGCTAAAACCTTTTATCTACTCTTATTATTGAGAGGGGGGAAAAAAAAGCTTGATGGCTTAATGGATAAAAATT
Organism: Glaucomys volans; assembly: GCA_020662805.1. NCBI lineage: Eukaryota > Metazoa > Chordata > Mammalia > Rodentia > Sciuridae > Glaucomys > Glaucomys volans. Next base: position 286,088 of record JAJEJO010004929.1, read on the forward strand.
CTGACCTTTCCAAGTCCACATTTAAGCCCTAACCTCCGGTGAGAAGTAATCCCTATCTCTAACACAAATACAGAGTTCTATTCAGTCAGCCTGGTGATTACAGAAACCCCAAGGAACAGTTTGGGCCTATGTTATTCACTGTGCCCCTTCATTCTTGAGCCTGAAAAAGGGGATAACCAAATTAGTGAATACAGACTTTCATTAAGCAGGAAATCTTCTCCTGCTTAATGAAAGAGAATTCTTTATTCCAGAATTGCACTTATTATTTTCAGCTATCCAAAATAATTTGCAGTCCTGTTTTGTCTCAGCCAAATTATGACTGGAGTCACCCAAAAGCAGAGTCGAGAAGTTCCCACAAAGTAGAGCCCCAAACTGTCCAGAGATGGGCCAGCTGGGATTCCAGAGAAGGAAGCCTAAACACCAGAGTGATCACTTCAAAATATTTATTAGGGGAATTTTTTTTTTTTTTTTTTTTTATAGAAGATGCTACAGCAACCCACAAGATGGACAGTGAGAGAAAGAGATGCTCTACGTAAGTATGTCCACAGAGGTGTTAGGGTATGGAGAGTATATGAGATTTAAGGAATTTGATTCAGAACCAGGTTTAGTTTCCTTCAGAGGCTTGGGTAACAACCTGCATACCTTTATCAATGCCAGGGAATGTTCAAGACCCGGGCCTGGGTATAAGCCTGCAGGCAAAAAGATGTAGCTGGCTGGGTCTCAGGGCAGACCATGCATTCTGTATTTCTCCATTAGGACAGAGAAAATGGTGGAGGAACCAGGGAAAACTCTGCAGCCCTATTTTAATAATAAGATAAAATAAAATTTAAAGTTACTCTTGTGTATTATCTTAAAATGAATGCTTGTCTGTAGCATTATTTAAAATTTGTGATGACGCATCCACAATCTAGTTAAGCAGTTAAGGCATTTAAACCAAACATCTCAGACAGCAATTCCAGTTGTCCATCTTCTATGGCAAATTCTGCCATATTAAGATAACAGAAATTTTAAAATCAGTATCTGTACATCTAAATTAGATTTTAAGCTTAAGGTTCTCAAACATCTCATTTCTTAGTCCCACTAATCACATCTGGGGGTGCCACATGGAGTCCTGAAGGCATTACATCTAAAACAAATCCACCTTTTCTCTTTTTCACATCCCAGTTTGCTCAGAAATCCAAGCCGGAAACTGTTTATTCCTCTTTACTACATCCTCCTACATATCCAACAGGGACCAAAGCCTTGACATCTTTCATAGCCAACTCCTTCTCTCCATTTGCACTTCACTTCTTTGATTATAATCCCTGCACCTTCTTGTAAATCCTCCTTCTTGTTCCCATCTGTCAGATGGTGCCAGTCAAGCCAGATCCAGCAGTTTCAGTTTCTGTTCAGGTTAGACTGAGTAGTGGAAAACTAAATTGATACTCGGAAAAGATGACAAGAAAGATTTACAACAAAAGTTGTGTGTCTGCTGCTTTTTTTTGTTTTTCTTGTATCATGGGGAAAGCATACTTTGAATAAATTTTTTAAATGCCAAATGTAGAACCTATAAACTCACTTGTCATTTTACAAGGATATTGTAGCTTATCTTTTCTAATCATTCCTCTGTTTTTAGTCTAGAGTATGATTTTCTTCTGAGAGAGAAAAAAAAAGTTGCCTTTAGCCTAAAATTTTGCTAGCTATGACATCTAGAGCTTCATAATTATGTTAGTCTCACTGACTTTAGAATTAATAAGAAATTTTAAGAATTAAAAAAAACTTCCATTCATTTCTCAAGACCACGTCTAACTTCTTAGAGTTGTAATAAAATTTAAAAGTTCGCCGGGTGCAGTGGTGCATGCCTGTAATCCCAGCTGCTCGGGAGGCTGAGTCAGGAGGACCACGAGTTCAAAGCCAGCCTCAGCAAGGGCAAGGCACTAAGCAACTCACTGAGACCCTGTCTCTAAATAAAATACAAAATTGGGCTGGGGATGTGGTTTAGTGGTCCAGTGCTCCTGAGTTCAATCCCCACTTCAAAAAAAGAAAAAAAAAATTTTTTTTAAAGTTCTTCTGGTCCACATCATTTCTTATGAGCTTATGAAGTCTTTGTTTTCTTCGTGATGTTTTGAACAAAGATTTAATATTCTCTAGGGATGTTATATGCTTAGTGTAATAAAAGACAGTTTTAATGTTGTATTTTGGTAAGAATTTATCAAAAATGTGTTTACATGCCATGTGCATACCTGTCATCCCAGCTACTCAGGAGGCTGTAAGGCAGGATGATCACAAGTTAAAGCCCAGCCTCAGAAACTTAGCAAGACCCTGTCTCAAAATAAAATGCAAATTGGACTCGGGATGTAGCTCAGTGGTAAAAATGTCTCTGAGTTCAATTCCTAATACAAAAGCAAAAAGTGTATTACATTAAAATTGACTATATAATTTTGATGGTTGGCAAACTATGAAATTTCTAGGAAAAATATACTACAGAGGAATTAATATAATTTAGCAAGCATTTATTGAGTGTTATTTGTGAACTCCAAATTTGAGCAATGTGAGAGACAGACATGTGCATAAATTAAAGGCTTAGGGGCATGTAAAATTTTTCTTCTTTTTTGTGTTTTTTAAATAACTAGTACACAGTGTGAGAAATGTCAAATATATGCCTAGCATAAGATATAATTTTATGGAGAACTATTGCCTGATGTTTTGCTAAATATTTTATGTTTCATTTTAATTCTCACAGAACTACAGATTGCTTACTTCTTAAATGAAAAAGTTGAGGAATAAAGAGTTTGACTAACTAATGTCACATTGCTGAATTTTAACCCAGGTTTTTCTGATTTTAAGTCCATATTTAACCTTTAAAAGAAAATGCGCATATTTGGGGGTCAGAAAAGTTTCAGTAAAGGACTTTTAAGCTAAGTCTCAAACAATGATGAAGTACTTTTTCAGTTAAACGAAGTGAGGGGAGAGAAGTTGGTCAACAAAGATGAATGAAGAAAAGAGAGGATATTTGATTTGGGGAAGTTCCCAATAGAATATTTTTATAAGAAGGAAAAAAAATGACTTCCTTCTACTTTTCCAAGTTCTCAGCTGGAGCCTCGGAAACAAAACCAGATTAACAAGAAAATAAAATCAAACAAATTTATTAATCTGTGTATCTCATAGATACAGGGAAATGAGTCTGTCTCAGAGATGACTTAGGTTCTGGTTTAAATATCATCTTCAACTAAAACCAAATAAAGACCATGGCAGGGGCAAGTTATGGGAGTGATGGGAAGCTCAGTCACCAAGGGCAGGGTTTGTTGTGCAAAGTCCATTCCTTCTCCACTGATCAGTCCTGTGATTTAAAGTTACCCTTCCCTTCTTGGAACAGCAGGGAGACAGCTTTACAAATGGAAATTTTCATTCTCTCTTGTTATATATTTGGCAGTGCTGGGGATCAAACCCAGGGCCTTGAAAATGTAGGCAAGAACTCTACTACTGAGCTGCACCCACAATCTAGAAATCTTTATAAACGTCCCTTATAAATAATAATCCACTGTATTTTCAGAGTCCCTCCGAGAGGTCTGTTGCATATTTTAGAATAGAAGCATATTCTGGGATAGCATATTCTGGGCTACTAAAACTTGAATAGGATTGGCATGAAATATGGGAAGATAAATAACAAATCACAGAAGCCTGTATGCCATGCTAAAGAGGGTGAACTGTATCTTTCAGTTAATAGCAAATCTTAGCACACTCTATCATGAAGTTAGGTGATTGGACTTAAATTTTAAAAAGATGATTTAGGCAAGGATGTCAAACAAGGAGAGATAAGAAGAGAAGATTTAAAAACTTAGAAAGCCAACAGTCATGCTTTATTTATCCAAATATATCTAATAAACAACTCTACCTTAGGCATTATGATAGAGTCCAGTATAAAGCATTAAATAGAATAGACTTGATCTTTATTCCCATGCAGCTCATGGTCATCTTGTAGTCTGATAGGACAGACTTAAGTAGTAAAGGAGAGAAGAAAAAAAATTCCTTGTTTTAGGTGTGAGGCATAATTTTTTACTGTTTCTTTATATAGATGTTTCCCTCTCATTTCTAAATGTTTTTTGTTCTAGGTCTTCCTTTCTTCCTGTGTTCCTTTCTTCTATAATGTTCTGTATTAATCTGTTTTCTCTTGCTATAGCATAATATCTAAGTTTGGTTAATTTATAAAAAAAGAAATCTTTATTTTGATTCATGGTTCTGGAGCAAAGGGGGAAAATACATTGGGGAATCTTGCATTATGACAGTCACTCTGTTGACAACTAACCCACTCTCAAGGGACCTATATTAATCTTTTCATGAGAACAAATCTCTTATAATGCAAAACACCCCTTAAATACCCTACTAGTGTCTCAACATGTACGTGGGAACCAAGCTTAAACATGAGTTTTGTTGGGGGCAAAGCAGATTCAAACCAGAGCACACCCTTGTTCCCTAACTGGTTTGCTAGTTTTAATGGTATATTTTATGACTGAGACAGCCTTAACATTTCCATCAGCTTGGTTTTATATTGGACAAGTTTCTTCCTGCCTCTAAGTCTTTGGCCTCCTGATCTTATTCTCAATCAGCCCTGATAGAATCCAGAAGTCCTAACCACAGGTCCTTCCCACCTCCCCTTTCTCTCTCTCTCTCTCTCTAGGGATTGAACCCAGAGACAATTGACCACTGAGTCACATCCCCTGCCTTTTATTTTTATTTTATTTATTTATTTTTTTTTTCCTAAGACAGGGTCCCACTAAGTTGCTAGGTCCGCACTAGTTTGCTGAGACTGGCCTCAAACTTGTGATTCTTTCACTTCAGACTCCTGAGTGGCTGAGTTAACCGATATTCACCACCGCACCCAGTTCCCAACTCCCTCTCTTTTCTTAAAGTCCTTACTTTTGAGAATTTATTTAAAAAATTTTACTTTCTCTGCAATTTTGAGCATTTTAAAAATGTCTTTTGCCAGGTTTAGAGACTAGGAATGCTCTTTTCAAGAATCTAGGAACCATTTATTGGCATGTAATCATCAAGGAAGATAGTATTCTTGTCTTTTTGCACTACTATAAGGAAGCAACTAAAGCATACTGACTTCACAAGCTGACTTTATAGAGAAAAGTGGTTCATTTAGCTCACAGTTATGGAGTTCAAGGGCATGGCACTGGTATTGGCTCAACTCTAGCCAGACTTCATCATGGCCTGATTGTGTGTGTGTGAAGGATCACATCTTGGAAGAGGTAGCTGAAATAAGAGTAGGGCCCCCCAATACATTCTGAGGACCAGTTCCAAGTGACTTAAGAGCCTC
>JAJEJO010004930.1:0-63227 GCA_020662805.1 Glaucomys volans
TTTATCACAAGATATGGGGACAGAAATGGCTTTTCTTTTTCATTGCTTTATGAGCCATGTCAGCGTAACTAGTGAGGGAAGATGCCTGGCATGCTGCCAACGAGGCCATGTGAACGACATTTTCAGGTTATCATTGGTGGAAATTTCCACAGCTGAGTCTTCAGGCTGAAAGGTCAATTTATTGGACTCAGATGAGGCCTGACAAGGGCTCTGATTAACTAGTCAGTCTCATTTACTTTACTGTTTGCTTTTTTTTCCTTTTCCATTCACTCCCTCCTTTCTCATAGAGATATAGTTAACTTGGCATGTAGTTCACACCCTTTTAAAGTATGTGATTCTGTGGGTTTCAGCACATCACAGAGGTGTACAGCCATCATGGTTATCTAATTCCAGAACATTTTCATCACTCCAAGAAGACCCCTTAGCATTAACATCACACCCCCACTTGGCAATCACAAATCTACTTTCTGGTTCATGATGCTTTGTGGTTTTCAGTGTATAGGTCTTGCACTGCTTTTGCTATGTATATTTTCTTTAAAGGAAAGCATTGTCAAAATACCTTTTCTAGTGAGGAGTATTTTGACTGACAACCTTCTTTGTCATTGTCATCACCTATGACTTATGAGAATTCTTGAGTTCGAGTTCTCATGAACCATGATTTTCATCCAGCTGCCACACCTTATAATTTCAGTTTAGCACCTTGCCCAGCCCAGAAAAAAACACATGCTGGGCCATGTCCCTTAGCTATGCTCTCTTGGGGTCAGAGTTGATGAAAATTAAACATGCATCAGTCTGCGATGCATATGAATGCAAGTTGCCAAATTCAGAAGCTGATGCCAATAAAGAATTCTTTTTTTTTTTTTTTTTGGAACCGGGACACTCGGCCACTGAGCCACATCCCCAGCCCTATTTTGTATTTTATTTAGAGACAGGGTCTCACTGAGTTGCTTAGGGCCTCTCTAAGTTGCTGAGGCTGGCTTTGAACTCGCGATCCTCCTGACTCAGCCTCCCAAGTCGCTTGGATCACAGGCGTGCGCCACCACGCCCGGCTACATAAACTATATTTTTTAATCCTTATTTTAACCTTCTCATATAGGTAAGGTCATTTTTCTCTGCCTTACAGATAAGGAAACTTAGACCAAAGAATTTGTGGCATTTTCCCGAGGTCACACAGTAAATGGCAGAGCTCAGACTAATAGAATAACATAGTGCATTTTCTAGCCTATGATCATCATTATGCATAAAGCATTTTCTCATTCACTTTTTATTTTGGGTCTAACAAAATTCTTTGAGATGAATAAGGCAGGTATTAGAATACCCTCATTTTCCAGGACAGGAGTTAGAGAGCCAGACAGGTAAATTATGGCGTGACTGAGACACCACACTGGCAACTGTCAGAACAGTGTGCAATCTCAGGTCTAGGGTCCAGTTGTCTGGCTGCTGGATGGGTGTGGTTGAGGAGGGTCAAGTCACTGTGTAAGGAGCAAAGGCATGGACCATGAATACTTCAGTTGTGCATGGGGTAGGTTTAGTTTTTTTTTTTATTTTTTTTTGCAGTGCTGGGGATTGAACCTAGGGCCTTGTGCTTGCAAGACAAGCACTTTACCAACTGAGCTATATCCCCAGCCCTTGGGGTAGTTTTTTTAAAAAATATTTTTATTAGTTGTTGATGGACCTTTCTTTTACTTACTTATTTATATGCAGTGCTGAGAATTGAACCCAGTGCCTCACACATGGTAGGCAAGTGCTCTACCATGAGCAACAACCCTTGCCCCAATGGAGTAGCTTTTGGTGACTCTTCTGTCCTGTCTCTTGCAGGGGTGGGAGGCATGTTTTGGGGTGGGTGATGTGCACCCACCATGCACTCAGCCTCACACACAGTGGTGGTCTGCATTGTCCTTCCACACTGACTGATCTCTCCCCTTTCTATGTGTGTTTTCTGGTCCTGCTTCCAGATAGGCATCTGCTGCCTGAAGGGGAACTATTTAGACTGAAAGTCAGACTTTGTCTCAAGTGTTATCTTCCTCTCCTGGAACACTGGTGGTGCTGAGAAAGGGAACTCTTTATAGCCCAGTGTGATCACAGGCAAAAGAAGGGAGAGCAAGACAAGACCCACATTCAAGTACATTTTCTCTTGGCCTTGGTGGGATTAATTATGTTTAGAAAACAGAAAGAAAAAAATCCCACTCATTCATTTTCCCAAAGCCCATGTTTATCATGAGCATGAAATAGAGCTTGGATCTTGGTGCTTGGGTCTGGGAGTCTGGGAAAATTCTGTGACTGATTTATAGCTGTGCAGACCCAGGAAGGCTCACATACAGCCCACTCATGAGCACAATGAACACAAAATGCCTGTTTAAAAAGAAAAGTATGGCGTTTTGATGTTGTGTTACATAGAAAGTATTGACATCCCCAGAGGGAGTAGACTGACATATATGACGGATTCTCAGGTACCAGCCTTACTTCCATCCGCACGATGAGGCAAAGCAGGTGCCTGCCTTGGTCCACTAGGGTTGCCATTACAAATACCACAGACTGGGTCATTTGTGTAATGGAGATTTCCTCCTCAGTCCTGGAGGCTGAGAAGTCCAAGATCAAGGAGCTGCCAGATTCGGTGTCTAGTGAGAAGTCACTTCTAGGTTCACAGGTAGAGAGGCAGATTAGCTCTCTGGGGCCTCTTTTATAAGGGCACTGATCCTAATCATGAGGTCTTTGCCCTTGCGACCTAACCACCACCTGAAGGCCTTACCTTCTCGCAGTGTCACCTTGGGGTTTAGGATTTCAACATAAGGATTTTAGGGACACAAATATTCAGACCACAGCAGCACTCAATAAATGATTTATTGGATAATTCTGGGAGACAAACTGACTTAATGAATTGACCATTGGGATTCTGACACCACAATCAGAAACACAACTTAAAAATGTACTGTGTATTCTGCAATTATTCCATGAGTCAAAATTATGTTTGAAAAGAAACCATTGTCAAAACAGTGTTGAAATTGAGGAGCTGAAGCCTGACTTTAAATCTGCTTTCATTAAGGAAGCCCCATATGGTAGTCATTACTTTCCCACTTCTACCAGTGATCTCACAATGTGGATAGCACTGGCTTTTGACATAAGTGGGCTGCTTGCTTGGTGGGTCCCAGTCTGTGGTTTTTTGTTTGTTTGTTTGTTTTTTGTCAGTGCTTGGAATTGAACCCAGGGCCTCATACATGACAGTCAGTTTTGGCCAGTACAAATCAAGGGGCTGCCTGGGGAAGTAGCTACACAGACATGGTGTGACCGGCAAGTCACTGCAGTATATGGCTCAAGAAGGCCAGTATTCAGATGTTCAAAGCTGGTTCACTTTCATACCTATGGTGAAAACAATCAGGATAGAGTCACCTTTCCATCTGTAAACCAACAATGAGAGTATTTTGAAAACACCATGTGCCTGCTATCAGGACAGACACTGCACGATAAGCTACCTAATTCTCAATCATTTTCTCTTGCATCCCTGGATCATCTTCATTTCACCAGTGGCAGACAGGGTCAGTGTTGTTATTCTCATCTTCGAGTGTGGTGATGTGACCCTTCCAAGATAATTCAGGGAGTAAGAATATGGAGCAGAGTGAGGATCCACCCCCCTGGATTTCCATTTGCAATGTTGTCAGCACACATTCAATTTCCAAGGCATATTACTAAAGCCCAGAGATGGATGGTGGTGGTAAGATTCAACCTGTCTCAAAACGAAAGCTACTTGGTTAAGCAAGTGGGAGACTTAAGGGACCTCATTCCTCCAACAGCAGGGTGGCAAACATCAGGCACTTTCCCCTTCCTCACTCCTTTTCCAAGCACAATGGTTTGGTTGTCACTATTTTATTTTTCCAAATCAAGAAAAGATGGTGGGATCAAATGAATTGAGGCCTTGGAAAAGGAGTGAGGAAGGGGAAAGTGCCTGATGTTTGCCACCCTGCTGTTGGAGCTGTTTCTTTCTTTGTAAAATTCAGGGACCAACTTGTGAGCCCCAGCATTCACCTTTTCTTATTTTTCCAATTTTCCAACATTTGAAATATTTAATATATTCAGAAGTGTATATACACACATATAGTATGTAAGCTCATTCTGTCTCTACATGTGTGTGTGTGTGCATATTTGTACATATATATACATATATATGTGGGTGTGTATATTTATAAATGTGTCCAACTTGTATGGATTTTCTTGCCTTTTTCTGTTTAGACTGTGTCAATGAATTTTGTCTCCAAAGATGGGCATAACTGCATTTCATTCTTACAGCTAATATAGCATTCAGTCTTTGGAATATGCCACAACTTATCTATCCATTTTCCTGGCAATGGATGTTCAGTGTGTTTCCCTGTTTTTTGCTATTGTCTACACAATGCTCTTACAACTTTTTCTGTGCTTGTGTCCTGGTGCACATTGGTGAGAGTATCTCTGGGACATAGTCTTAGGAATGGAATCACTTAGCTTTAGGGTATATGCATCTTCAACTTCCCTAGATAATGCAAAATCATTTTCTAGAAAGTTTGTATAATTTTTTCTCCCACCAGTGGAGTATAAGATACTGTGTTGATCCTGGCTCCTTGCCTACATTTAGGATTGTCAGATTGTGGTCTGTGCTACGTCAAGTTTCCAGATATCTGGGTTTGTTTCTAGATTCTCTGCCCTATTCTTTGCTATATCACTGTTCTTTTTTTTTTTTTTTGCGGTGCTGGGGATTGAACCCAAGGCCTTGTGCTTGCGAGGCAAACACTCTACCAACTGTGCTATATCCCCAGCCCTATATCACTGTTCTTATACCTCATTTTTGATGACCTTAATACGCCTTGGCATGTGCTAGGGCAAGCTCCCCTTCTTGATCTTCTTTGTGGGGGGCAACTCCCTCAGCTTTCTAGCCTTCCAGATGCTCAGGTCAGTAACCTTGGAGTCATCGTGACTCTTCTCTTTCGTGCTTCCCATCTGATCCATTAGCACACTCTGTTGGCTCTATTTTGAGGCAATGTGCATAAGCTGACGACTTTACCCAGTGGGCCCTAAACTTGACCAAACTGCCACATTTCACACATGGGCTATCAGGGCTATCAAAGTAGCCTCTGTACTGGTTTCTATGCTTTTGCCTCTGCCCTCTTAGAAGTTATGCTCAGCTCAGGAAGTGGAACCATTCTTTAAAAGCTTAAGGCAAGTCATGAGTTCTGTGCTTGGAATTCTCCAAAGTTCCATTCTGCTCAGAGGCAAATCCCAAGTCCTACAGTGTCTTATGCTGAGTTTGTCCCCTGTTCCTCCTCACCCCCTTACTCCATTTCAACCACCTGGGCTCCTAACCATTAGTGGGACATGACGCAGGCTCCATTAAAAAAAAATATCCCCTCAGCCCTGACTCTTCCCTCTGCTTAGAGGGTCACCCCCCCCTCTTGGTTCACACTCTCTTATCCTCCAAGTGTTTGCCCCAAAGCTTCTTCTCCATGAGACCACCCTGATCACACTGTTTAAAATGGAAACAACTGTCCAACCCTCAGCCAGCACTCTTCATTTGCAAACTCAGAGTTGCCATTCTGTAAATCAGGACAGGTACTCCCTGAGCTCGCACTGCTATCCCGCTTCTGGCTTTATCTTTCTGCATGGCCCGGGTCACCCTTGAAAAGACTACACAGGCATGTTGTTTGTTTGTTTGTTTATCAACTGTTCCTTTCCCACCTGCAACTTGAATGGAAGCTCCATCAGGATAGGGATTTTGTCTTTTTTGTTGTTGTTGTTTTGTTTTTTTCTTACGACTGTATCACCAATGTTAGAAAAGAGCCTCACTGTCATAGGTGCTTGATTTATGAATAAAAAACTGACAATTTTGTTTCTTTGTTTTCAATCTTATACTTTTAATTTTCCTCATATTATTATACTGACTGGAACATCCAAAATAAGGTTGAATAGAAGGAGTGAAAGTTGTTGTTTCTTTCCTGTTCCTCAGTTTTGAGGGGCTGCTTTTCACATTTCACCATTATGTGCTAGGTTTGCTAGATGCTTTTTTATTAGATTAGGGAAGTTCCATTTTACTCCTAATTTGCTGAAAAATTTTAAAGTATTGATAGTTGTCAAATTTTATTGAAATGTTCTGCATCTATGTACTGAGATTATCATGTCTTCTCCGTTAGCGTGATAATGTGGTTAAATTCCTTGGTAGATTTTCTGACTCAAAGCCAACCTTGCATTTCTGGAATGCCCCGGTCAGTCATGAGGGGAAACGTAACCTGAGCACAGCAACCTCACCAAGCTGAGGAGATAGAGATTAGTGATGGGGATCCAGGGAGGCCAAAGCAGGTGAGATTTGCAGAGCGAGTCCTTAGAGAGGAAGATCCCAGGCAGAGGAAGAGCTCCAGAAAACTGGAGAACAGCTTATAGCTTGCAGAACACTAAGCCACCTATACCCAGGGTGAATGAAATTCGATGAGGTGGTCAAGGGACAGCAGGAGAACTGGACTGTTCCTAGAACCCAAGCAGGGCAGGGAAACATTTGAGTCCTGACTAACTGGAGTGGAAAGTCCTTGTTGAGTATGCATGGCATCTAGCTCTCTGGTCATCCTCAGGAGTTAGATCACTTCTAGAGTAAAGACTATTACTATCCAACACAGCGTACAACAAACTTTGAAAGAATCAGCAATCAGGTAACCAAATTGCCTGTTGGAACAAAATCTGACACTCTTAAGAAACCCAATATGAAATCTAACAATCAACAATATAGACTTCACCAAGTCCAATAAAAAACCTATGACAGAAGAACTGACAATAAGATGCAATCCATAATCAGGAGCAGATTAGTCAATACGAACAGACTTAAATGAAAGGTGAAGTCATTAAAAGATAAGGACTTCAAAATACCTGTTTGTTTGTTTGTTTATTTAGTGGTGCTGGGGATTGAACCCAGGGCCTTGTGCATGTGAGGCAAGCACTCTACCAACTAAGCCATATCCCCAGCCCTAAAATACCTATTTAAATATGCTGAAAGACATAAGGGAAATTACATGTGAAGAGAGAAGTGAAGAATGTTTAAAAAATAAGCAAATGGACCTTCTAGAGAGAGAAATTTCAATATGTAAAATGAAAGTTTCACCAGATAGAGTTAATAGCACATTAAACACAAAAGAGCATATTGGTGAACTTGAAAATATTGATGGATACTATCCACATTAAGGCACAAAAAGAAAAGATCACATCCTCTCTGACTTGTGTGGCAATATGAAGCAGAATATGTATGTGTGATTGTGAGTGATCCAAGTCTGAGAAAGAGGAAGGCCAAGCAAATCTATTTGAAGAGGTTAATTGACAAATTTTTTTCAAATTTGATGAAAACTTTAAACTCACAGATTCAAGACACTCAAAGAACCCCAAGAAGAATGAACATAAGGAAAACCTTACTGAGAAATGTCATACACAAATTGCTAAAATCCAGTGACAAAGAGAAGTCTTTAAAAGTTTCAGAGGAAAAGCTAGGCACCGTGATACACACCTATAATCCCAGCCACTCTGGAGGCTGAGGCAGGAAGAACACAAGTTCAAGGTCAGCCTTGGGAACTTAGTGAGATTCTCAGCAACTTAGCAAGACCTGGTCTCAAAATAAAAAGTAAAAAGGTCTGTGAATGTAGCTCAGGGCTAAACCACTTCTGGATTCAATCTTCAGAGTACATCCCCCCCGCACCCAAATTTTCTTTAAAAGATAACCAACTGTTGCCAGGAACAGTGGTGCATACCTGTAATCTCAACAATTTGGGAGGCTGAGGCAGGAGGACTGCAAGTTTGAGACCAGTTTCTGCAACTTAGCAGGACCCTATCTAAAAAAATAAAAAGGAGCTAGAGATGTAGCTCAGTAGTATAGTGCTCCTGGGTTCAACTTCCTACCCTTCTCCCGACACACAAATATAATTGACTATTTAGAGCAAAATCAACATATATTGTTGGGTTTATGACATATCTAGAAGTGAAATATATGGCAATTATGGCATGAAGGAGGGAAAACAGAAGCCAGCATTTCCTCAACTCTTGCAAGTTGACTCGTCCTTCCACCTGTGTTCTAGCCAGTGGCTCAGAGAATCTTAAGACAGAGGGCCTGTTTCTCCTTCCTGCCTCTTTTCTACCTGGAATTCTGGCTGGAGCTCCAGCAGCTCAGTCTTCAGCAAAACGGTGCCCTTTGCACCTTGGACCCTGACTTTTCTTTTCCTTGGGCAAAGAAAATGCAACAAGATCTAAGGAACCTGGATCCCTGACCCCAAGGATCACCGGGCCAGCCCTGAACTGAGCCTTGTAGATATTTTGACAGTGAGAGAAAAATGGATCTTGTTAAGCCACTTTTTTGTTTTGTTTTGGGTGCCAGGGATTGAACTCAGGGTCACTTGACCACTGAGTCATATCTGCAGCCTGGTTTTGTATTTTATTTAGAGACAGGGTCTCACTGAGTTGCTTATGCCTCACATTTGCTGAGGCTGACTTTGAACTCCTCTTGCCTTGGCCTCCTGAGCCACTGGGATTACAGATGTGCACCACTGCACCTGGCAAGCCATTATTTTTTTTTAAGTTTTATTGAAACCTGGAGCTGTTATTTTTTTGATAAGTAAAATCATTTATTAGTCATTTATAGTTGTGAATACTAGAAACAAATTTTCCAATAATTCTTAAGACTAAACAAGTTATATCATAGCTGATTCCAATTCTAATTAATACAGCTGGCTATTTGAGAGAGTTATTTAGCTGGTAAACCTTTTTTTTTTTTTCTGTCTGACAAGCTGTCTGACAAGACAGCTTAGAGAAAAGGTCAGTCATGGTGGTGTACACCTATAATTCCAGCTATTTGGGAGGCTGAGGCAGGAGGATCACAAGTTAGAGGTCAGCCTGGGCATCTGAGTGAAACCCTGTCTGAAAATAAAAAATAAAAAAGGTCTAGGGATGTAGCTCAGTGGTAGAGTGCTTGCCTAGAATGTGCAAGGTCCTGAGTTCACACCCAGTGCTGCAAAAAGAAAAAGAAATTTTAAAAAGAAGAGAATACCCAAATAAATACTATGAATATTGAAATAGGGACTGTTATGAAGCACCGTGGCCTAGTACCAAGGTGTCGTGGGACTAAAGAAGGGAGGAAGGTGGATCCAGGATTGCAGAGTGAAATTTATTTGGGCCTTACTGACAGAAGCATGGTCCTGGGTGGTAGCAAGACCAGTGGATCTTTGTGATTTGGGTCAGAAGGAGGAGGCTTTTAAGTGGTCAGTCCAAATGTGGCTTTGTCTAAGGTGGAATGTACCTGGTTTATCTCAAGCTAATACCAAAGACTTCAGGCACATTCCTGGCATTGACAGTGTCAGGGTCTGGTTGTAAAGCTTCACAAACCATTCTAGTGCCTTTGTTTATCTATTGCATGCTAGGAAACTGTGCAGGGGAAATCCACCAGGTTTCCTCAGGGTAATCATGGCAGTTATGACTCAGGTGGATCTGTACAGGAATATAATCATAAGTGTAACCAAGATTATAAAGATCATAAGAGAATATGAAAAACACTCTATCAGTAACCTTCCACATTCAGAAAAAATGAATATATTTCTAGAAAAACATCACTTAGCATTAAGTCAAGAAAAAGCACTTGAAATAGTAGTTTGTACACCTATGCCTATAGTTGATTATAGCAACATTATTGACAACAACCAAAAGGTGAGAATACTCCAAACGTTTCCTGATGCAGGAATGGATAAACAAAACATAGAAGGTATATACATACGCTTGACTCTTGTTTAGCCTAAGAAAGGAATGAAATTCTGCTGGACTTGGTGGTGTATGCCTGTAATTCCAGCACTTGGGAGGCTGAGGCAGGAGGATCAGTTGAGCTCAGGAATTCAAAACCAGTTTGGTCAACACAGTGAGACCCCATCGTGTGCAAAGAAAAAAAAAAAAAAAAAAAAGGAATGAAATTCTGGCATGTGCTGCCGTGTGGATGTGCTGAGTGAAACAGGCCAGGCAGAGAAGTATAAATATGGAATCATTCACTGGTATGTTTCTAGGATGGTCAAATTCATTTAGAGAGAAAGTAGTCCTGGTTACCAGGGGCTGGTGGGGAGGACATTCGGAGTTAGTGTTTAGTGGGTACAGAGTTTCCATTTGGGAGAGTGAAAACGTTCTGGATATGGATGGTGATTGTACAACAATGTGAACATAATGTCACTTGAACTGCTTAGCGTACATAACTGTGTTATGTATGTTTTACCTCAGTATTTTTTTTTCTTTTTAGGTGTTTGGAGCAGGAGGGTTTTTCAACATAGCCAGCCCTCCATTCTGCTAGAAATAGGACACTGGCCCTGACATTCTAAAACACTAGGTTGATGACTCCTGTCCTTGTCCTGTTTTGGCATTTGGAAGAAAGAATGGGTGAAAATATAGAGCAGGATAGCAGCCACCCTTTAGGACGAGCAGGCATAACCTGCTGCCTGCACAAAGCCTGTTTTAAAGAGGAAAGATGCTCCTAGAGCAGCCTGACTGACTGATGTCCAGGGAGGCCTGGCCATTTCCTCAAGGGAGCTGGCCAGGGACATCTGTTTGGCTGCTCTGTGTGAGTCAGGTTACTGAACAAGATCAGTTCTTGGAACTTCTGTGTTCTTGGAACCTTGACCCCAGGTTGCGAGCAGGCTTCCTGGACAAAGCCAGTTCCCACTGCCCACCTCATAGGACTTCTGTCTGCAGGATGCTGCTCTCTCATGACAGCTCTACCCTTAGATCACTAGAGACTCAAAAATGTACCAGGAATTCACTTTGCTGCACAGCACGTTCCAGGTCCCTGTGTAGGGTGACCGCACCCAGATTCCAAAGGAGACTCTCAGCAGCCCTGGCTCCTCCTGTGGGCCTTCCCCACCTCCTCAGGTGTGTCTGCCTCGTGACTTTGAGCCATGATGCTGTCAGGCAGGGATGTGCTTCTGCGTTTATGCGTGACGTCCTTTGTCCCAGGCAAGAGGTAGGTTTCTTTTTCATCTGAAGCATGTTTCCATGACTGTCCTGGTGCTCCTGAAGAACCAGGGCGTCTGCACGATTCGTGCTGTGCACCATCCCTCCTGTCAGCTCCAGAAGCCCATACTATGCCTCATGAATCTTCCAAGGGCTTCCCTTTGGCTTCTGAGCCTCCTTTCAACCTATGTGTCTTGTTTAATTTCCTGATATTGCCTCTCTTGCCCCTGTGTATAGCAGTTTCGCTGTCATACTTGATCTCCACAGCACAGCCTGCGTGCTTGGGCTTCTACCTCAGACAAATGTCCTTGTGGCCCCTGATCACAAATCTTGCTATGTTAGAATTATCCAGAGAAACAGAACCAGTAGGATGGATGGATAGATAGATCTATGTCCACCTGTTCACTCATCCATCCCTATCTATCTATTTATCTATTGATAGATCAATTTGTTTTAGGGAATTGGCTCACATGATTGTGGAAACTGCTAAGTCCTAACTCTATAGGACAGCACAGTGGGCTGGAGTCCCACGAAAGAGTTGATGTTGCAGTCTTGAGTCTGAAGGCTGTCTGGAGGCAGAATCCCTCCTTCCTCTGGTAAACTGTCTTCTCTCTTAAGGCCTTTAACTGATTGGATGAGGCCCACCTACCTTACGGAGGTTGACCTGCTTTACTTAAAATCCCCTGATTTAAGTGTTAATATTTACTCCATACCAGCTACTGTGTTAGATGCTTTCTTCAGCTAATTTGATCCAATCCTTATTATAGTCCTATGATTTGGGTTCTATTTTGACCCTTAGTTTAGAAAGAAGAGAGCTAAGTTTGCAGAGCAAGCTGTGGAACTAGGGTTTGAGGCCAGTCAGTTCTAATGCAGTGTCTATTGCTTTAGCTGCACAAAGTTCTGCTGCCTCTTTTAGAGTCCCTGGAGGTTCTGTCCACTTCCTAACCCTGGACTCATGGCAGTATTGTCTTTTGCAGGTCTTGGAGGCATCTCCCCTCATCCACCCATGTCTTACCCCTTTCCTTACTTGTTGGGAGACCATAATGTGTTTTTTGACTAAGAATGGAGTCCAGGATTGTGTAGGGCAGGCCTTTCTGACTGCCCTATGCCATGTCCCTACTGCAGCAGCTAGGTACTCCTGCAAGGCCATTGTCCCTGACTGGGCACTATGACCACAGGCTCCTCAGTCCTTCCATTCTCCACTGATAACAAATGGGGAGGAAGCCTGGCTCTGGTCTGAGGAGTCAAATGAGGTTAGCAACAGCAGGGCACTGTGGCCTGTCTTCAGCAAAGGCCATTAACATAATCTCTGCCTTGTCAGGATACTTAAGCAGCCCAGGAATGCGACTGCAGCCCTGTCCTAGCAACGCTGTCTGAGCTCTCCAGGCTTAGGTTTCCTTCCCCATAAACCTTGTGAACCACTGATTTTAGTCTTGTGTGGCCCTGTGTTATACTCACTGCCTTCCCTGGCAGCCAGCATCCTGGTCTTATTCCCCAACCTTGGTCCCAGGAGGTGGAGGCTGCTTTCCCACTTCCTGCCTGCCCCTGGCCTGGCCTGAGGAATGGGAGACACTGTGGGCTAAAGCCTCTTCCTTGTAGTAGGTGGATAACTCATCCCTGGCATCTGTGAATGTGACCTTGGGAAAGAGGTGCTTGTGGATGCACTTAGCCTGGTGATCTGGAGATGGAATTTCCTTGATGGGCCCTATATTTAACGATAGCTGTCTTTTAAAAAGTGAGGCAGAGGGAGCTCAGAGACCCTGAATCAGAGTAGTGTGTGTGTAGACAGAGGCACAGATGAAGTTATGCAGCCCAGGTCAAAGAAAGTCAGGAGTCTCCAGAAGCTGGAAGATCCAGGGAAGGATCCTTCCACAGAGCCCGCAGAGGGCACTTATCCAGAAGGATTCTCCCCTAGAACCTGTTAACACCTTGATCTTGGACTTCTGCCTCCAGAACTGTGAGAGGATACACTTGTTACTTTAAGTCATCAAATTTGTGGACATTTGTTATATAGTAGCCTTAAGGAATATGTTAATATTCCCAGAATATGGGTTCTGGGTTCTGGGCTGGGTTCTGGAGGAGCAAGATCTGCCCAGCCCTGGGGAGCCTGGGTCTAGCCAGTCCGTTGTCAGGCTGTGCAGCACCATGAGTGGAAATGAACTGGGCAGAACAGAAGGAGGCCTTCAAGGACACACCAGATCAAATCCTTCCTCTAGTATTTATTGGCTAAACCCTGGGTCCCTTAAAGAGTGGTGGAAGATCAAAGGAAATAATACATGGGAATTTCCCAGGACAGAATAAGCAACTGAATGGGAGTTATTACTATCAGGGTAGAGCAGAGAACACTGGGTTGGGAAGCCTGGAATTCTGACCTGCCTCTGTCATGAAAGGCTCGGACCTTCAGGGAAGGTTTTCACCAGCCTGAGGCTTGATGCCTGCTTCTGTCCTCTGTCTCAGGGTCCAGTTTGTCTTACCCTCCTACTCACAGGACTGTGGTGAGACTCAGAGGCAGGGGTATGGGTGTAGGCCTCTTGTACACCATTCTAATCCATCCAAGATTCTGACTACCTGGGGATTATCTGTGTCCTAGGGCTTTTGACCCTTGTGTCTTTGAATATGCCTTTGTGTAACTCAGGGTGGAGTCAGGGGGCTTCCAAGCTTTTGATGTTACCTGAATTTGAACTCTGCTTATTAAAGAAACTTGGCTCCCAAACAGGGTGAAATTAAACTGCAAATACATGTTCCCTATTCAGCAGCTGGCAATTTTGTAGCCGGGTTCTTACTTCGTGTGGCCTCTCTCCTACTGTGATCACCAACTGGCTTCTCATAGCAGGTGTGAGGAGAGGCCCCAGCCCAGGACCCAGACCTGCACCTGCAATAGTACTGTCCCTTTCCCACCTTGGTGGGACCAGCGTGAACTGCTGAACTGAATTAGGTCTGCCAGCTGTGGATTATTCTCTCAGATGGGATAGATGTGACCTGATCACCACCTTCCAGCTGCTGAGACCTGTAGGACACACACACACACACACACACACACACACACACCACCTAATTTTAAATTGCTTTGTGATAAATATCAGGAGCAGGACTAAGCTGCCGTGAGTACACAGACTGGGGACTTCTTAGTCCTGAGGACGTGAATGAAAGCTTCACATGGCATCTTTACTTGGGGCCATTCCTGTGATGACTCTTGTCTTAGGAACTTGATATTCCTGTCCCTGAAGATTCTCGGCTACAGAGGTATAAAAGAGGCACTTGTGTAGGGTGAAGGGTGGGGTGGAGATAGTCAGGAAAATGACTGGGCAGAGGACTATTTTAAAATAGTTTTTCTTGCATGATGGAGCAGAATCCGTCCTGACCTTTGAGTCTGGTCATACCTACCTCCTTGCCCACTCACTACATCACTTAGCTTGGGCACTTATCTGCCCTGGGCATACCAGCTGCTGTTTCCCACACCATGTCCTGCTCTCTGGTGGCTTGCTTTTATTTTAGGGCACCCTGTACTCCCACCTGGAACATCTTTCCTCTCAACTCAGGTCTGCCTGTCAGGGTCCCACCCAACCTGAATCCAAGAGGCTTTTCCAGATCATCTGTGCACAAATGACCCTCCTGGCTTTCGCCATCCTGCTGGGTCTTTCTTACAGAGCTTCCCATGGCCTGCTCTATTCTGAGCTGTGGAGGAACCGGTGCCCTCTGGTAACCATGGCAGGTAACCATTTCACAGGCTTACAATTGTATTAGTATTATTATTAATTGTGAAAAAACATACATAACAAAAAAAAATCTACCATCCATATTAGTTTGTAAGGGCTGCCATAACAAAGCCCCACAGATTGGGCGGCTTAGCCACTGGAAACTCATTTTCTCACAATTCAGGGCGTATGAATCAGAGATTGGTTTGTGGATGGACATCTTCTCCCCATGTCTTCACAGCATCTTCCCTCTACCTGACCATGTCTAAATTTTCTCCTCTAAAGACACCAGTCATGTTGGATTAGGAGCCACTCTAATGACCTCCTTTTTACTTAATCACCTCTTCAAAGACTCTCTCTCCAAATGCAATCATAATCTGAGGTATTGGAGTTGAGAACCTCAACATACAAATGTGAGAGATGCAAATCAGCCCATAACACCATGGAAACTGTTTTCAAGAGTTAGTTCAGTGATATCCAGCACATTTGCGTTATTATGCAACTATTACCACCATTCACCTCTAGAATTCATCTGCAAAAACTGAAACAGCTCCTGCTCCTCCTCCCCAGCCCTTGGCAGCCACCATTCTACTATGAATTTGACTATGCTAGTAATCTCATCTAAGAGATGTCTGTCTGTCTCCACACATCTACAATATTTGTTTTTGTGTGCATCTATGACTTACTTTGCTCAGCATAATGTCATCAATGTTCACCCATTGTTGTAGCCCCTCCCTTTTTTGTGATACTGGGGATGGAACTCAGGGGCACCCTACCACAGCCTGCTTTTATTTTTTTATTTGAGACAGGGTTTTGCTAAATTGCCCAGACTGGTCTTGAACTTGCAATTCTCCTGCCTCAGTTTCTCAAGTCACAGGGATTATAGTCATGAGCCACTGTGTTCAGCCTTTCCTTCTGTTTTATTGCTGAATAATATTCTGTTGTATGCAGGAAAGCAGGTTAATTTAAATTTTATCTTTAGTGTTCACAAACTTAGCACATTAACATTACTAGTAAGTACACTTATTATTTGTTTTATTAAATTGGGTTAATCAATTAGGCACTCAGGTGTCATTCCTAGCACTGAGATTTTCTTTTTCAATATCAAAACTATTGATGGTCTCTCCAGAATCTTAAATACAGCCTGAAAGCAGAGATCCAGTTTTTATTGGGGAATTAAGGCCCAAAGAGCATTAGGGTGACTAGAAAAATCTTAAAGACCTTCCAAGCCTTAGTCAACTATTTTGGTCTCAGCACACACTTAGGAATAGCTCTTTGGAGTAGGAAGGGATTGTCTCAACCCAACATCTCTACTTCCATAGTTTACTGGGCTGAGCCAGAACAGTGCTGGTGAAGGGCACAACCCAGGGCAGAGTGATGCTGTCACGTACAAGGGACTGATTTTCTAACCAAGGCCAAAAATCCCTATGCCTTTGGAAAAGCAGAACGGAGTTTGAATTTGAGACTACTATGAGATACATTTAGTTCCATGTTCAGTAGTAGTTGCCTTTAGGTTCCCTCCAAATGGGAAGAGGAGCACCCTATGCAATGAAAGGCAAAGGGTTCCAATGGTGTCCTTGGAGAAAGATGGCAGGTAACCCCTCATATAATCTACATTTGGCTTATGAATTTGATTGTGAATTCACATCAAGCATTGACATGTTGGGTACTATGGAAATACCCTTCACACAAGACAGTGAAGAGCTGGCTCCACAGTTCCTCCTGAGCCAGTGCTTTATTTCACAGAAGTGTGCCTCTCTCAGGAGCACTCTGAATTGATGAAGAAGACCCACACTGAACCACTGCTGGGACAGATAGGGTCCCAGACTGAAAACAGAGCACACAAACCTGCTCTTTCCTCTGTCCAGGTTAGCTGTCTCTTGGCATGGCTGTGTGTGGACACTGCCCCCAAAGATACTACCGTTCCTAGAAAACTCTAAGCTTGTGGCCACCAAGAATAATAAGACTTAAAACCAAGGGCCTGCTTAAGTGGGTAACAGGAATTGGCAGCTGGTCAAGAGTGTTGTTTGGAAATTTCTTTTTCTTTTTCTTTCTTTCTTTTTTTTTTTTTTTAGAACCAGGGATTGAACACAGGGACACTTGGCCACTGAACCACATCCCCAGCCCTATTTTGTATTTTATTTAGAGACAGGGTCTCACTGAGTTGCTTAGGGCCTCGCTAAGTTGCTGAGGCTGGCTTTGAACTCGCGATCCTCCTGACTCAAGTCGCTTGGATTACAGGCATGGGCCACCGCACCCGGCCGGAAATTTCTGAGTCTTCATAGGCTTCTGCTGTTCACATCTCATGAGAGAGTCGTTTCTCTCGCATTGCACCTTCCACATTACTGCAATGGTGGGTTTCTGTCGTGACGTGTGTGAGGATCCCTCAGGGAGCATCAGAACATGATGAACACATTGGAACGGCAAAGAGCTCCAGAAAGAACTGTGCTGGTTGTGTGCAGCCTGGAGCAGCAGCTTAAAGTGCTTAGATATTGCTTATTGTGAACACTGCTACGAACTTTCTCCTGGAGTTTTTCAATGTTTGAAAAAAATTATTAGCACAATCATATTTGTCTGACTCATGAACTAATATTTGAGTAATTAAATACTCAAATAATGATAATTAGATTCTGCATACCTAATGTAAACGCACATCTTCATAGCAAGTGTGCAGGGTTCAGCTGTGGTGGACACAGATGAATGCTTCCAAGGATATTCAGATCTGTCACAGTAGATAACAGCAACGTATGCAAGTGACTGTCAGGAGTACTCTGGGTCAAACCAGCAACACTGCACCAGGACTGAACAATAGGCATCTTCTCATCATGTCTTCACATCATCTTCCCACTGTACCTGATCCCTAGAAATGGTTTGCTAAGGGAAGATTTAGATACTGAAGGTTAAGACTTTCAGCATCTTCCCCTCTCAGCTGAGTGGCAGCAGGCTGAGTTTTTCCTGGAAAACTGGACTACTTCAAGAAAAGTACTGCAGTACTGCAAATACTGACAAAGGACAGGGTTCCCTCAATGTAACTGGACTAGAAGGTTATAAAACAATAAATGACCATTAGACTTATGTGTGGAGGCTTAAATACCTGTCTTGTGTACCTCCCCAAACCCCAAATAGTTATATCAGAGTGTCTGAGGATGGAAGGGGGAAAGTGCTGGGGAGTGATATTGGACAAATTATATTGTACCATGTGCAGTATGAATATGTAACAAATCTCACAATTGTGTATAACCATGCACCAATAAAAATGTGGAGGGGAAAAATAAAAAGAAAGAAAATCTGAGAATGGGTTCAGGTCATTAGAGTTAAAAAGCATCTCAAATGATTGCCGTGCAGGGCCAGGGCTGTGAACCACTGCTGTGCAGTGAAGCCTGTGGTTGACCACCCACCCTGGCTCTGAGGTCCCGCCAGCTCTGCAATGATGTCCTTCTAACTGAACAGACAGTCAGAGCACACTGAGTATGTAAGAGGAGCTTCTAACCTGACAAAGGCCAAAGCAATCAGGAAAATGGAAACTTTGCAAAGAAAGTTTTTAAAAATCTATCTTCAGTATCTTTTGAGAGATGACAACTTATTACATCAATGAAATGAGTAAAAGATGGAATTAAAAATTCAGAAGACAGAAAATCTCCTGGATATTAACACATGATGGCAGAATTATTATTGTCCAAAATTCTTAGGGAGACTGGGTTAAAAAAGAGAGAGAGAGAGAGAGAGAGAGAGAGAGAGAGAGAGAAAGAGAGAGAGAGGATGGAAAGAGAAATCTCAATAAAAGACAATGTTGAGGAAATCTCCCAGAACATTGACCAGAAAGTCAAAGAGAGAAATAAGAAAGTCAGAGAGATGTGGAACAGAAACAAGGAAATGAGAGGAACAGCCTAGGAAGCCCAGCATCCAAATAGTAGGGAGTTTCAAAAAGAAAACAAAGTGGAGAATCATCAACAAAATAATTCAAGAAGAGTTCCCAGGGTGAAGAACATGACTGGAACTGACAAGCAAGTGTCCAAAATAGACCCCTCCCAGATACAGTGTGGTGACACTTCAGAACTACACAGAGCCCCAGAGACAATTTCCAGAGGGAAAAAAACACTTTCCAAAGGCCAGGAATTGGATGGCAACTGAGCTCCCAGCACCAACCCAGGAAGTCTACAACTCTTGAGAACTCAGTGATGTGGCAAAGCATTTTTTCTCTTTACTAACACACCTGTACAATGGGCACAGTGTTATGTAACCTGAGTTTCTTCTGGCTCTTCTGGAATCGTTTTGAGCAAAAGTGAGGAGATGGCTCCCTCACTGGGCAGGGCTGATCTCCCTTCCCTATGGTGTCCTTGGGAACCCATAGCAGCTTTTGGGCTCTTATAATGCTAAGAGTTTGCCTGAGTCTGCTGTGAAATGGGGGCAGCCCTTCTCCTTCATCCATTCTGTTAGAGGGGTCACTCAGCAGTGCTAATTGTACCCTGAGTTCTTGCAGTTTGAAACGAAACAGCTCAGGTCAGTTTCCTGCGGCCACCATAACGAATTGCCACGATCCCAGTGGCTTAGAACTTGGAAACTTATTCTCTCAGTTCTAGAGCCAGAAGTCTGAATCAGAGTGCCATTAGTACCACACTCCCTCTGAAGGAAGAAGGATCCTTCCTGTCTCTTCCAGCCTCTGGTGGCTCCTGGCAGTCTGGAGAAGTGCCCTGCTTCTATCTCTGTCTCTGTTCTCACCTGGCCATCTTCTCTCCTATGCAACTTAGTATTATCCTCTTTTCTTTTTTTCTTTTTTTTTTTTTTTGTGGTACTGGAGATTGAACCCAGGGGCACTCTGCCACTGAGCCATATCCCCAGCCCTATTTTGTATTTTATTTAGAGACAGGGTCTCACTGAGTTGCTTAGGGCCTCACTAAGTTGCTGAGGCTGGCTTTGAACTCACAATCCTCCTGCCTCAGCCTCCCAAGCGCTGGGATTACAGGTGTGCGCCACCGCGCCCGGCTATCCTCTTTTCTTATAGGGACACCAGTCACTGGATTTAGGGCCGTTCTAATCCAGTATGATCTCACCTTAACTAATTACATATGCAAAGATTCTGTTTCCAAACAAGGTCACATCCTGAGGTTCCTCGTGGATGTGAATGTTGAGGGGACACTGTTGAATCTCTACAAACTCTTGGTTCCTCACCACTACCCACAGGATGAGAGGGGAGCATCAAACAGTTCAGCAGGAGCTGGGTCAGGTGACAAACACCACACTTTACTCAGAACTCCCCCTCCTCTCAAACTGATTTTACCAGGACCACTCAACCAGCTCTTTCTCACTTCAAAGTATGAGTGCCCCCCAGGAAGCTTGTTCTCCCTGTTCAGTGAGCAGGCTTGTCCCCAATTTTGGGTTTAGGCTCAAACCAGAGCTTCTAGCACAAGTTTAGGTAGACTTGTCAAGTCATAAATATTATATAAAATGTTACTTATTCTACTTATTAAAAGCAAGTGAAGCCGGGCATGGTGGCGCACACCTGTAATCCAAGCGACTTGGGAGGCTGAGTCAGGAGGATCGCGAGTTCAAAGCCAGCCTCAGCAACTTAGCGAGGCCCTAAGCAACTCAGTGAGACCCTGTCTCTAAATAAAATACAAAATAGGGCTGAAGATGTGGCTCAGTGGCCCAGTGTCCCTGAGTTCAATCCCTGGTTCAAAAAAAAAGCAAGTGAGAGCAACTACTTCACATATCATTTCTTTTATTTCTCATATGTATTCATTCAATAAACTGGGCTTGGCAACTGCATAGCAGGGCTTAGAATCCATACAAATGGCTAGATCAAATACTCCTGGATTATAGAGGGAAACTGCAAGGGATTTTGGTAATCTTCTCTAATCGGTTTTCTTTTGCTTTGCTGGAACACCTGATCCTGTTAACGTGAAGGCAGCTGCATGAGACTTGTGACCAGGCACTTGGATCAAGGAAGTCAATGGTGGGGAAAATGTGGTAGAGTCCTCAAACTCACCCTCTTCAGTTGGAAGGAAAAAGGACCCCAACGATTGTGGCTGTGGCTTTGGACACATGATACCCCCTGAGTATCCCATAGGTGGCTTGCCCAGATTGCTGCCCACCTGAAAACCAGAAATAACGTGGGCATGGCCAAGCCCTCAGGGACCAGTGTGATGACTCTGGGCAGAGCTCACTCCATATGCTACTTATCTTGCAGCCAGTCGTGGTTGTCACCCTGGCTGACTTCTGATGGCTTAGCAGTGAGGTCCTCCCCAAGCAGGCAAACTTTCAGTGAGGGAAGGTGAGGATGAGAGGCTGGGGCAGGTGAGGCGGTCTGTCAGTGTTTGTGGAGTTTGTATGAACACATTCTGACTCACACTGTGGCTGGATGAGAGTTCTGCATTATCACAGATGGAGAGAAAACCCTGGCAGATTTGGTAGCAACCTGGATTGGATGGTGGAAGAATACCATGGCATCTGTCCCAGGCCTCCTGGGTATCAGGCACCTTTATGCTTTCCAAGGGTGGAAAGACCCAGAACCCTCCCATGACCTCCCTCTGGGTTCTGGCATTAGGAGAATGTGGTTAACCTCCTCCGTAGAAGTCTCCCTCACATCCAGTCTGTCTCCAAGCCTAACTCATTCCATCTTTGTATAGAAGCCTCTTCTCGGGCCTCTGAAAAAAAGAGTTAGCATATCCTTGTGCCTCCAGGGCCTAATGCAAGGTGGTGGGCATGTGTCCTCAATCCCTGAGGGCTTATGGAGTGGCTCACACCCTAACTTGGAGGTCAGAAAGCGTCCGACAGCTTGGATATTTCAACAGCAGTTTCAACATCAGAGACCGCCACCCAGTTGCTTCCAGGAGCACATACAAAAGAGAAGCAGGGGCCTGTGTGTGGGCATTACCTGTGTCTCAAGATCTGTCAGGCTACTTAAATTATAAGTCCAAAAGTCGTCAGAAGTGGTGGGTGGACTGAAGTTATTTGGGGAGCAGGGGAAATGCAGACAGGCAAACTTTCCAATTATTTAAGGAAAACAGACTGTAGGGAGGGTGGTACTGCATTAATGGAGAGAAATGCAAGTTGTGAGGACCTCCTGTCCAGCTGGAAGAGACAGGCAGGGTCTGTGCTGGGCCACTGTGAGGCTTATTCAGAGTGTCATGGTCTCAAGTCTGAGGTTTGGTTTCAGTTGTGAACTTGTGATTTGCCCTCTGTGGGACTTGTTACCCTTCAATCCCCAGTTTCACATCTCCAAATGAGGGACAATAATATCTACTTCGGAGGATTGTGGTAAGGACCAAATCTGTCAAAAGTGAAAGCATCCAGTAGATTCTGGCACTGAGGACATGTTTGGCCAATGCTAGTTTACCATTATTATCTCATTTACCAGCTTGCACAATGCACCCCACTTTCCTGAGCCTGGAATACATGAGGGAGCCTGGTATATAGTTGATGCTCAGTAAAGGTTTGTTTTTATTTTTAGTGTTTTTATTTTGAATTAGTTTTAGACTTAAAGAAAAGTTGCAAAAGTACTGGGGAGTTCCCCTCGCCCTGCATCTAGTTTCCTCTATTGTTCACATGGTCTTACATAACCAGAGGAGAGAGATCCAAACCAGAAAGTTAGCCGTGGCACAGGGCCTGAGCTGCAGACCTGTGGGAGTGCCACCCTCTCCCCTTACTACCCTTTTCCATTCCCACATTCCACTTAGTTGTTTTATCTCCTCAGTTCCTAATTTGTGATGGTTCCTTCCTTTCTGTGTCTCATGACCTTGACACTGTGGATGAGTACTAGTTGATTCCTTTGTAGAACAGTTCTTAATTTGGGATTGTCCACGTTTCCTCATGGTTAGATTGAGACTCGGCACTTTTGGCAGAACTACCAATGACCTGTTACTTGTAGCAACCCCCTTTTATTGTGAGAAAATACGCACAACATAAGATTCACCACTTAAACCATTTTGAAGTGTGTAATTCAATGGCATTAAATATATTCCTAATGTTGTGCAACCACTACATAATTCACAATGTTGTGCTACTTCTACTTCCAGATTTTTCCTCACCCCAGAGGAAACCGCAAACCCATTAATAGTCCCTCCCCAATTCCTCCTCCAACCCCTGGCACCCACCAATCTGTGTTCTGTCTCTATGGATTTACCTGTTCTGGACATTTCTTTTTCTTTTTTTTTTTCCATTTTAGATACTTTTTACCATGTTACACAACACAAAATTACCACTTCAACCATTGCTAAGTGTGCAGTTTTGTGTCGCTAAAGGCATTCACATTGTTCTAAAGACATCAACACTACCCCAGAACTTTTCCATGTTCCCAGCTGAAGTTCCCTTCCTCCCAGTCACTGGTGACCACCATACTGACTCTCAGTGAACTGGAGTACTTTATAAATACTTCATGTAAGTGCAGTGATACAATATCTGTCCTTTGGTGACCTGCTGACTTAACATAGTACATCTTCAAGGTTCATTCATGTTGTAGTATGTGTCAGAATTTCCTTCCTATTTCTGAGGCTGAAGATATTCCATAGCATGTACAGACCACATTTTGTTCACTGGTTCTTCAGTTAATGGACACTTGTGTTGGTCTACCTTTTGGCTATTGTGAATAATGCTATGGATGCAGTTGTGTTCTGGACATTTCTTATGAAAAAATCAATATGTGACCTTTTGTTTCTGGCTTGTTTCACTTAGCATAATTTTTTCAAAGTTCATCTACCTTGCAGCATAGGTCAGTGCTTCATTCCTTTTCAAGGCCAAATAATATTCCATTGTATGGATAGTCCACATTTAACTTTTGTATTCTGTAATTTCCAGTGAGACCTGATGTGGAAACTTGGGATTGCCTGGGAGGTAGGGGAGGACAAAAAAGAGACCCCTGTGACTGGCAGGAAGTGCTATATTGTATGCGGAGAGAAGGGGTCAGGATGGTTCTGGGGAGTATAGGATTGTACTTACTCCTTTGAAAACTGCATTTGTGGAAAGGGGAAAACAGTTCTTCAGAAGGGGCGGGAGAGGCGCCCAAAGATGTGGGGCAAGCTCTCCTTGGGTCAGTTCTCAGTGGCACCGCGCTTTCCAGGCCTCCATAGATGGCGGTCGCGCGGCGAGCAGGTTCAGGGAGGACCTAGTGCCACCCGGGGCATGCATTCATTGCTTGTAGAAGGGGCGCCTCCCTTTAGGCAGATCTAGTGGTTGAAAACTTCGATGTATCAAAAGGTGACTTCCCAAACGTGGCACCCCGGCTGCTCTCTTCCTCTCCGGGGCAGAGGGTCTCCCCGCACTCCGGGCGCCGGCGGGGAGAGGCCGAGCCGCAGTGCCCGCAGCAGGCGCTTGGGCGCGGTGAGGCCCCGGGCGGGGGGCGGAGCCGAGCGTGCCCCTCCCCGCCCCGCAGCCCCGAGCCCAGCGCGCGCTCCAAGGCGGGGCGGCGCGCGGCCCGTGCGCGTGCCCGGGGCGGAGGCGTGCGTGGGTCGCGCGTGCGCGCTGCGGCGGGGCGAGGGGCGGCGCGGGCGCGCGTCTGTCAGTGACAGCGGGAGGGGGAGGGGGCCGGAGATGGTGGCGGCGGCGGCGGCCGCTCTTCCGACATGAGGCAGCGGCCGCGGGAGGGTTGGCGGCGGGCGCGGCCGCGGCTGCATCTCTAGCTCCGGCAGGGGCCCCCGGGGCGTAGGCGCGGCGGGCGGACGGGCGGGCGTCCGGGCCCGCGTCGCGGGAGCCGGGCTCTGCGGCAGCCCGCACCGCCGCCCGCGGAGGGCTCGTGCGGCGCCCTGTGCTCAGCCCCGCGGCTCGGCCCGGGTCGTCCTCGGCCCCCGAGCGGGGGCCAGGCGCTCTCGGCTGGGCAGCAGGCCCCGCTGGACCTGCCACTCCGACGGGGGCAGCCCGCCCGCCTCCGGGCTCCGCAAACTCGCGGCCGGGGCGCACCCCCCGCCGCGGGCAGGGCCGGGCAGAGCGCGGGGGTAGCCACCAGGGGCACGGGACGGGGTCGCCCGCTCGGGCTCGGCCGCGCCGGGAGGGGAACGCGGCCGGCGCCGCAGGTCCGGCCCGCGCGCCTTTGACGCACCGGGCGCCACTGCTGCAGGATGAAGCGCTGCTCGCTGCCGGCGGAGTTGTTTTTGCGAAAGCCGCTCGCCGAGCCCGGAGCGCTCAAGGTCTGAACTTCCCTCCGGAGCCGCAGTTGGAGGCGCGCGGCGCAGAGGCCACCAGCAGGCGACGGCGCCCGAGGGGAGCGCACTGTGCCCGGGACCCGGGACCCCCGGGAACACCAGGTCTGTCCTGGGTGGCTCTTGCTCCCCGGAGGTGGGGTGTTGGGGACATTGACTATCCTTTCTCGGCAGTTTTGTGAGCATATGGTGGCTTTCCCGAGTCTCTTGCTGGAGGCCGCACCCAGGACACGCACAGGTCGCGTGGCCCTCCGGACGCATGTGTAGTAGGTTCACTAACTGTCGTTGTTTTGCCTCTAGGCACCCCTGACCCGGCCGGGAAGGTTTTGAGAGCTCGGCAACATGGCTTCCCCGCCCCACCAGCAGCTGCTGCATCACCACAGCACCGAGGTGAGCTGCGATTCGAGCGGAGACAGCAACAGCGTGAGAGTCAAGATCAACCCCAAGCAGCTGTCCTCCAACAGCCATCCCAAGCACTGCAAGTACAGCATCTCCTCCAGCTGCAGTAGCTCCGGGGATTCCGGGGGCCTTCCCCGGCGAGTGGGCGGCGGGGGCCGCCTGCGCAGGCAGAAGAAGCTGCCCCAGCTGTTCGAGAGGGCCTCCAGCCGGTGGTGGGACCCCAAGTTCGACTCAGTGAACCTGGAAGAGGCCTGCCTGGAGCGCTGCTTCCCACAGACCCAGCGCCGCTTCCGATACGCGCTCTTCTACGTTGGCTTCGCCTGCCTTCTCTGGAGCATCTATTTCGCTGTCCACATGAGATCCAAACTGATTGTCATGGTGGCCCCCACTCTGTGCTTCTTGGTGGTGTGCGTGGGCTTTTTTCTGTTTACCTTTACTAAGCTGTACACCCGGCATTATGCGTGGACCTCGCTGGCTCTCACCCTGCTGGTGTTTGCCCTGACCCTGGCTGCCCAGTTTCAGGTTTTGACACCCCTCTCAGGACGAGTAGACAGCTCCAATCATACTCCCGCAGCCAAGCCCACAGACACCTGCCTATCCCAAGTGGGGAGCTTTTCCATGTGCGTGGAAGTGCTCCTTTTACTCTACACCGTCATGCACTTACCTTTGTACTTGAGCTTGTTTTTGGGGGTGGCCTATTCAGTCCTTTTTGAGACATTTGGCTATCATTTCCGAGATGAAGACTGCTTTCCCTCCCCCGAAGCCCAGGCCCTGCACTGGGAGCTACTGAGCCGAGCTCTGCTCCATGTCTGCATCCATGCTATTGGGATCCACCTGTTTGTCATGTCTCAGGTGAGGTCCAGGAGCACCTTCCTCAAGGTAGGACAATCCATCATGCACGGAAAAGATCTGGAAGTAGAAAAGGCCCTCAAAGAGAGGATGATTCATTCTGTGATGCCAAGAATCATAGCAGATGACTTAATGAAACAGGGGGATGAGGAGAGTGAGAATTCCGTCAAGAGGCACGCCACCTCCAGCCCCAAGAACAGGAAGAAAAAATTCTCCATACAGAAAGCTCCTATAGCATTCCGCCCTTTTAAAATGCAGCAGATTGAAGAAGTCAGTATTTTATTTGCAGATATTGTGGGCTTCACCAAGATGAGTGCCAACAAGTCTGCTCATGCCCTGGTGGGGCTCCTCAATGACCTGTTTGGTCGCTTTGACCGACTCTGTGAGGAGACCAAGTGTGAGAAGATCAGCACTCTGGGAGATTGTTACTACTGCGTGGCAGGGTGTCCTGAGCCCCGCGCAGACCATGCCTACTGTTGTATTGAAATGGGCCTAGGCATGATCAAAGCCATCGAGCAGTTCTGCCAGGAGAAGAAGGAAATGGTGAACATGCGTGTCGGGGTTCACACGGGGACAGTCTTGTGTGGCATCTTGGGCATGAGGAGGTTCAAATTCGACGTGTGGTCCAATGATGTGAACTTGGCCAATCTCATGGAGCAGCTGGGAGTGGCTGGCAAAGTTCACATTTCTGAGGCCACTGCAAAATACCTAGATGACCGGTACGAAATGGAAGATGGGAAAGTTATTGAACGACTTGGCCAGAGTGTGGTTGCTGACCAGTTGAAAGGTATGTGCATTTCTTTACCCTGTCATTTCCCTCCCCCATCCTGTTTGTATTAAATAATAAAAAAAATCTCTTTGCAGCATCAGCGTCTGAGGCAGCTCAGCTGTCTCAGGATACCTGACTGTGGGTGAATCTCAGGATCAGTGTGACTTTTTCTCCAGTGGGTCAGATATCACAGACCTAGTCATGCTGTGGATAGGGACACTGAGACAGTGTTAATGAGACCTAAATGAGACCTTTAGAAAGAAGGAGCACCTTGAAATGCTTTCACTACCAGTCAGCTGTTGACATTTCTGAAATTCCAGGGGCCTGTCCCATGAATATAAGGGTTTTGAGCCTTTTAGCAGTCAGAACTTTTTAGCACTTCTAGAGATTGCCTTTGCATTTTTCTGGTCACCCTAAAGCCCCATGTCCACGTTCCTCTATCCCTTTTGACAAAACTATGAAGACTAAGACCTCTCTCTTTTTGAGGCCTTACTTTGCTTATCGTCAAAATAGAGATGGGAAGTCAACTGCGCCCTGCAGGGCCCTCAAGAATTAGGTGGAGTCTCACACCTCTCAGTGCACATGCCTTTTGCCTGCATCTTTTCAAATACGTTTTCACTTTCAGCTTTCAGCTTCTATTTGTTGAGC
Source organism: Glaucomys volans (assembly GCA_020662805.1). Classification (NCBI taxonomy): domain Eukaryota; kingdom Metazoa; phylum Chordata; class Mammalia; order Rodentia; family Sciuridae; genus Glaucomys; species Glaucomys volans. Next base: position 27,459 of record JAJEJO010004930.1, read on the forward strand.
AGTGCTTTGTTTTCGCGATACCTGTCTTGCCACATCGACCCCAGCATTTTAGTCTGTTGAACTTTACCAGCCATCAGGTGATTTGAAAGTGAAAAAGGCACTGAAGCTTCCAGGTTTCCTCCCCCAGCCCTCAGATTTGTATCTGGCCCTGGTCTTATGTTCCTAACTGCTGTTCTTGTTTTTACTGGGCTGAATATTTGATTATTTTTTAAATTTTCTCTGAGGTCTGGGAAGTGGCATATAAATAAGCGGGACCAAAAACAAGGATTCTGTCATTTGCTGTGTTTCTTACCCCTCCCTGCTCTTTGAAACAGTTCTCATGTTTTACTAAAAGTCTTCTGGATTGAGGGGAACTTCTATTTTACCAGTATGTACAGAAAATAACATTGATTTCTAAAAGCCTACATTCGTGAAGCTGTATTGTACTTTGTGGTGCCCACACGCTGCCTAATTACACAGTTAAAAGCCCCAGGAGAGGGAATCCTCAGAAGGAGAAGGAATAGCTTAAATCAACCATGGGAGAAGCGAGAGTGTAAACCAGAGGCAGCTAAGTGGCTGCGCTGGGCTTGTATAGGTTGTGGGCCTTGCAACACTGCCGTGCGCTGGATGGGCATTTTCCTTCTCTGGTTTGTGATCTGAGCTCCACATTTGTTATCTGGAAAGGTGCTTTATCTTTCTCCTGATTTTTTTAAAAATTGCATTTTGTTAGTTGCTGAAGACTTTATGGATGTAGTAGCAGAATGTCTTCACCTGAGAATTTCCTTTGACCCAGAGTGTTTTAATTATTGTGTTGTCGAGGTCGGAAATGACACTTTGCAGTTCACTTGAAAGCTTCTGCCATGACAAGTGTCTTTCCGATTATGAGGGTGGCACCTGCTCGTGAGTCCGAAAGTGTCAGCGGAGTGGGGTGTGGATGTAATCCCTCCTTGACATTTTGGCATCTGTAGGACCTGAGAGTCACAGGCTCTGTCGTCAGGGATTATGAGACAGATTCTCCACAGGGGTGCTGGGTAATAATCAGATAACGTTAGGCTAAAGGACAACAATATCAGTTTTGTAAGTTTGTACTTTGTATGGTCTATTACTTGAATTTCAGAAATAAAAACAGGTGCAATTATCAAGTGTCAAGTTTGGAAAATTGCCAAGTCCTTGAACCTTTGGCAATACCCACTCTTCTTAGTTTATGGGTTATTTTTATTTTCAATGTGTAGACCAAAGACACTGACCAAAAATAAAGAAAAAGAAAAAGAAAAAGGAAAAGAAAAAGAAAAAGAAAAGAAAAAGCCTGGAGTGGTTTGCGGATTTAAAAAAAAAAAATCTCAGGATAAATTAATTTTTTAAAATTTGTGTACATTGTGTATTTATAAAGGAAAAGTTCTAGTACTTACCAGAGGTAGGGAAACATAGAAAGCTTAGCTAATTGGTTTTTAAATTTAGTATTCCCCCCTTTAACTGTTTCCTCGAGACTGTGATTTTTGCTTTCTTCAGCTCATTTTGAAACCTTGTGGACAGGACTCCAGTAATAGAATATGTCTACACAACTTCCTGACTCTGATGACTGTCCCGATGTACAAAGCTGCTACGTGAGATGAGAGCATAGCTTGTAGAAGACCTTTCGTGTACATGGCTGAGCTTAGCATGTAAGATTTTTTTCAGCGTTCCATCTTTGAACTTGTGGCAGGTTTCTCTGTGTAATGGTGGGTGTTAACCTTTGTATCTTACCCCTTTCCTGATAAAAGCACCCAGTAGAGAACTCTGGAAATGAGCATCAGTGGGCTGAGCACCGATTCTAGGATCAGCCTGGTAGCATGAAGGGAAGCTGCTCCATGCCCTTGATGTGAGCAGACTTTGTGGAGGGTGTTACTGCATTACTTCCGCATGCTCACTCTCTCACTCTAAAATCCACGCTGTGCTTCTTCCATATGTGCCTGGCACTGGACGTGAAGATGGACCTATGACAGCTCTTGATGTTGGTGGGCTCCTGATTACCAGTCTTGCTGTAGACTGTCGCTGAGTCAGGGTTGCTTTAGCGATGGTCCTGAGATCAAGCTGTGGCTCTCCAGGAGGACAAAGAAGAACCTGTGTGTGGAATGAACAGTCCTGGGCAGTGACTTGGAATGGTGCTTCTTGATGGGGCAGGGTACTTGCCTATATTTCATCAGAACAAGGAAGTATATAGCATGAGGGTGGTTTGGATTTGGTTCTGTAGTTGAGGGAAGTCACTGGTCATCACTAAGCACAAAGCAGGTTTAGAGAAAGCTTGCTCTTTCAGTTCTAGGGACTGTGGTATGGAAAGGTATGAGACTAAGGGATAATGAGCTGTTTGAGCAAATCCAAGGTGGGGTGATGGCCTGAATGAAGGTAACTGAGGTGGCCCTGGAGATGATGGGGCAGGTGTGAGCAGTGAGAACATCAACTGGATGGGACTCCATGCCAGACTTAAACTGGCTGGCAGGAGAAGAGGGGCTTGATGGTCTCAATGGGAGATGGTCTTTTCCGTTTCTGGAGTTGACCTGGAGGTGGTCTGGAAGCAGGAAGGGTTGAGATGCCTGTGGCCATGTCGATGGTGTGAATGGAGCCTGCAGGATCGATTTGTAGAAGATGAAACAGGCTTGGAACCTCTGTCTTGTTCATTTATTCATTCAACAAATTATTCTGTGCTCGGTACAGTGCTAAGTTCTAGGGTACAGCAGTGAACAAAACAGACAAAAATTCCTATATTGATAATAAGAAACAGGAATTTTGAATTAATAATTGGCCTTTTATAGGGAATTTCCAATAGTGGAATCCAACAATGAATAACTAACGTATGGTGTTTGTCTTATGTTCATTTCTAAGGAGAAAACATAAAGCAGGAAGGGAGCTGTGGCATGTGTGTGTGGAATCTTAGAGAGAGCCCAGTCACCGAGAGAGAAAGCTGAAGGAATTTTTGGCATAGAGACAGGGCTTTGGAAATGACACACCAAGTGAGAAGATAAGGAGAAGCAGCCTGATCTGAGTGATGGAATAATGGCCCCTTTGCAGCATTTGGGATGAGCCCTGAGGCCGGCCTGTGGGGGACCTGGCCATTCTTTTCTGCTGTGGGCAGTGGCCAGAAAGATGAGGAGTATTATCCAGAGTAGTTGGCTTTTCCTGTTGCTGTAGAGTCACAGGGATAGAAAGTGAAACTTAAGAAACTTCTCCAGCTTTTTTCTCCTTGCATGGGTGTGAGGGAGCTGGAACCATGATGCTCAGTTCCTCCAAGTCCACATCACTGATTACATCCTTGTAAAAGAGTGTCTGGCAAATTGCATCATTAGATGTAGAGATTAGGAAAGAAAAGAGTAGCCCCAGCCAAATTCTGGGCTATTGGAGCCCTCAGGGAAGAGGTCTGGTTGCATCGTCACCCTTTGGCCACCTCTGTGACTGAGGCCTTCACATTTTCCGAAGGGAGCACTTAGAAGACTTCCTGCTTAGCTGCAGCCCAGATGGACTGGCACTCTATGCTTCATCCTTTACCAGTACCCTGTCCCATACTGGGAGTCTGGGCTCCTTGTTCCTGACAGCTAAGAGCCCTGCCCAGGTCCTGGTTTTGGGTGCCCTTGCATGGGCAGGGCTTTCCTTTCTCTCTTCAATAGTGTGGGTGGCATGTCTCCTCCTAAGCATGTAAGCCTTGTGACTGTGGTGCCAGCTCATTAGCTGACAGCTCCACCTCCCCTCTTGGAAATTCTGTGATCCAGAATTTCCCACATTCTTGATCCAGGTCTCCTGTGCATGTTGAAACACAGTCTCTTAGGTGGCAGGATGAAGCAGAAAATGTGGCTCAGTGACTGGGAAGGGAGATGACAACCACCTGTGGAGTCTGTGCTCAAGCAGCACCTACGACAGCTATTTCAGGATCTTTGGGACCAAATTATATGACTTTCAATAAGTTGCTCACAGCTTTTGATTCTGAAGGCAAGATTTTGAGTAGAATCAAACTTTAGTAAAGAGAATTAAGGATAAGATTTGCCAAACTGCTGGTGTAATGCAAAAGGAAGGAAGGTCATTTTTCAGGTAGAGTTATTAAGGAAGGGAAGAATTTAAAAGGAGCAAATAGAGTAAGTAAAGAAGTTTCAGGGTTCTCATCTACTAGGTAGCCCGTTTCAAATGGTAATTGTTTCTACATACTGAAGTGTCACCTATGTACTTTGTTGTGGAATAATAATTTTGAAAAAAACCCATCATATTGAATTTTCCACGTATGAATGTTTGAATGTGGTCGAGCTGTGTGTGCCTGATTTCTCTTTCTGTGAGTTGATGGTCTCGGTATTGATGTGTCTTTGGGATTTGACGTTGTAGTAATGTGATTAAAGTTCTGCAGATCCACTCTGCTGGTGGTGGTAGGAATCTGCTGACCACTGGAAGACCTTGACTGAGTGCCATTTCACTCATTTGGTTCTGACCACTATTTGCACTTTGCACATGAGACACCTAAAGACCCATTCCAACAGGCTCTAGCATCACGGAGGGGATTTTATAAAGGGATATACAGTTTTGAAGCAGGTAGGGAACTGACGTGTGATTTCTAGACTCGGGTGGTGCTCAGAACAGAAGGGAAGGAACTGAGTGGCATCAGAGGGAGCCTTCACTTCAGCAATGGTCAGGCCTGCACAGATAGGGAGATGGGTCCTAGGAAGACTGGAGAAGTCAATGGCGTTATTGTCAGTTTGCTGATGAACCCAGTGAACTGAGCCATGTGCTAACCATGCCAGCTCAATCCATGGCTAAGTGGGTCAGTTTCAGTGACTGAAGCTATACTTTCTAAAACTTGCTTGCTTTTGGAAATCAGGGTGTTTTTTGTTTGTTTGTTTTTGTTTTTTAGTTTTTCCAGCATTCTCCAGCATCCTCTCCACAGAGTTGAGCTTAGTCCCATAGAATAGGTGGGAACATCAGCCCTGCCCCTGAGTCTGGCGGTGGCAGGGGAGGCAGAAGCAGGCCAGGTAGCAGTACTGGTGGCAGCAGCTGTGGCCTGGAGGATGGGGAACCCGAGGGCCAGAAGGGATTTGAAGATGGGAGAGGTCCTGGGGCCAGGAGAGGCTTATAAGCCTTTCTGTAAGTGAGTGGTTCTCAAACTTTTTGGTCTCAGGACTCCTTCACACTCCTAAAAGTTACTAGGGACACAAAAGAGCTTTTGTTTATATAACTTATCTATTGATATTTATTATATTAGAAACTGAAACAGTCTGAGAAGTTTAAATAAATATTTCCTTAATTCTTTTTAATATAATAATAAATATTTTATCTATTGCATGTTAATGTAAATAACATTTTGATAAAAATGAATATATTTCAAAAAGTAACAATTTAAAAAAAAACTGATGAGAAGGGGACACCACTTTATATTTTTGTATATTGGTTTAATGTAGTTTTGAATTAATCAAAAACTGAATTAAAAAATGAAAAATATATGTAACAAAAATACCATTTAAACCATTTTTTAGTGGGTCAGCTGGATTTTCTTAACTGCCTTGGCATTCAGTCTGTACCTGGATGTTGAAGGATGTGAGGAAAATCTGACTTCGTGCGGGTGTGTAACTGGAAAGCAGAGGTGCATTTTCATAGCGTTTTAGGTAATTTAGATAATTTTTCGGTACTGCATCAATAGGCAACAAGAGGTAGTTTCTTAAAGATGAGCTGCAACATGGAACCTGAGACCTGGCCATGAGGTTGTGCTGCTGTTGTGTTACATCCCACCAGAGTTTTCAGTGGATCTTCTCCCCAGGTATAATTTTGTACCTTTATGCATTGGACATTTGGAAGTGCTGGTTTCTCGAGTTATGCAGATGTTCCAAGTGCTGACATCAGGAAAGGCTTTAAAATACTGGGTGGATGCCACCTCAGAGTGACTGGTACGTTTTCCAAAATTCTAGTTTTCACTTGTTGGTTTGAATTTTATCACTGGCAACAAACACCGTCAGTGCTTTCCTTGAAGCAATAGGCTCGTTTCATTTGTTTCTCAGGCACAGTATTCCAATCTGAATGACCACCTAGGTCAAGTGCAGATGATGTCCCACGACCATGATGCCAGTTCAGCTTGCAGCCCCCATTGCCCAGCTGCTTTTCCTGAGGGTCTTGGGGCTTTGCTGTGTAACACAAGTGCTGTGGTCTTGTCTCACACTTCATCACAGACTGTTAGAAGGACTCAAGGTTGAGGTATGGCACAGTCAGTAATTTATACTGCTTCACTGGGGACATTCTTCAGTGAAACCCTTCCTTCCTGCAAGCGTATGGTGATCAAGAACACAGGGCCAGCACAGTTTGGTGCCTCTTTCTTGGATGGTGTTCAGGCATTAGTGCTCGTGCTTTCTCTCTCTCTCTCTCTCTCTCTCTCTCTCTCACACACACACACACACACACACACACACAGCTTTCCTGTCATCATTATAAATGTTAACCCTGAAAAAAGAAAATAAGATCTTAATGTTATTGTGAAAATAGTTTGGACCTCACAGCTGCCCTGCAAAGGTGTTGGGGACCCCTCGGGCTCCAGGGATGCTCCTTTGAGAACCACTTCCCTAAGCTGTGACATGGGAATATGGAGCATGCTGTATGTGCCACACAGACATGCTCTCTTGGGTATGAACCCAAGCTGGAATTAAGACAGGCATTTCCTATTTATTGTGAAAGTAACAAGTTACTTCAGTTAAAAATAACCTTTTTCTTACCTGGTTCCTAAAACTCCTTTGTAATCCTGCCAAACCTTTGCTGCTGGTGTTCAGGGTCATGATAAAGGACCTCAGACCTCTACTTTGTTTTGTAAAGTTTTTTGGAGGGCTCATCCCTTGGCAGTATGACTTAGTGTCAGTTTCATGGGGCTTGGTTTCTGACATATTTGGATGAAAGTCTCAGTTCTGCAGTTTCAGGGCTGTGGGCATTAGGCCGCCTGGTGGAGGCCACATGGTTTTAGGAGTGACAGAACCTCTGGCAGAGGACTGTGGGGAGAATCAGCTGAGGTGATTCAAGGAGCAGCCACTGTTGAGTCAGGGAGGGCTGACCCAGCCCAGGAAGCCATCCGGGTGCACCTCAGGGTGCTTCTTTCCTCCTTTGCTCTGTGTGGTGCACTTCTTGTACAATGTGGTGCTGAAACCCAGAGCACACCAGGGACCGTGATGTGTCAGTTTCTCAGTTTAAGAAGAGCAAGTGTCCAAAATCTGAAACACTGATAGGCTGCCCTGGTTAAACTGTCGCTGCTGGGTTTGGCAGCTTCTTTATTGAAACCCCAGGGAGCCCAGGCAGTATTGTTCTTGGGTTGCTTCAGGTCCCCAGAGCTTTGAGGCACTTTCGATGATGAGGCCTTTGATAGTCGAGGGATTATGGGAAAATCCCCAGCTTTGCCACCCTGGAGATACTGGCTGCAGTTTGATCTAGAGCACTTATTGCACTACAGACTCACTCATTTATTCATTAAATATTGAATGAGTTCTTACCACTTGGGAGGACTGGACAAGGTGCTGGAGACAGCCCCTTGGAGTGCATTGCCTAGGACAGTAAGGAGAAACTCACCAAATCCAACAATCATCTGAATGGATATGCACCCAACTTGCTGATTGTATTATGAGTAGAGCTGGGAGGGAGGCACTCATGTCACCTCCAATTCATAGGTGAGGAAACTGAAACACAAAGGGAGTCAGTAACTCATGATGGTCTCACTGCCAGGAAAAGCTACTGAAGGTGGAGCCAGTATTTAAACCCGAAGGACTGTGTTAGAAAACACTGGTACCCACCCCAAGAATTTTTGTGAGGATTAAAGGTTAAGGACATGTTAAGTACTTGGCACGTAGTAACTCTCAACAGAGAGCAGACTTACTAGGGAGCGTTATTGAAAGTGGGGCGGTTTTCTTTGCAGCAGCAGCACCCAAAAACAACCATACCTTTCTCCAGTTTTTTCCAATACACAGGGCATGCTCCTCTGCACTTTGTCATCTCAGCCACTGTGAGATCTTAGGACGGGGACATGTGTGTGCTCAGAGGTTTATATTTCAATGGCTTCTTTGCTTTATAGACCAATTTTCAGACTGGGTTGGTTAATACCCTCAAAAGTGACCAGAGGCTTTCTTCAACAGTTCATGTAGACTCCTGGATCTCAGCTTATTTAGTGCATTTCATCCCATGACAGATATTTTATTTTTGATACCCAGATTGTCCTATGTTGGGCCCATGGGGGCCAGGCCCCTGCAGGGTGACCCCTGAGTCCACTTCATGTAACTCCAGTGGTGTTCAGGAGCTTTTGTACTCAGTAGCATTTTTAAGGAGCAGAGAAATTATAGGTATTGATATCTCATTAATTCTGTTTTTCTGATATGTTTATTCAGAGAGACCAAGGTAAAGTTTACCCTCTCTTGTTTTGAAAAGAAAATTAATAGGATATGCATGTTTGTATGAAAAAATAAGACACAGAAGTGATGCCGTGTGCATCTTCGAGCTCTTCAGAGGCTTTAATTTGTGTTCTTACAGCTTGCAATTACAAGAGCAACGTGGTGTTTTTTCTGTGGTATCTTCCCACTAATCCTGTTAAGGAATAGGTGCCTGTGAGTGTAGGTAAATAGTGATAAAGAACAGTAAAGAGAAAGAAGCCCTAAACCAAAATATAGACGACCTGTGTGCAGGAGTGCCCCCAGCCCAGCCAGCTCCATCTCCAGGACGACTCCAGAAGGTATCGGAGGCCCAGCTCCAGGGATTCTGTTCTGGGAGTCTTGCTTTGGAAAGGTCATTCTGGAAGGAAGGATTGGCCACTCTCCCTCCCTCAGGTATCACATGTGTTTGACTGAGTGGTTTTGCTCATGTTCTTTCTCCACTCACCTGCAGTGTGTTCTGAGTGGGAATTTCCATGTTTTATGTACAGCTATGTTTCTAGTGCCAGGAGTAGAAGCTGGCATGTAGTAGGTGCTCAATAATACAGTCAGCCCTCCATCTGTGGGCTCCACATCTGCAGACTCAGCCAAACATAGATGGAGACATTCAGAAAAAAAAACTGTCTGTATTGCACATGTACAGTCTTTTCTTTCTTGTCTTTATTCCCTAAATAATATCGTTTAACAGCTATTTATGTAGCACTTTCACTGTATGAGATATTCAGGGTAACCTATGGGTGAGTTGAGGTATACAGAAGGATATTCAGGTCATATGCAAACACAATGGCATTTCACACAAGGAATTGGAGTGTCCATGGATGTTGGTGTCCACGGGGCTCCTAAGGTTGGTCCCCCCCAAATACTGAGGGAGGCTGGAATTTAGTATGGAATGGATGAATGGGTGAACATTACTACTCACACTACACGTTGGGCACTCTGGGATGTGGGACCACACCCCAACATTGGCACAGAGTAAACTGAGGTAGAAGCTGATGAGGCCTTGCCAGGAATGGTTGAGTGGTTGGCTGAGTGGAGGCTGTGGGTAGGCCCTTGGAAGGAACTAGAGAAGGCTGTGGACGGGCGCACCTGGGGACCCGAGAGGGGCCTGGGCACAGCAAGCGTAGCTGCAGCACAGGAAAGCGCAGGCTGGAAACCCCAGGCTCCTGGAGGGCCCAGAGAGTGTGGGCTGAATGGCTTAGTGTAGGCAATTATTTTTAAGCTTTTTAAAATGGAGATTTAGAGAAGTGTATTTATCTTTAATAATACTGTAGCTCCTGGTAATTCTTATTTGATTATCATTTATGCACATGAAAAACTAGCATACCCTTTATGGGCAAAGCTCCAGAATGGTCTTTATGCATAATTTCCAGGATTTTTATGTAATGCCATTAAATCCTGTTCAGTTTTTTTTTCCTTCTAGAGAAAAATGTAGTACAGAAAGAAGCTTTTGAATTATTTATTTTCGTGTTTGAATTGTTGGGAAAATATTAATTTCATTTTTTAACAATCTAATGTGGAGAGAGGAAGAAAATCTACAGGCCTGTGATTCTTTTTTTGTACGTGGATGTTAAAATACAACATAGTACTTTGCAGTTTTAAGTAAAAGGGGCTCTTGCATATTGATTTGGTTAGTTTTGTCCCATAAGTGTTGCTATTTAAAGTGTGGATCGCCTTGTGTTTTGTAACTTCCAAACTGACTTTTTTTTTTTTTTTTTTTGTACTGGTATTGAACCCAGGGGCACTCGACCACTGAGCAACATCCCCAGCCCTGTTTTGCATTTTATTTAGAGACAGGGTCTCACTGAGTTGCTTAGTGCCTCACTTTTGCTGAGGCTGGCTTTGAGCTCTCGATCTTCCTGCTTTAGACTCCCAAGCTGCTGGGATGACCGCGCCCAGCCCAAACTGAATCTTTTTCCTCATGAGAAAATGCTGCTTCTGCTTATGGTTATTAATGTTAATTTTTATCTTGTAAATGAGCTGTCTAAAAACTGAGGGGAGGGGAAGTTTTCTGAAATTTCTGTTCAGAAATTATAAATTTCTGTGATAGAATTTTCTTGTTTGAAAAAATGAATTTGTTCTCATAGATTAGCATTCCCTCCTAAGATGTTTTCTTCACTGACAAGTTTAGCACATTAGGGCAAAAATCTCTCTAGTTCTGCTAAATCTTGCTGGTTCCCAGTTTCCTCATGTTTGTAGAATGTGAACTTTGAACTGAATGTGCCTTAAGATCCCACCATTCTCTGAGAGCTGAGATTCTCTCACGATTGGGAAGTAGTACTTGCCTAAGATGAAGAAGTGGTTTCTCCTTTGTCCATTTGTTTAAACTACAAACCCTCATTTAGACAAATTTAGCATAGGGAAACTCAGATTTACAGAACCACTAAATTGCAGGGTATGTGCGAGATTCTTTATAAAGGGTTCTTTACTTCCTTTGAATATAAATAAGAATGAATTCTAGAAGTATAATTCTAGAAGTGTGGTTTTTCAGGATCATATGTGTTCTACAAAGTATGGTATTGCTAGAGGAACCCCTCTTGATTTTGAAAGTCTGAGAAACACTATTGGAATGGAGAAAATGTGAAGTGAGTAAATTGTTTAAGTGTGCTTTCCTTCCTGCCTGAAGATCACATTGGAGAGAGCAGAGGAGGTTAGTTGCCAAGGCGGTGGGTTTCATAGTGGGCCTGAACAGGTCCTGGACGACTGACCTCCTTCCCAGTTACTCTGTCAGTGGAGGACCTGCTTGCTCTGGGGTCTGCTCACTGTAGAGCTAGGAGAGGGAATTCAAAACCCTCTGCTGTCATAAAGGCCTGGTGTGGGTTCTTTTGTTTTTCTTTATTAAGTTCTCTGATGCAGAGCATTTGATTCCCTCTCATTTTCTTCTTTTTCATCATCATCATCATCATCATCATCATCATCATTGTCGTCATTGTCATTTTTTCTTTTTTTGTACTAGATTACCCAGGGGTGCTGTGCCACGGAGCTATATCCCCACCCCACTTTATTTATTTTTAATTAAAAAATATTTCTTTTTAGATGTTGATGTTTTAGATGTTTATTTAATTAATTTATTTATATGCAGTGCTGAGAATTGAACCCAGTGCCTCACACATGCTAGGGAAGAGACCACTGAATCACAACCCCAGCACCCCCTTTTTATTTTTTATTTTGAGTTAGGGTCTTGCTAAGTTGCTCAGTCTGGTCTTGAACTTGGGATCAGACTGCCTCAGGCTGCCAAGTTGCTAGAATGACAAGCATGTACCACCCCCTCCCCCCAGATTGTCTTAAAAAAAAAATAGCACTGGGGATGGAATCCAAAGCTACATGCTGCCCTCATTTCCATTTCCTTTGAGTTTCTCTGTGAGTTCTGTCCATTCTGCTCAAATGGATGAACACACAAAAGCTTTTCCTTCTTGATCAGCTTGTGGCCTGGGTGAGAAGATGACTGGGCATTGTCTGGCACGTTGGATTAGATATCTGCCTCCGCATTTTGTTTTCTGGCTTGACTATATTTTCCTTCTTTGTTCTTTCTTTTTTACATGGAGTCTTGCTAAATGGTAGGCTGGCCTCAAACTCATGATTCTTCTTTGTCAACCTGCTAAGCAGCTGGGGATCACAGACATACATCACTGATCTGAGTTTTCCTCTTTACAGTAATTTAAGTGTGATCTTTTTTCTTCAGTGGATTCCTTATCTTTTACTAATGGAACAACAAAGAGACTCATGTCAAGTAATGGAACATTTGCTGTGGTCGGCAGGGCTGGTGAAATGAAGTAGAAAGGGGGAAAGCCCTACTTGGTCCTGAAAGATGGTGTTGTCCTTGGTACCTGTGTTGCCTGACCTGTGGACACTTTCATCTCCACAAAGACCCAGATAACAGAATGGTAGCTTCCCCAAGAGAATCTGTTACCCAGAGCCTACTTGCCTGTGCCACATTTTCTAAGGACTAAAGTGACTGACTTGGGGCATACTTATTTGCAGAAGTTTATTAAAAGTTTGTAGGATGACCATGCAAACAGCCACCACAACAGCAACAACAAAACATTTCAAGACTTTCCTTGTCTCTCCCACTCATATCACAGGGAATTTCTTAGCTGGAATAACTTCACATGGTGTTCTCTCTGGTTCCTGAAAGAACACTGATCATGAGCACTCGGAGACTGATGGTTCTAGGATGTCAACTTTGTCCCTCTGCCACTGGAATTTCAAGTGGAAATGTTGGCTTTCCCAGCCCTGGTCATGCTGTTACTTTATTTAGTAGCTATTAAATTTCCAGTGTGTATACCTCCCCTGGAGGTGCTCCAACTAGCACTGGGGTTTCTGTTTCTTCCAGCAGCTCTGCCTGTGGTGTGCAGTGCTTTCCTGAGCAAGGAATATCAGCAAGGTTCTTAGCCTGGGTGATAATTTTCAGCAATTCTTTGGTTTATTTTATTTCTATAGCAGCTTGTTTTGAGAAGAGAGAGAATTCACATGCCATGAGATGCACTCATTTAAGGTGCACAATTCAGTGGTTTCTAGGAGGTTGATAGACCTGTGTAACCATCCTTATGTCAGGTTAGAGCATTTTAATCACCCTTGAAGAGACCCTGTACCCATCAGCAGTCACTCTCCATTTTCCCCCAAATGTCCAGCTTCTGGCAGCCACTGATCTGCCCTGTCCGAGTGTTTGCCTGTTCTGGATGTTCCACACAGCGGAACCATGCGCTGTGCCTGGCTTCTTTGCTGCACTGTGTTTCCGAGGTTCTTCCAGGTGTTGTGTGTCAGTGCTTCACTCCTCTCTGGCCATCCATCATATGGATGGACTACATTCTATTAATCTGTTCATTGGTTGGTGGAAAAGGAACTCTCTTATTGAAACCAATAATCAAGTGGATTGAAAATAAGTTGTAATGATACAAAATCTAGTTATTTAATAATATACATGATTTAATAATATACACTATTGTAATTATTTAATAATGTATATTAGCTAAAATTTAGCCATTTCACTAGTGTTTATAGGTTTTCCTAAAAGGCCTGATGAAATGATATTTAGTACTGAATTACAATTTGATGGAAGATGTTTCAAATAACCAGTATAGCTTTGTTTTTCTTTCTTTTTTAAAGAACTAGACTCTTTTCTAGGCTTGCTCCAGTTTGATTAAATATTAAATTCCCTGATCTTCCCACTTTTCCTAGCCAGGTCCTTAGTAGAGGGCTTTAGAGGATGCACATTATTGAATAGGGAATCATGCTCACTGATATATTGTTAGCTATAAATACCAATTCAGCCCTTCTGGATGGCCTAGGGTTCTGAAGACCTGGGTCCCTGCTAGTCAATCAGAAGCTGTCCTGTTGTAACTAGTTCTGCGTATTTGGTTGCACATTTCTGCAATGTACAAAACACTTTTGTACTCTCATAAAAATGAAATATGACAAATAAAATGTAATTTTCTTGATGACTCAGTTATTTTTGCTACTGTTGCTTGGCTTTTACTAATATAGCAGTTTCCCTGGAAAAATAGAATTTTTTGTTTTGCTTTAAGTAAATCTTGATTGCTCTGTTTTTCCAGTTCTTACATTGAAAAAATTAAATTTTCTACTTGCCTTCTTGCTATTAGCTTATGTAGCTATTAGTACAATTTCCTATAACAGATTTGCCTTTGGTTTTTACTTTGTTCAATAAAAACAAAACAAAAATAATAATCAAAAGCATTAACCCTGCAGATACAGTGATTGAAAGGACTAAGAATTCAGTCATTATGAAATATTTTTTGGTTGTCAGCTGTGTTTTGAATAAATGAGGTTGCTAGACACGTGAGTCCAGGATGAGTAAGATGTCATTACAGGTACTTTAAACATATTTTTAAAGGAGAGGAAGATAAAGAAAAATTTGAATCAAATTTGTGTCTTAATAAGTAGAGTATGTTTTCCCCAAGACCAAAATGTAGATTTCTTTTGTGTATGTAGAAATAGAAAATGGAACTTCTAGGTTGGATTCCATTCCACAATTAGTTATAAAACTAAGATGTGAATGATAAATTAGAGAAGTATTGATTTTTATTAAAATGTACCAGGATTTTGGGAAAGTACTTGGCAGAGTTTTCCAAGAAACATCTGGAAAACTCTAAGACTCTTCCATGTATAGAAATTGTTCTTCAACACACTGTGAAGGAAGGACTGGTCACATTTCTTCCTCTTTGGTTTAGACTCAGTAAGTGTGAATATGGATTTTAGTCTCAGAAATTTGGTAATCTGACCTTCAGTGGTGCTGAAACAGTGCTAGTGTATTGTGCTGTCGTTGTGTTAGGAAGGCTTGTTCTGCCTGGCGGAGTTGTCAGTGTCTTGATTTTCAAAGTAATCAATATGTAGTTACTTGAAATGCCACATAGTTTATATGGCAGTGGAACCTTTCCTCTCTGGAGGAGTGTCACCCAGTCTGCAGGGAGCGTGTGAGGGTGAGAAGAGATGGCGCACACACGGGCACCGGGTAGAGTGCGGTGGTGTTGGCTGCCTTGTGACCCTCCCCTCAAGCCTCTCTTCATCAGCACTGAAACCCACGTATTGATGTCACCCGTGAGCAGTGCTCCATGGAGCTGGGGCTCAGACACGCTGAAGCCTCAAGCCAGACAGGTGCTGGCAAGAGGCAGCGTGGAGGCCCCCACTCTGGCACTCAGGGGAGAGGAGGCAGCCCGACTCCAGTGGAGCTGGCCTCAGTGTCTTTGGCACTCACCTTGCTCTTTGCAGGTGCTTCCTCGAGCTCTGGTGTCACTGTGTTAGTGTCCAGGACCTCCCCGAGGCTGTGACCCCCAGGCACAGGGCTGTTTGCTCTGACAGGCTCAGAGCAAGCACTAAACAGGCGCCACTGGGTTCAGACTTTTGTTTACAGAATGCACACCAGGTCACATTCTCAGTCCTGGGACAGACGGTGACAAAGGCCCCTGCCCAGGGAACTTGCCCTACAGTAAAGGAGGCAGGTTAAAAACAGAGACACGAGAGGCTGGACACGTGTCCCTTGGTGATGCCAGCTGTGCAGAAAAATAAAGCAGGACGAGGACTTAGATCCTGAAGTTAATGACTTTGTATTTCTTAATTTATTTATTTTTTTTTATTCTTTTATTTACTTATTGATTCATTGAACACAAATGGAGTACAGCTATTGTTTCACTGTTTGTACACAAGGTAGAGTCACACCATCTGTGCATTCATGCATGTACACAGGGCAATGGTATCTGTCACACATTCAATGATTTTGTATCTGGTGGGAAAAGCTGTGCTTGTCTCTCGGTAGATGCTGACTGATGTTCTGCTGATCTAAGATGGAATGCAGCGTCAACCCTTGCCTCCCTGCTCTGGCACACAAAGAGGCCTCCTCAGGTGCCAGGTGCTCAGCACCTTCTTTTCCACAGAGAATCGCTGCTGCTGGTCAGGCCCTGCACTCAGGAGGCCCATGTTTCTCATGATGGTCTTTGTGGCTGTTGTGAAAAGGCCTGGGTGGGGATGTCACACGGCTTCTCTTGCCTTGCCTTGCCTTGCGGGCTGGAGTTGTTCCTTTTTGCTTTCTTAAACTTTCTCTGTTGCTGGACATCTGAAGTCAGAATTTCTGGTGCTATAGATAGTAACTTTTTCAGGGATCATATTCTGCTGCTTTCCCCCCTTACTGATATCCTACAAATTCCTGGTGCTCTGTTGCCTTTTTAAAACAAGGAAGTGAAATTCACATGACATAAATTGAACTGTATAGAAGCAGACACTTCAGTGATGTTGAGTACATTCACAGTGTTGTGCGACCATCACTTCTATCTGGTTCCAAAACATTTCCATCACCCCAAAGGAAAAACCCTGTCCCTTATTAGTAAGTCATTCCCTATTCTCCAGAACCCTGCACCTGGCAACCCTAATCTGCATTCTGTCTCTAGAGTTCCCCTGTTCTGGACATCACACAGTGGATGTCCTCAGTGCCTGACTGCTTTAACTTAGCATAATGTTTGGAGGTTTTTCTCTGTTGTAGCATATATCAGTGCTTCATTCCTTTTTATGTCTGCATAATACTCCATAATTGCTTTGTTTACTCTAAGTCGGAATGATGTGATTAGGTTAAAATCATAATGTAGATCTAACAGCTTAAAGACTTTTTTGATTAACATATGGGTTCTGGTTGTGCCCCTCAAGCTGGCCTTGTTTGGCCACTTTGGAATTATGTATTAGATAAACAGTTGGTATCTAGAACAAACTTTTAAAAAAATACTATTTAAATATTGACAAAAAACATCCCAAGCAACTCTAGGAACTTTCTTGTTCAAATGAACTCAAACTGTCTAAATAAGTGTGGTAACACTGGGCTTCCCCTCTGGGGGGGTCAGGCAGCCCATGAGCCTCTGGTGCCCAGCTGGGCGGCCCTCCACTTGCCAGCTGTCCTGGGAGCTGGGACGTGGGATGCTTTCCATGCCGGCAGCGTTCCCACACCCTTCCTTAATATAGAATGTTTTCAAAAGAAACATTGGCTACTGAGACAGCTCCACTCCCAAACATGGTCATTAGTTCATAGTTCATTTTTATTTTGTTTTCATGTAGTTAAAACAAGGAATAATATGTAAACTTGTCAATGTAACCAAGTGTCAGTATGGTTTAGGGTAGAATAGGAGAAAATGGAGGTTCTGATCAGCAGAGGGCTGCAGATGAAGAGGTATACCAGACTCCCCTCCCAGCCAGGGACTTGGCTCCCCTTTGGTGTGTCTTGGTCCACCTGAAGAGGTGCTTTGGTGGTGCAGCTCAGAGTGGCCAGTAGGACAACCAATTCTAGTCACCAACTTGGAGGACAGCCGAAGCTGAAGCCATTAGGTGCCCTTGGGCCAGTAGTGCCTCAGCAAAGGACATCTTTTGTTGGGTCAGGATATTCAAGCATGAAGGCAGACAAAGATGTACTGGGTGAGTTGGGTGGAGCATCTCCAGGAGAGAGAGGAGTGCCTGATGGGCGTCAGGCAGAGAATTGTTCTGGAAGGTGACCTGTGACTTTGTGGTCAGGCTTCATTTTGCTGTTTCTTTTAAAGCCACTTTCTCATGCATCCATCAACTGAACAGTTTCAGAATACATATTAAAGATGAGAATGTGAGGATGGACAAACCACAGAACTTGTGTCCAAGCCTCCCAGACTCCCCTAGCGCTGCTGATATGGTAGAGATGTCACAGCTGCTATGGAAGAGGAGGTCAGGCACAGTTACCTGTGCCCAGCAATTTCACTCCCAGCTGCTTACCCAAGAACACCGAAGACACGTTCGCATAGCGGCTGACCTGGAAACCTCCTACAGGTCCATCGATGGATGAACGGTTGAAAACCACAGTCCATCCACATAACAGGACATGATCCGCTTCAAAAGGAGGAAAGCCCTGACGGCGCGGATGGACCTCCAAACCCTGTGCTCAGTGAAGCAGGAAGGCACCAGCCCTCTGCCGTGTGATTCCACTCACATAAGAGTCCAGACTGGGGGGTCCTAGAGACAGAGAAGATTAGGGTGGCCAGGTGTGGGGCTTGTGGAAAATGGAGATGACTGCTTATGGGAGACAGGGTTTTCTTTTGGGGTGATGAAAAAGTTCTGAAATTAGTTTTGGTGATAATTGCACAATTCTGAACATACAAAACCACCACTGAGCTATATATTTTAAATTGCGTTGTTTATGGATTATATTTCAATGGAGTCATAAAAAACACACCTGCCATTCTAATGTTAACCAGCAATTAGAATTTACTGCAGGACAAGGCAATTATAAAATTTAAAAATAAGATAGGAAATAGAGATTCTGAAATTGTGAAGTGGAAGGGGATGAGGTGGATGGTGTTATTGCAGCTTCTTGGGAGAGATAGACGTCCTTTTGGGATCATCAAGCTTCAGGGATCAGGGTCACAATTTTGAAGGTTCAGAGTCTTCATTTCTGTCAGAGTTCAGAGTTGTGCAATTTAGGAGGCCTAATTCATGCCAGCCACAAGACTCGGTGCCAGTGTATTAGGTTACCTTAAGGAATAGGATGTACTCTCCAGTGGCGAGAATACTGATATCTGCTGCCCAGGGCAGTTTCTCCATGATACCAGGCATTTGGGAGGCCTAATTAATATCAACGTGATTGTTCTGGAGTGTAGTATCTGAGCAAAGTATCTTAATGTATTCAGCCTGGGGGTATCACAGTCAGCATGTCTCATCAGGGACTAAGAACGATGCCCACCATGTTGAGTGCCCTCCTGGACTAGGCAGAGAAGCCCTGCCCAGCTCTTCTATGTTGTTCTCCTTAAAGAAGAGGAGATATTACAGAACAAACAAATCTAAAAAATCAAAACCTCATCTTAAAAGACAAAACTCCCTCTTTTGTTTGGCACATAAATAGATGTAGAAAATTTCACAAATAAAGCCAAGGTGGTTTCAAACCAACAGTGTGCAGTGAAGGTGGTCACATGATGGAATGTAAGACACAGACAGACCAAATAGAATAGGGCTGACCTGGCCTTGAAGGGGGAGAGGCAAGTGAATTGGGGGAGAATGAGGAGGCATGGAGAGGAACCCCTGCAGAGATGGCCGAGCAGGTGACAGTAACTCTGTTGTACCCTCTAGGTTATCTTATAGATCTGTCTGATCTATTCATGTGGCGTGGACATGCAGTCATCTGGGTGTAGAGACAGGAGGTGGCCTCCACATGGAATCAGTGTGGAAGTGCTGAGCAGATGGTTGGCGGTGTTATCCTTCAGAGGTACACAAAAATGATAAGGACAAGTCTTCAAGTTTGGTCAGTCACTCTTAGAGAAAGAGTTTTGGCAGAGTGATCAGGTGATCAGGCAGATGACAGCGGACAGATAAGCAGGACAGGCACTGGTGGTTACTAATTACCCGTTTGAGAAAAGCAGGATCACGTGAGGGACGGGCTGTGTAGACCGGGGCATGTCTTCTGGTGCCCTTTTTAAAAACAAACTGGTATCTTCACTGACCTTTGGAGAAGGGTACTGAATCCCACCCTCCAGGCTCTCCATCCCACCATGCTGCGTCTGCACTTCTGGGTTCTGCCTCTTACTTCCTGGCAGTGTTTCTGAACATGGTGCATCACCAGCACCTAACAGATTGATAAATTAAAAAATTATTGCTTATTTACTTTTGATGTAGTAAATGATATTGGGCTATTTTTACAGATATTTTTGGAAATATCAGTGAATAAAATCTGCATCTTGCCCTGGTGCTAAGAATGGGACCTTCTCCCCAGGCATGGTGGTATCTGCCTGTCATCCCAGTGGCTTGGTAGGTTGAGGAAGGAGGATCACAGTTCAAAGCCAGCCTTAGCAACTCAGTGAGACCCTGTCTCTAAATAAAATACAGAAAGGGCTGGGGATGTGGCTCAGTCATTAAGTGTCCCTGGGTTCAATCCCCAGTACCAAAAAGAAAGAAAAGAAAAGAAAAGAAAAGAACAGCAACAACAACAACAACAACAAAAAACAAAGAAAAAGAAAAAAGAATGAGACCCTCTCTTAAGTAGACTGAATGTCATCATTCCACTGGAACTCCCCCTGTTGGCTGATGGGCTTTCTGTGGATACTAATGCGTCTTCACATACCCTTCTGGGTCTGTGTCATTCTCAGATGTCATCTGAGGTGTCATTCTCAGATGTCATCTGAGATGAGCCTTCTCTTTCTCATTAAAATCCTGGGCAATGTGTGGACTCGAGCCCTGGGGGCTTGACTCAGGGTTGGTGTGTGTCATCTTCTGTAGGCTCTTTGACCTCAGGGTTTGCTTCTCATTCAGCTGCCCCTTCTTTGTCCTGTAGCAAAGGGGATGCAGCAGGCAGTTTCCGCAGATCCTCTGGAAACACTCCCCTCCCCCACTGTCCGCAGCCTTCAGAATGGAGTGGCTGCAAGCCCCCTGCCTCCTGCCCCTCTTTGAGCTCTTACCCCGCACCCTGACTCCCTCATCCTCCTACTTGGCCCTGGATTCCCAGGATGTGCTGTGATGGTGAGCATGTGGGTGTGGATGAATGGAAGGGAGATCTCTGAGCTTGATGTGGGAGGCAGAGTCCCCTGGAAGGGTTCCGGGGAGCTGTGAATGTGGAGATGACTGCAGATTTAAGCACTGGAGAGATCTGCTCCTTGAATAGTCACCTGTGCTGTGTCTTCGGTTTCACTGGTGTGTCCTCATATAAATATATTCCTTCGGCTTTCACCTGGAGCACTGAGAAGCACCAGCCCTTGTGCAGGCATGGGTGTGGCCAGGGGCCCTCCCCGGGTTGAGTGACAGTGTAGGCGCCTGGCTTCAGGGTGGGAGTGAGCAGCTCACAGCTTTTTCTTTAATGGGCAGCGGAGGGTTTCTCAGGTGCTCTGTAATGACGAGTTCTAACGTGTGTCCCATGCCAGCAGACATCGGAGGTCTCCACCTCTCCGCCCTCCCCAGCCATGCCGCCTGCATATGTTCCTTGGCACCCCTCCCTGCCTTCTGCATAAAGCACAGGCCTGTAAACGTTCCTCGGTTTAAAAATAACATTTTCCCTACCAGGAGCAAGGTTCCGTTCTTGTCCATCTAATTTTAGTCCCTTGTTTTTATGAACTTGGAAATGTTTTCTTTAAGCAGAAAACAGAAGAGAGCACACAGATGCAGGAGACTCCTGGCCACGTTTCCCAGGAGCTCAGGCGTTTCTGTGTGAGATTTTCTTTCTTGTTGAGCAGGTTGCTGAAAACCAAAGTTGCAAGTCAACACAGTAGAAAAGATGCAAAGAGAAAAGGTGCCCTTGCTTGGTCTGTTGCCCTGTGGAATGTTTTCTGAGGGCAGAATCGAAACATAAGACAGCAGAGTTCATGTCAGAGGCCAGTGGGGGGGCTCTAATGATTCTGCCTCTGTTCAAACCAGCTTCCTATGAAAAGCTAATGAAATGGTCAAAATACATAATTCTGTGAATCCTCTGGCCCTAGATAACCTCTGTCTACAAGACCTTTTACATTCTTCATATTCTTAAGTACAGACAGTATGTTTTTCTGGGTTAAAATTGATGTCCACCGTTTGTCTTTACTTTTCTGTTACTATTTTATGTAGATCTTTCTGTGTATGTACATAATTCACAAAGTTTTATTTGGAAGAAGAACATTTTATTCCTTTGAATTAGCACACCAAAGTTTAATTATTTCCTTTGTGAGCCTTTAGATTGTTTCAAGGCTTAAAAAATTTCCCTTGTAAATATTGTAGCTTTGGGGAATGTAAGACTTTTGAAGCTTTATGTTTAAGCAAATGGCAAGCAGGTGAACGCCTAATTTTTACTTATTTTTATTGTAAAAATAAAACAACTGTATGGTCTAACATTTAGAAAAGACAGATAAACAAAAAGATTTCTAAAAATGTTCACCACCCAGGCCTGGCGGTGGTGCATGCCTCTAATTCCAGTGGCTTGGGAGGTTGAGGTAGGAGGATGGAGAGTTCAAAGCCAGCCTCAGCAACTCAGCAAGGGCCTAAGCAACTTAGACAAACCCTGTCTCTATATAAAATATAAAGGGCTGGGGATGTGGCTCAGTGGTTAAGTGTCCCTGGGTTCAATCCCTAGTACCAGAAAGAAAGTTTACCATTCAGAGATAGCCATTAGGAATTTTTTTTTTGGTTCACATATATATCAATAATTATCTTTTGACAATAGTGTTTAATTAAAGGCACGTTTTGTAACCCCATTTTTGTTTACCTAAATAGATCATAATGTTTTTACTGTTAATATATGTGTAGTTCTATATCAACATTTCAAATGACTGTACTATTTTATTATAGAGACATACTACAGTTTATTCAGGAAAGATGCCTTGTAGAAATCTAGATCATTTCCAGTATTGTATTTCTGTATGCCATCATACTAAGATGCACATTTTCCAGACATCCCTCCAATCAGGACATGTCTTAAATTTAATGGCATGTCAGTTTCATTGGTGGCACTTTCTTGTATTTCATGATGGAATAAAAAATGATGATGCATCTTATGATCACTGGCATCTTAGATTTGATGAGATATAGTATTGTAAATGACGATGTAAAGAACGTCCTTACCAGTAACTATTCTGGCCCATATTAATGAGTCTGAATTCCTTTTTCTTTTTTCCACATTTTTATTGGTGCATTGTAGTTGTACCTACTGGCGGGATTCGTTGTTACATATTCATACATGTATACAATATAACAATATAATTTGGCCAATATCATTTCTAGTATTTCCCATTTCCCTTCCCTTTTCCCTCCCCCTTGTCCCTTTCCTCTGCCAGTCTCCCTTTAATTTTTATGAGACCCCCCACACCCTTTCTCTTCACTTTCTCCTTTCTCTTCACTAGCCTCCACTTTTTGAATTAGGTTTTACTTTGCTTAACATAATGGTCACAACTTCTATCCATTTTCCTGCAAATGATATAATTTCATTCTTTATGACTGAAGGGAACTCCACTGTGTATATATACATCACATTTTCTTTATCTTTTCATTAGTTGACAGACACCTAGGCTACTAATTTGGCTATTGTGAATTGTGCTGCTATAAACATGGGCATGCATGTATCACTGCAGTACGATGGCTTTAATTCTTCAGTGTAAATACTAAGGAGTGGTGTAGCTGGTCATGGAGTGTTCCCATGCCTAGTCTTTTGAAAAACCTCCATACTGATTTCCACAGTGGCTGTACTAATTTACAGTTCCCACCAACAGTGTGAAAGTGTTCCTTTTTCTCCACATTCTTTCCCGCATTTATTATTGTTTGTATTCTTAATGTCTGCCATTCTGACTAGCATGAGATGAAATCTCAGTGAATTTTGTGAATCCCTTTTTAAATACGTGTGCTTTCCTCTTCAACCTTTTCTTTCATGAGTTGCCTGTGAATTGGGGTGTTCAACATTTCTTTATTGATTTGTAAAGCTCTTTATTTACGTAGGTATAAACCTCGTCTTCCCTATATGTTGTCAGATTTCTCCATTTTGCAATTTGTCCTTCAGCCATATTTTTTGACATATGGATATGTAAAAATTTTATATTAGGTTTATTTGTCATTGTTTTCTTTTATGGTTTCTGCCTCTGGTAACTGGATTAGAAAAGCCTTCCTGTAAAATATTAACTTGGTTTTTTTTCTAATGCTTCTGTTTTTTTTATTTTAATCTTAAACCATCTGACATTGCATTAGTGTGGGGTATGGGTGGTCCAAGAGGCTATGCCAATATTACGTACCACTTACTGATATATATACTTTGGCACATGCTGCTTATGAATGAATTTTTAGAGTTCTGATTTTGTGAGTCTTTTCTTTCTATTTGTATGTACTTATTCCAGATTAAAGTCGGGCTCCTTGTTTCCTTATTAGCTCCCACTGGCATTTTGATTCACGTTCTGTCAGGTTATACAGGTTAATTTGACATCTTGACAATTTGGAGTCCTCTTGTCCAGCAAGCTGGCATATTCATTTGTGCAAATGTCTCAACGTTACTCAGTAAAGATTTGTAGTTTTTATCCTTTTTCTTAAATTTAGGTTTTACTATTTCTCATTGATGAATATTATCCTTTTTCTAATTTATTTTCTACTGTTGGTATTTAGGAAATTTTCCAGTTTCCATCATTTGCAGACAATACAATTCACACATAAGGGCACAGTTCTGAGTTTTAACAAAAGGATGCAATTGTGTGACCACTAGCACATGGGAGGTATGCAACAAGAGTAACCTTGTGACTGCTGCCTTCAGTCCTTCCCCTCCCCTTGGTGACACAGATGTGCTTTCTGGTGCTGCAGTTTTACCTTTTGCAAAATGTCATGAACTGGAATCACACAGTAAATCTGGTGACCAGTTCCTTTCACTGGGATTGATGCTTTTGAAGCTCATCCTCATTGTTGCAGGTACCAATAGTTCATTCCTTTTTATTGCTAAATACTATTCCTTTGTTTAAATGTACCACAATTTTAAAAGTCCATTGGTTATTGCCAGTTCTTGACTATTAGGAATAAAGCTGCTGTGAACATCCACAAATTTTTGACGACACGTGTTTTAATTTCTCTTGGTTAAATACAGAGGAGTGGTGTGGGTGTGTTATATGCTGAATATATTTTACTTTATAAGAAGTCATAGGCCAAACAATGGTATTTTTCTTTGTAATTGACCACTGAAATGCTCCTGGGCCTGTGCATGGGTTTCTGTGAGTACTCTGATGGCCCAAGGAGCTGTTCTAGGACGGAATGAGACCATGCTGTTCCACTTAGCCTCTTGATCTTGGGCCATTCCCCATGTGTGTTTCTTTTATTTTCTTTTTCCTTTTTTTTTTTTCAGAGCTGGGGATTGAACCCAGGGCCTTATGCTTGCACGGCAAGCACTCTACCAACTGAGCTATATCCCCAGCCCCTTTTTCTTTCCTTTTTTAAAACAAAACTGTAACTTCCCTGAATAAGGCTTAGATTTTGGCCTCATTTCATGCCCCTTCATCCACTCTGTTGGAATAGCTTGTCTGCCCACCAGCCATGGAAACACATACACAGGAGACCGTGCAGACTCATTGTCAATGGCGTTTGGATCTCTTTGGAGTGTTACTGATAAACATCTCTGATTTGTCAATGCAGCTTCTGTCGGTCAAGTGGACGGCAGGCCTCTTGGAGATGGCAGCTGCCAGTTGGGTGCTTGTCTCATTTTCTTATACCACTAGAGGTATGTGTAAGCCTCTAGGTGCCTCACCTCGTCCATTTTCATGAGATGCACCTAGAACCTAGGGCTTGAAAATGCCTCATCTGTAAGGGGAGTCATTCATCCCTCTTGTGTGTCAAGAATTAGAAGATGTAAACTGACAGAATGGGAGATAAAAGTGGGTGTTTGTCTTTGCACACAAAAGTTGCAAAACCTAACTCTTGTTTTATTGAATCTTTAAAGGAAGGATGTATAGACTTACCTCCTGGATCTGACTTGGAGTTTTCTTTTGAGCTCTGGTTCGTTTTTCTGGCAGAGATGTTACAGATCAGCAGCTAAGCACAAACCTGAGGCACTGGCTCTAATTCTTTTTTGCATTTGATTTGTCATCTGTTGTTTTTGTACCTTTCTTTTCTCATTAACTGTCCCTTACGAGATGGCACTGATGCATTTCGTAATGATAGGACCCCAGCCAACATTTCTAGACCTGGAAGTCATCACTGCTCCCGAACTCCTCCCTAGCAGGCTGGGCCCTTCTGGGGTGCAGCCTTAGTGCCCCACTCTCTGTCACTCTACCCTCTCCCAGTAACTTCACCATACCTGCCCCTCTTCACTCCCTGTTGCTCTGATGGGTCTCTGGCATTGTTTCTTCCCTGAGTTGGAGTGTGAGCTCATGAGGACACACTTTGTGACCTTTTGTGTCTTGGCTATATGGTGTGTAGCACCTGCTCTATATTCACATGTCCACAGGTTGCATGCGACCAGGTAAATTTCTCGTAAACACATACAGTTTTCCCTCATAACTTCTGCCATAAATCAATGTTCTTCAAAAAATTTAGGGATTAAAATGAAATATTAACAGTAGCAAAATATTATAGTGCTTTCTTTGAACCACATAAATAATAAAACTGGTGACAGTGTTGCATACCTATCAATGCTGGCAGTGTGAGCCTTTGACCTATTCTGCATAAAATGGTCCTTAAAAGTGTAACAGTGCTACTTGAGTCTTTGTTAATTTCAAAATGACTTTTTGAAATTTCCATATTAAAACATACTGAATGGCTTTTTACTCTGTCACTTTTTAATTTTCTTCTTTGCAGTTTGCTTCCAGGTTTTCTATGTCCTTGGGCAGGCCGGGGTGGTGCCCGAGGCAGGGGATCAGCCCCACTCCTTGGTAGGGAGGGGCACCTTCCCCCACATCTGGGATACCGGAGTTGTCCAGCAACCAGTGAACGTCTGACAGCAGTCACCCACATGCACTGTGTTGACTGTTCCCAATTTCATGTCTTTGTTAAGCAGATAGCAGGGCACCCCATTAGGAGGACCAATGCACCAAAAGTGGCAAAGTGCTTATCACACCAGTATTTCTAATGCCAATAATGGGGCGAAGAATCGTACAAGACCCCTGCCCTGTTTTACCAAGAACTGGATCTGAAAGTACACCTCTGACTCAATTCATAAACATAAATTCAGCATCCTGTTCGGATTTAGTGCAGTGATGAAAGGGTGGACCCTGGGGCAGACACATCCAGGCTTAAACTGCGTTTTCATCTCACTGTGTGTAAGCCACGTGAGCACCAGCCTCGTGGGACCTGCAGTCAGTAGGTAGCCAGTGGCTAGCATTGCTCAGGTCTACAGTGCTCAGATAGATAGCAGAAAGTAGCATCCAGTCCTATATGCTGCTTTGGGCCTGAATTTAACTTAGCAGAATGAATACTCCTTACTTTTTTTCTGTCATTAAAAATGATGTCAGGTTGTGTGAGGCGTGATCGACATACACTAAGGATTAGCCTTTTCAGGTGTATATTCTGTGGGAAGCAGGTGCTATGTCCGGGCTTTCATGTTCTTTGTTCCTTTTTCTTCTTCCTCCTTCCTTTTGGATTTTTAAATTTTCTACCTTTATCTCCTCTTGTTACATCGTTTTTTAACCTATTCTCGTGGTTGCCCAAGTCTGCAGTGTATGTTTGGTTTTCACAGTCTGCCTTCCAACACTGTACCTCTTTTTTTTGGGGGGGGGACCAGGGATTGAACTCAGGGGCACTCAGCCACTAAGCCACATCCCCAGCCCAATTTTGTATTTTATTTAGAGACAGGGTCTCACTGAGTTGCTTAGCGCCCTGCCCTTGCTGAGGCTGGCTTTGAACCCGCGATCCTCCTGTCTCAGCCTCCAGAGCTGCTGGGATTACAGGCATGCACCACATGCCCAGCTCCAATACTGTACCTCTTATTCCATTGTGTAGGAACCTTGTGAGAGTCTTTGGGCTACTGTCCTACCCCTGCATTTTATACATACTACAAACCTCATAATATATTATTTTCACATTGTTACCTCTAAGAGCAGTGTGGTCCACTTAAACTCCTACAACAATGGAAATAGATCTGCATTGTATAATATGGTAGCCACCTGTGGCCACTGAGAAAGGGGAAAGTACTGGGGACTGAAGTGGAGCAAATTATATTCCATCCTGGTATGGTTATGTCAAAGTGAACCTCAGTATTATGTATTACTATAATACACTAATAAAAACATAAATAGAAGTGGCTAGTTTTGACTGGATAGCTGAGTTTTATATTTTGTGGTACTAGGCATTGAATGTGGGAGTGCTCTACCACTGAACTACATCCCCAGCCCTTATAATATTTTTTTTGAAGCAGGGTCTTTCTAAGTTGCCCAGACTGGCCTCGAATTTATGATCCTCCTGCCTCAGCCTCTTGAGTTGCTGGGATAACAATTGTGCACCACCATGCCTGGCTTCAACATAATTTAAATTTAAGTATTTGCATGTGGTTGGTGGCAACCATATTAGACCAGTGTAATTTTAGAACAAAGATTTTAGACAATGATTTTTGCATGTACCTTCTTTTCAACTCATTTCAGGAACTCTTATTTCCCTTGTGTAGAGTTGGTTCTATCTCATCACCTCCTGACTGACAAGCATCCCTTAACATCTCTTAGGTTGCACTTCTCTGGGAATGAATGATCTCAGATGTTGCCAGGCTGAAAAAGTCTTACTTCCCACTCACAAGGTATTTTTTCAGGGAACATGTGGAATTCTGTGTTAGATCATTTCCTTTCCACACTTTGAAGCTGTCACCCTACTGCCTTCTGGCTTCTGTGTAATGAGAAATCTGCGGGGATCCTTCTCTTTGTTCCTTTGACTACCACATATCCTCCCATCACACTACCCACCCTGGCAGCTCTTTAGGATTTTTCTTTATTTTTAGTTTTCAGCAATTTGGACTCGGTGGCATTTTGGTGTCTGTCTTGTGTGGGTTTTTCTACATTTCTTGGACCTGTGGTTTGATGTCCTTAATTATGTCTGAAATATTCTTGGTTTTTATCTCTTCAAATAGTTCCCACTATTCCCTTCTTTCTTTCTCCTGGGATTCTATTGATCCATCTGTTTACAGCTTCACTGATTATTACTTTGCTGTGGTGAGTCTATTGCTATGTCTGTTGGGTACCATGTTATTATTTCTGTCATTTCCATTTGTTTCTTCCTCATATTTTCCATCACCGTGCTGTAATGTTCAGTCTGTTCTTGCGCATTGTCCTCCTTTTCCAGTGAATTCCATCTGTGTGGTGGCCATGTCTTTCCCCTGGACTCTGCCCCAACTGGGAAGGAGGCAGGTTCTTCTTCTCCTCATGTGACAGGGATTTAGAACTTCAGGTTGCTTGGTTACCTTGGAACCCCAGTTCTCTGTTGTGTCAAGAAAGGTTATTCTATGGCTATCTTGTTTTTAATTTATACTAGGGTGGGTGATGCTCCCACTCTCTTAAAATAACTTTACTTAGTTATTTTCCAAAAACTTGGTTGAGCTTAAAAAGTATATGAGATTTATAATATAATATTCTTTTAAACTTTTTTTCTTTTTTTTTTTTTTCGTACTAGGGATTGAACCCAGGGGCACTCCATCACTGAGCCACATCCCCAACCCTATTTTGTATTTTATTTAGAGACAGGGTCTCACTGAGTTGCTTAGGGCCTCCCTAAGTTGCTGAGGCTGGCTTTGAACTCTCGATCCTCCTGCCTCAGCCTCCCAAGTGCTGGGATTATAGGCGTGCGCCACCACAGCCGGCTCTTTTAAACGTTTATTTACTGCTGAAGAAAAGTCACATAGAAGAAATTTGTATGTCCTTATTCTCTTATAAATATATGTTACCCAATTTTTTAGTTTCTATCAACAAAATTTTTTTCAGGTCATAATTTGGTGAAAAATATATATGCAAATTTATAATGACATAGCTTATTATTTTCAAAAGTACAAACAGTAATGATATTGAAAACAAATATTCTTGCTAGTAGTTTAAAAAGAACAAGTGTGAATGCTTTAAAGGGCCACTGTAGCTTCACCCTTAGCCACGTTTTCACCGTGGTGGTTTTTAATGGTAGCTGTGTGTCCGAGGACCTCATTCCTGCGTCTTCTCGGTTGTTTCTGCCATTCGCGCACCCTTTTTCTTTCCTGCTCCAGGGATTTGCCTTTCCATTCAAGGAGCTTTTCAAGGTCCTCCTCCAGTGATGCCCACTTGCAGGGGCAGCCCCCACATGGACGGTTCTGCCATGAGCCTCTTCCTGCGGCACCCATTCTGTGTGGGTGACGCAGCTCTTCCTGTAAGCCAGGACTGCTTTGCCAGCTTGCTGACCTTTGCGGTGTCCTCACACCACCTGAACTGCATCATCCCCTTGGATCAGCATGAATCAAGCCTTGTGCTTCTGCTCTTTGGAAAGAGGGGAAGATATACCCTTCCTGTGAATGCGGGAAGGTGCGTTGAAATGCCTTTTATAGTTCCATAAGAAGTCACAAAGAGATTGAACTTCATTTTGGCCACACTGCTCAGTGATGTCTGCAAAAGGGAAGAGCTGTGTTTTTTTAAACCAGCAAAAGAACTGTAAAATTTGGTGGCAGGTTGCGGAATCATTTTTTCTAAAACACAGAGGAGGAAGAACTGTAAGGCCCTGGGAGAACAGCCTCCCAGATATGATCTTGTGGATGGGCATGTGCTTGATAATACCAATTGAACAGCATCCAAAGTCCCATCAGCAGGTGGTGAGGTAATGGGTAAGTTACCCTGATGGGGTATGATGCACATTCCTGTTCACAGACCTTTGTTGCATACCTACTGTGTGTCAGCCTTGTACTGGGTTTCCCAGATGCCTTATCTCATTAAATCTTACAGCTCCAGGAGGTGCACAGTACCCTTGTCCCATTTCACAAAGGAGGGAAGTAAGACATAGAGACATTAAATAACCACCCTAGGTCACACAGCTGGTAGATAGCTACAAGGACAGCCTCACCCCAAACAGTTATAAAATAATAATGATCATGTTAACAGGTTGAAATAAGAATGAAGAAAATCTTAAACCTCTTTCATTTGCAAAGACAAAAAAGATGGATTATAGTTGTTGGTGAGGGGCAGGAATCCAGGCACTCTGAAACACAATTGGTAGGAATACAAATTGAGAAAGGTTTCTTGGAGGGCATGTGGCCATATCTCTCAGAATTTAGCATGTCATGCCATTTGACCAAGCCCGCTTTTAGGAGTTTACCAATGGTAAAGCTTGCATAGTGTGCAAAAATTTATTCATAAAGGTCTTTGTTAGTGTTTTACTTGTAATGGTAGAACATGGGAAACCATGTGAATAGCTGTGTAACTGATGGTCTATCCAGAAAGTAGAACTGTGAGCATTGGTGAGAGTAGGGTAGATCCGTGTGTGCCGACATGGGCAGAACTGCCACCAAAAATAACCAAGACTGTACCATGTGTAAAATGATCGCATTTCCCATGAAAAGACGCATTTGAAGAGTGCACACACGGAGATGATACTGCGTGTGCTGGAGGAGTACATGGATCTCTACATAGTGATTGTCCTCGAGAGTAGGATTGGAGGAACATCTGCTCTATATTTCCTACTTTTTGTTGCTTCAGTTTTTTTTCCTCAAACATATGTGTATGTTAGAAGAAAAGCAGCTGTGATCTTTGAAAAAACCATTATAGAAACTAACCTTATTGATGGAAATGCATGATGAAAAACTGGTGTAAACCTGGGATCATACTGGGGGAGATCAGGTGTGAACCTGTCTTGGTATGACAGCAAAATATTCTGTGTATTCGTTATTTCCTAATCTGCTTACATTTTAAATCATAACATTAAAAGACTCTGTTTCCCCCATAGAAAAACTCTTTTTAAAGACCTTGAAACCAAGAAACAAAAGTGGAAAGAAAGAAGTTTCCTGCTTGTTTTTCCCCCCAAGCCTGTTTAACTGACAAAGGAATTACTTTTCACCAAAAGTTAAACTATGAAGTTAGTTCAGTCACCAAAGAGAGGTTCAGAGATTTGCTTCTGGTGACTTGGTAAAGACACACAAATTCATGAAGCAAATATTTGCATACCTGGCTCACAGTGGAAGGTGTGCTTGAGGGGAGTGTGCCACTGCCTTCTGGTGAGGGCGCTGGGCCCCCGTGGGCAGTGAAAGCCCTGAGCTGAACTGCTACAAGGGTCACCTGGGGGCTGTGCTGGTTTTAGGACTTATCTGTTAGGACAAACCCTAAAATACAGCCATCTGGATTGTGCTTGGTTACCCCAGAGCAGGCCTTCAGCTTTGAAGTTGACTCAGCGGTAGGGTGACTTAGTTGAGCTGGAACTATCTTTTTTTTTTTTTTTTTTCTGCGGTGCTGGGGATTGAACCCAGGGCCTTGTGCCCTGGAACTATCTTAATTTGATAAGTATCCTAATTTGGACCATGAATTTTGGGTTTGACCCAGAACCAGCCTGGTCTGCAGTGGAGCTGAGGGTGTATAATGCTGTCAAATTATGTTCATTGTTAGAAGCCCAGCGAAAGGAAGCGACACAAAAACAACCGTGGTGTAAGAGGAAGGAGTCCAAGAATTAGCATTTTACTGTGCTTGTGAAGTAAAGTTGGTTATAAATATTATTCCAGTCTGTTCCACAAATACATTTTTTTTTAAAATGACCCTACACTTTGGGTAGGAGTTAATAATTTTAAATTGGTGTGAATTTTTCTCATCTCCCCTGCCCTGCCTCATTTCTCTAACAGTTTTAAACTATCATTTCAGTTCTTAAAATGCGCTCATAAGAGCTGGGCATCAGCAGCAGTGTTCTCTAAATCTGTCTCAGATGATGACTTGTGGTTTAATTGTATGAAAGGTAAGGAAATTGAATGTGAGACTGCATTTGCTTTGATGTAAGGGGGAGTTCCCCTTCATCTGAGGAACATCTGACATTCATGAAACAGCAGACCCTTTTTAAAAAGTTCTGTGTGAATGAGCTGGTTGGGATGGAGAAGGTTATATTTGACTGGGCATCTTTTAAATCCCAATGGCTCCTACCAGTGGGAATCTCTTAAAGCTAAATTTTTGGTATGAATTACTCATTATTGTAAAGAATTATATTCATTTTTCATAGATCTCATGGAAATCTAATTGTGCAATCTGTTGATGGCATTAAAAGGTAACATTGTTGCTCCCTACCAGGAGAAAAGAGAGGTAAACATAACCAAGGAGTGGAGGGAAGCTTGAAGGGTAGATCAGAATGAGAAGACCAAGTGTTTTTTTAGCAAAGATTTACCAGTAAATATATCTTAGGACTATTTAACACTTCAAATTTTCAGGACTATGTGGTTTTTAAAGTTTTTTTGGGGGGAGAATATTCCCTGAGATGTAGATGGAACTTTCTAATATATGAAACTTACCCATCATAGATCATTTAATTTGTACTATTTAATTTGCACTTTGTATCCATTCCCAGAGTTGGGTCCCTTTTTCTGGTACTAGAAAGTACCCCTTGCCTTAAGAGGCAGTGGCAGGAAATGGGAAACTCTCCACTTGTGAATGAAGCCATGGGCCAGGGCAGGAGGCTGGATGCTGCCGTGTGACGTTAGATTTAACACCCGCCCCGGCTAGGTCAAAGTACTGCAACTGAAAGTATAATTCCTCTAGAGAAGAAAGAATAAAATTGGGAAGTACCAAATATTTGTCAGGAAATAAAAACAGGGCTTCCTTTCCCTTTCAGCCTGAGTTGGGAATTGTGCACTTGGGAATTGAAAGTGAAAGGAATGTGCCTGCAGGTGTTTGGGACAGGATGGGCAGGGAGTGCTGGGGACCAAAGATGGCAACTTTAAAGACCTGGGTGCTTCGGTCTGAGAACACCCCTAAATTGTACTCGGCCCAGATCTCGAAAAATCACTGTACAGATGACATAACATCGAAGGCATTTTCTTAAATTCTTTGGCAGCCTCCAGTCTGGCACACGGTCCGTTGGAGACCAACATGTGCAGTATGGAGTTGCTGTAGGCTGCTGTGTTACAGGAACAGCTGTGTCTAATGCCTGAGACCCTTCATTTCTTCTCCACTTGTCTCCCTGTCTCTGCTCTCTTAATTTTCCCCTCCCACCCATCCACTAGCTGTATGTGCTAAGAGTGGACTGGGAGCAAGAATCAGCTTGGGGATAAAGTTTACAAGCTGAGGATGAAAAGTGAGGAATAAATATCAAGGCAGCCTTTGAATTAACTTTTCATTTCCTCTAAAACAAACAAACAAACAAACAAACAAACAAACAAACAAAAACCCACTTTGTTATGGGCAATTTCAAACATAAACAAAAGTAAAGATGCTGGTAACTGCCCAAGCTTCCAACAGTTACCTAGTCATTGCTGTTCTTGTTATTTCTTTAAAGAACTTGCTAGATTGTGTTGAATCTACAGATCAATTTGAGGAGAAGTGCCATCTGAACAATATTGGGTCCTTCACACCAAGAACAAAGTATCTCCTTCCATTTATTGAAATATTGTTTAATATCTCAACAGTGTTCTATGATTTTTAGTGTATAGGTTTGCGTTTCTTTTATTAAATCTGCTCCTAAGTGATTATTCATTTTGACGACTATCACAGGTGGAATTGTTTCTTAATTTCATTTTAGGATTGTTCATTGGTGTATGAAAAATATAGTTGAGGAAAATACAGTTATTTTTCTTATATCTTAAGAATATTCTGAACATGCTTATTAGCTCTAGCTTTTTGCAGACTCCTTGGAATTTTCTATATGTAAGTCATCTGTACAGATGAGCAGTTGTACTTCTTCCTTTCCACTTTGTTTATTTTTATGCCTTTTGCTGCTTTATTGCACTGGCTAGGCCCTCCTACACAATGTTGAATAGAAATGGTTAAGAGCGGACATCCTTGCCTTATTGCTGATCAAAGAATCAGCTTTTGTTTTTCTGAGTTTCTCTAATTCATTGATTTCTATTCTAGCATTTATTATTGACTTCCCTTCTGCTTGTTTTGGGTTTGGCTTATTTTACTGTCCTTTTAAAATTTTCTTAAGGTAGAAAATCGGTTTCTAAGGTCAGTGACTTGAGACTTTTCTGTTTTTCCTAGTTCAGACACTTAGGGTTAGAAATTTCTCTCTAAACACTTCCCATAGCTACATCCATAAACTTTGATCTGCTGTATTACTTTTATTTTTGTTTGTTTATGATGTTGGGAATTGATCCCCAGGGGGGATGGAGCATGCTAAGCATGTCCTCTACCACTGAGTTACACCCACAGCCCCTGCTGTGTTCTTATTTTCATCTGGTTTGAAATATTTTCTAACTTCCTTTGTGATTTCTTCTTTGATCTTTGAATTATTTAGATACATTTTCTAATTTCAAGATATTTGGGGATTCTACAAATTTCTTTATATTCTTGATTTCCAGTTTCCATTTTGATAGAGAACATATCTTATTGATTTTAATCCCTTTAAATTTACTGACCCTTGTTTTATGGCCCAGCCTATCATTTATTCTGGAGGATGTTGAATGGATAATTGAATATATATTTTATTGTTGTTGCTTGAAATGGTCTATAGATGATTGTTATATCATTAGTTAACAGTGTTGTTGAAATCTTGTATATTCTTGCTGATTTTGTTTCGCTGTTGTATTAATTATAAACAGCAAGAGATTCAGATCTCCAAATGTTATTTTGAATTGTCTGTTTATCTCTTCATTTCTGTCAGTTTTTGTTTCATTGTATTTTGGGGCTCAATTGTTAAGTGT
Organism: Glaucomys volans; assembly: GCA_020662805.1. Classification (NCBI taxonomy): domain Eukaryota; kingdom Metazoa; phylum Chordata; class Mammalia; order Rodentia; family Sciuridae; genus Glaucomys; species Glaucomys volans. Next base: position 62,505 of record JAJEJO010004930.1, read on the forward strand.
TTATGTCTTTATATTATTTATATCTTCCTGATGAATTGACCTTTTTATCACTATAATCATTTCCTCTTTTATTCTAAAAGTATTTTTTGTCCTAAAATTTATTTTGTCTGATATTAGTGTAGCCACTTCAGCTTTCTTATGGTTTTGTTTGCATAATATATCTTTCTTCATCCTTTTACTTTCAACCTATTTGTGTCTCTTCTAGACAGCGTATGGTTGGAACTTGTTTTTTTTTTGTCTAGTTTGATAGTCATTGCCTTTTATCAGTGTTTAATCCATTTACATTTAATGTAATTATTAATATGCTCAGATATGATCGAATTACACCTATCATTGTGCTTTGTTTTTCTTTGTCTCTTGTCTTTTTTGTGAATAGACATTTCCTAGTGTTCTATTTTCATTAATCGGGTAAGTGTCTTTTGTTTTTGGTGCTGGGATCCAACCCAAGGCCCCACCCATGCTAAGCAGGAACTCTGTTACTGTCCATTCAGTTATTTAAAAAAAAAAAAAAAACAACAACTGTTTCTCCTGAGTTGTGTTTTTAGTGGTTACTCTAGGGATTGCAATATGTGTCTCTTCACAGTCTACTTTAGATTAATACCAAGTCTTTCTCAAATAAAATGTAGTAATTTTGCTTCATTAAATCTCTCTCTCTTTTTTTTTTTTTTGGAACCAGGGATTGAACTCAGGGACCCTCGGCCACTGAGCCACATCCCCAGCCCT
>JAJEJO010004930.1:63327-179729 GCA_020662805.1 Glaucomys volans
GAGTTGCTTAGGGCCTCGCTAAGTTGCTGAGGCTGGCATTGAACTCGAGATCCTCCTGACTCAGCCTCCCAAGTCGCTTGGATTACAGGCGTGCGACACCACGCCCGGCTGCTTCATTAAATCTCTATGTCTTCTTCTTTCCTTGTTTTATGAAATAATATATATTTCATCTTTACATGTTATAATGGTCTGTGGCCATTATTTTATGTACTTGTCTTTTAAATCAGTTCAGAACAAAAAAGAGAAGAAAATATTTATAACTCTTTTATTTTACTTATGAAATTGCTGGCCTTTCAGCCCGAAGGACTTCCTTTAGTATTACTCAGAAGGCAACAAATTATCCATCTTTGTTTATCTAGGGTATCTTTATTTCTATTTCATTTTCAAGTGTACTTTTGTTGAATATAGAATTCTTGGTTGGGCAGTTTTATTTTTAGCTCTTTGAATATGTCATTTCACTGCCTTTTGGTTTCTAGTGTTTCTGGGTGAAGTCAGCTGGTCGTCTTATGGTTCTCCTTTCCTTTTTCTCTACATGAATTTTTTTTTCAGCAGTTTAGCTACAATGTGTCTTGGTGAATCTCTTTGTGTTTATCTTACATGGCATTTTTTGAGCTTAATTGGAGTTTGTTGAGTGTAAATATTCATTTTTTAAAATTAAATGTAGGATTTTTTTTAGTTGTCAATGGATTTTTATTTTATTTATTTATATGTGGTGCTGAGACTCAAACCTAGTTCCTCACACATGTGAGGCATATGCTCTATACCACTGAGTCACAACCCCTGCCCATAAATGTAGGATATTTTTACCATTAATTTTTCAAAGTTTTTTTTTCTCTGCTCATTTTTCTTCCTCCTCCTTACTTGTATGCTTGATTATCCCTCCTATCTGAGGTTCAGTTCATTTTTCTTCTTTTTTATTTCTTCTTCACATTGTATAATTAATTGTATGTAAACTATGTTCTTCTGCTATCTCAAATTTCCTGGTAAGCTTATCTAGTAAATTTTCATTATAGTTATTATATTTTTGAATTCTAGAATTTCTACTTGGTTTCTTTAATAATTTCTCTTTATTAGTATTCTCTGTTTGATGTCATTGCCATGTTTTCCTTTAATTCTATAAACATGAATTCCTTCAGTTATTCGAATATATTTATAATAGTTACTTTGAAGTTTTTGTTATATTTAATACATGTACCCGCTTTCTAGTGATGGCTCATTTTCCTCACAATATGTTTTTTCTTTGTCTCATATTTCATATTTCTTTCTTCTTTTTTTAATACCAAGGATTGAACCCAGAAGTGCCTAACTACTGAGCCACATCCCTAGCCCTTTTTTTATTTTTAATTTTTTGAATTTTGAGATAGATTCTCTTTAAGTTGCTAAGGCTACACTTTGAACTTGAGATCCTCCTGTTTTAGCCTCCCAAATTGCTGGATTATAGGCGTGTACCACCATATCTGGTTGTATTTCTTTCTTTCTTTTTTTATTTTTTATTTTTTATTTTTTTGGTACCAGGGATTGAACCCAGGGGCACTTAACCACCAAGCCACATCTTTTTTTTTTTATATTTTATTAGAGTTAAATACAGGGTCTTGTTGGGTTGTTTAGGGTCTTGCCAGGTTGCTAAAGCTAGCTTTGAACTCATAATCCTCCTGCCTCAGCCTCCTGAGTCTCTGGGGTTATAGGCTTGTGCCACTGTGCCCGGCCATGTTTTATTTTTTAAAATAGAAATTTTAATATATTGTAGAAAATTTAATATATTGTTAATATATTGTAGCAACTTTGGATTATAATAACCTTTAACAAAATCTAATTTTGTTGATTATTTTTATTTGTTTCTTGCCTGGATTAATTCTGTTGAGAATTAATACCTCCAGGCATTAATTAAGTCTCAAAATACCTTGAGGTAGTAAGCCTTCTCATAGGTTATAGAGGCTCTGTGTGCCGTCAAGGAACATATTCAGAGTTCAGGCATCAAGACTTTAGCCTCGGCCTTTGCCTACTGCCAGGCTTTCTCCTGCCTCTGTGTATACATTTGGCTTCTCTCAACCACGATGAGGAAGTAGCAAGGGCCTGCTGCAGTCTCCCCTGCAAATGTGCAGCCTCTCAGATCACTGGGGACACGTGGGGCTGTCCTGTTGGCTACTGTAGCTCTCTTGTTCTGTGAAGCTACCTGTCAGGATTTTGGCTAGCGTGCTGACCTGTCACCTGCCAGCACTGCAGATTCAGGCTGGCTGAGATTTGACCTTCCCTCATTTTCCATGATCGCTGTTGTTGACGACAGTGCCCTTGGGCATGTACTGTATCCCAAATCAAGTCAGCCTCTCCAGCAGCAGACTACCAGTTTTCCAGCTCGATCTGCCCCGGTGTGTCTACTTGAACCCACTGACTGCACTGTTCGAACTCAAGGTTCAGTACTTTTTCTGAATAAACACTTCTCAATTCATTTTGTGCCTTTTTTCCTGCCCTGAAATGGTTGTTTTTTTCTTTTCTTTTCTTTTGTTTTTACAAACCTGTCCAGTTTTGTAATTACTTTTTGAAGGAAGGTTTTGCCAGATTTCTTACTCTGTTATTCCAGAAGTTCTGGGCCTACCCCCTTAGCTTTCTGTTAACATTATTGGATTTCCCCCTTACTTTTTGAGTATTTTAAGTTCATTGTAAAAATTCAGCAGTACAAAAATGTATAAAGTAGAAATGATAAGTCTTTACTAATTCCTTAAAGACAGTGCTGTCACTAAGTCAGTGACTGCTTCCCAGTTGTCCTCTAGTCATTGTGGTTTGAGTTGTGTCCCCTTACTGCAAAGTTGTCTAATTCAGAGACTTCTCTTAGCTCCTTCCATTCAAGGAGATAAACCTAATTAGTAATCACTAGTTTGAACTAAAATTTGGTATTCCTTTCCTGCAAAATAGAATACTGTATAGATTATGTTCCATGTAAACTGTGTTCTGAAGAAATCAAAAGTGGTTGATCTCTCTGGATCTCACTGATCATATTTATTTTTTCATAATACTGTCTTTGTGGCTCTTTTAGATGGTTCTAGCAAAAAATATTTTACTGCCTTTATAAGAAAACAAACATAGGGTTTTTTTGAAGATAGTATTATTTTATCTGCCAAGCCCACAACCACTGTAACAGAAGAATGAAATGGGGGTGGGCTTCATCAGTGCAGATGACCTGGGAGAACCCAGTTCCTAGCCAGACCTCTGCTGGGCTGAGCCATGTGTCAGCAGCACATGGGATTAATGCCTGAGGGATCCCAGGCCAGAAGCCAGTGGTGGTTGCTGTCATGAGGCAGCTTCAGAGATTACAGCGACTGGGGACTGCAAGCTGGGTGTGGACACCTCATCATTGGTAAAACTGGACATCTCTGATCATCAGTTGTCATGTTCAGCTATGACAATAATGTGTATTTATCGAAGTCCAGTGCTGAGTGCTGCTGATGCAGGGGTGAATCTGAGTGTCAGCCATTCTGCCTCAGAGAACAGACACTGCTCCCCAGCATTCATTCTCAGTTGGGAAGTCAGAATTCTGCTTTTTTCAGTGAGGGCTAATCCTGACTCCTGGGAGGATAAGACCCTTTAGACTTCACTTTGAAGCCACGGCATTTTCATATAGGTAGGAAAACTGCTGGGGATGTAGCAGATGTTCTGTAAATGTGTTAAGACTTGATTTTGAGAAATAATTTAAAAATTCCTGTGTCACAGATTTCTCTGAAGGGGAGGGATGGGTAGGTGAGTTCCACCTGCCCGCTTGGTTGCAGGTATTGGATCATCTTGCTGCCTCACAGGCTGAGAGCTCCTGCTTTGTTTCAGACATTGCCTAGGGGCCAAGGACGTGGTTTCAAGCCATCGGTCAGAGATGCTCATGAACCCGTTATGGCACTTCACACAGGTGTCTTTGATGAGGAGTTCCCTTGTATAAGAAAACACACGTCCATCCTGCTGGTGAATTGCCCCCAGAAACACCCCAAAGGCGTCTCCCCTTGTGAGTCATGCTGCAGAGGACAGCTTTTTGGGCTTGGCTGTCCCTTCCAGGTGTGCGGGAACAGCTTTGAGAGTGGGCTTCAACAGCCTGAGCCCCCTGCTCACTGGTGTCCTGTCTCTCTGCTTGGTGTCCCTCTCCTTCCTTGGCAGCCCTGCTTTCTGCTTCTTTCTGCCCTTCTGGGGTTTTGAGTTGTATGAATATCATTTACTGGAAAAAAATTGTTAGTGTTGCATGGTATATTAATGTAAAATGTAAAACCTTGAAAAAAACAAACTTTAAGAGCTGTATGAAGTACAGGGTTCTTTTGCATAACTTAATGAGTTTTAAAGCTTTAGTTTAATTAGGACTGTACTTTTCATTAGCAGGGATGTTTCCTGTGTCTAATATCTCCACCAAGAAGGTTTCTCAGGGGACAGGGTTGTAGAGACACAATGTGCCTGAACATTATTTCAGAATTGAACACTATGAGAACTTAGTTTTTCACATTTTACTACACTTTGAGAAAATCAGGCATTTAAAAATTCTGTTTCCATGTTTGCATTCTGTAAATATGTAAGCAAAACTGGAGTCTTTGTTTGGGGTAGAGGGAGGCTGCTACAGAATTCTGGGATCTAGTGCAGATCATCAGTATTTCCATGTGTTTCCTGATAACATTGTCTCTGCTACTTAAATTAATTCCACAAGTATGTGCTCAGTAAATCTCATGTGGTGGGCACTCTTCTTGGCTTTGTGGATATGCCAGTGAACAAATAGACACAAGTCCTGCTCTTGAGGGCCATACATAATAGACTGGAGGAGTTAAAAATCAACACAGGCTAGAAAAACAAGTAGGAAGGCAGTAGTGAGTACTTTGGGAAAATAAAGCAGGGAAGGGCAGGGCTTTGTGAGGTGGGTGGGCAAGGGCAGCAAGAAGTCCAGTGGCAGTGGCTACAGTTGTGACTGGAGAAGCCAGTGAAATCCTTGCTCCTTTGGGCATCCCCTATCAGGGAGGCCCTTGCAGATTTATAAAACACTGCTTTATTCCTGGGCAAGAGCTGTTTGTGAGAGCTCTGAAGCAGGGAACTTCTGAAGTTGGCATCGGCAGGATATTGTGCAATCGGGCTCTCTGCCTGTGCCCCAGCCCTCTGCATCTGATGTGAACCACAGCTTTGCAATCATTCCCTGTGCCATCCAAAAATATTTTGTGACCTTGTCAGTTGGCAGTTTTTTAAATGTTATTTTAAATCTCAAAAAAAGGGAAACATCAAAGTGCAGGCTGTCCATTCCTGCCCTTCTTGATACACACACACACAGCTGCACAATACAATCAACTATTGTAGTGACATGTGCCCTGCTGTTATAAATAGACGGAAGGCTTGCACACAGGCTGCTCCAGATGAAGGGTGAGTGTGCTGGGGTGATGCCAACTCCTGTTCCCGTCGAAAGCCCGTCTCAAAGATCAATATTATTTTATGTGCAGTGACTGAATTGAAAAAACAACTTGAAAGCACTGCCTGGCCTAACTGTTCCCACCATTCTAATCCCGGTGTATGTTCTCTCTACTCCCCATCATGGAGACATCCTGTGCTTACTTAGTAATGTTACTTAGTAATGGTTGCCTGGTGGCTCAGTTCATTGCATTTAAAAAGTTTGTGTGGCCCACCTTTATACAAAAAAAGTACTTAGCATGTGATGTGGTTCATGGCTGGAAGCGCATGCCTCCTAAACATCGTTTCATTCCACATCTTAGCCCCCCATTCCTGGAAATGTTTATTGTACTTTAAGTGTGACATAAATTGCATATGGTACCATCAAAAAACTTTCTCAAGGAAAGAAATACAGTATGCAGCTCTTGTTGGCCTCCAACAAGGTCTCCCTTATTCCCTGGGCAGTTGAAGAACAGTGTAGTATCAAAGAGAAACTGATTATGTAGTGTGACTTCAGATGCTAAGGCTGATCCATTCAGGGAGATTTCAGTGTAGCAGAAGAGAGCCATGTAAAATATTTTTGGTGTATTAGTTTCTGTGGCTGCTATGACAAAGTACCTGATTCTGGGTAACTTAAAACAAAATGTCACCTTTACAGTTTAGGAGGCCAGAAGAAGGAAGTGGAGAGCCTGGAGGGTTGGTTCCTTCTGGAGCCTCTGAGGGAGACCCCGCCACAGGCCTCTCTCCTGGCCCTGTGAGTTTGCTGGCCATCCTTGGCTTCACTGCACGGGCTTGTAGCTGTACTGCTCTGATCTCTGCCTCTTCACACAGCCTTCTGCTTTGTGTCTATGTCCTTTCCTGTCTCTTTCAGGACCTGCTCCTATTGGGTAGCATCTGATCTCTGTCCTTCATTATACTTGAAAAGACCCTATTTCCAAACAAGACCACATTCTGAGGGTCTGGGTGGCCATGATCTTGGGGGGATTCAACATTGCTTATATTGAACACATGCTTGTTGAGCACCCCTATTTGAGCATTTAATAGGCACCAACAGTGTTCTAGAATTGGAGTGGAGATTCCAAGAAAGTGGCATAGCTTTTTCCTTGAGAGGTTTATGGTTTCCTATATCCTATTCTTTCCTCTTGTTGGCGATCAAATACAATATAGTATTTAAAGTAAGGCAGGAGTCACCCACACACATCTGTCTGGTTGTCCTGCCCAGGCAGATTGTCTAAAGAGTTGTCACTTGGTGGATGTGATCTGCGCTGTGTGGGTAAGGTATTTGGAGGACTGGGAAATCCTGTGCTGACACTGGGGGAGCATGTTGAGTCCCTGCTAATTTTTATATATTCCAAATTATGGAAAAGTTTCAAAATAGCACAAAGAACTTCCAAATACCCTTCACTTGGAGTCCCTAAATGAGTGTTCTGCTACATTTACCTGTTTGTCTTTCTATAAGCAAGTGCTCAGATGCACACACCACACATGAGGGCACATCCTTTTCCCCCTAGACCGCAGACAGTGCCTCTAAACACTTGTCTGTGTATCTCCTAAAAACAGGGGTGCTCTCCTGTACAGTCCCTGTGTGCCCACCCACGTCAGGACACAACACCTAACCCACAGGCCCCTTTATGTGTTGCCAGTTGTCCCTGCAACATCCTTTAGAGGCCCCACAGCCCATCCAGGAACATATGCCCCCCTAGTCATCATGGATCTTTAGTCTCCTTCAATCTGTGACAGTTCCTTAGTTGCTGTCTTTCATGACCTTGACATTTTTAAAGAGAACAGTCCAGTTACTTTGTAAAATGTCCCTCAGTTGGGGTTCGTCTCATCTTCCCTCTTTTTCTTTTTTTTTTTTTGCGGTGCTGGGGATTGAACCCAGGGCCTTGTGCTTGCAAGGCAATCACTCTACCAACTGAGCTATATCCCAGCCCTCATATTCCCTCTTGACTAGATTCGGGTTGTATGTTTGTGGCAGAAGGACTGTCGGAAGGCTGCAGCCTTCCAGGTGCGTTATTGCAAGGAGGCACACAATTTGCATTTGACCCATGTACAGAGATGTTAACTTTTATCATTTGTGGTAGCGTTTACCAGGTTTCCTTACTATAAAATTATGAGTTAGTATTGTGTAAATATTGATTAAAAAGTAATGAGAATTTTGTGGGAGATATTTTGAGACTATGTAAATATCCTGTTTCTCAATAAACTTTTGCCCCCTAGTTTCAGTATCCTTTGATGATTCTTTTTTTAAAAATTTTTTTTAGATGTTGATAGACCTTTATTTTATTCATTTATTTATATGTGGTGCTGAGAATCAAACCCAGTGCCTCACACATGCTAGGAAAGTGCTCTAACTCTGATCCACAACCCCAGCCTATCCTTTGATGATTCTTGCCTGAATCAGTTAGTATGATGGTTGACAAATAGTGATTTTCTAATTGAGTCTTTTACATTTATCCATTGGCATCCCACCATAAGAAAGGTAGCTGACCTTCCTGCCTGCCTTCCTCTCTTCTGTTCACTAGTTGGCTCACAGGTGCCTATTTTAACTTGGGTTGTAATCCATTAATGTTATCATTTGCTTTGATGTTCAGATTGTTCCAGATTTAGCGAGTGGGAGCCTCTTCATGCTGGCTTTAATGTGTCCAGATTGTTCCTTTGCTTTTTGACACAAGCTGAGAATAAAGTTTTCCTGATCAACATTTCTAAGTCAAGCTGGGAGACTGACACTGAAGAACTGGCTGGCTTTGTTGGTGAACGGACCATGGAGATGAGAGATGTGTAGAAACGCTGGATTGAAAGTGTGTGGCAAGTTCACTAGAGTATCTCTTACTCAGAGGGTCACTTTTGTTGCTCTGCTTTGTAGCCAGAGGAAAAATCCATTTTTACTCAGCTTTGACTCAGAAGTGGCTTAGAGAGATTTAATACTGCTTTTGAGGGTAATCTGGCAGAAGGTGTCCAATACTTGCTTAGCCAGGATCCCTGAATTTGGGTCTGAACCAGTCAAGGATGTGCTGGCAGCTCTATTCAGCCTGGCGAGGGCACCTGTGTCTGATGACCTGTGACCAGGCAGGGACGGACGCTGCCCGCTTCAGACTTCCTTCATCACAGGGGAGAAGCCTTCAGCTGTGGTTTGTGTGTCTGGGTTAGTTTCTGTAGAGCTCCTGAACGCAGGAGAGGGGCTCCCTCGTTGCCCATGGCTATTTGAAGCTGACTTGTGGGCAGGTGGCAGGTTTTTCACAGCTTCTGGGTGACCTTGGTGTCACTTCTTGAAATTCCCTTTTGTAATGCCTGGGTGAGCTGCTGTGAGTCACTTGCTTCAGAGGGTGACCTTTGCTGGCTGGGACCTCTGCTTCTCTGTATTTAAGATCTTCCTGGTCAGTCTCGGCATGGTGGCACACACCTATAATCCCAGCAATTGAGGAGGCTGAGGCAGGAGGACCACAGGTTCAAGGCCAATCTCAGCAGCTTAGTGAGGCCCTATCTCAAAATAAAAAATTAAAAGATCTAGGGGTGTAGCTCAGTGGTAAAGTGTCCCTGGGTTCAACCCCCAGGACCAAAAACAAACCAAAAAAACCCAACTTCCTGGTAAAGATAGTTATTTCTTCTCTGAAGTCATGACTGGCTCTTGGTCATTTCAAGTCCTGGTGGATCCAGGAACTCTGCTCACTTTCTTGGGTTTGGACACCAGGGGTTTCTTTTTGGGTCTTCTCCAGCGAGTGACCAGAGGCCCTGGCCAGGTGGCTCTTGAGACCCTGTGAAATAGGAGCCATCAAGAGCAGCCTGCTAAAGTGACCTCAGTGGGAACATCAGCTGTCACATCTTCCACGACATTCTCTGCACAGGCCCTCAGTGTGAAACGTAGCTCTGGGGAGGGAGTGGAGAGTCCAGCACGTCAGAAACAGGCCCCTCTTGGAAAGTGGCCGGCCAGGCAGCGAGTCTTGCTGTGCTCTCTGTTGTCTGCCGTCTGGGCCTGCTCTGGAGGCAGGGTGAGTGTGTGCATGATTCCTGCAGGTGTGTCAGTATTCGTTTCCACCTCCCAGGCCCCTTTCAAGGACAGGAGCTGTGGGCTGTGGTGTTCTCAGGTAGGTTTGAACAGATCAGTCTCCTGATAAGCTCCACCGCGACATGGAACTGCCATCTGGAACAAAGAGAAGTTGTATAAACTGCTGAAGGGGAAAACGTGACAAAGGGGTGAATCATGTTTCACAGGCAGCGGATGGCACTAATTTAAGATAGGTTTTCACTGTCGAACAAAGAGATAATTGAAATTTGAACCATACATAGCCACTTTTATTTTAATGTTATTAAGGTTTTCTAATTTTAAAATGGCAGTGCAAATGAAATTTTAGAAGAGTACTAAGGATTGATTTGATTTCTTTGATATCTTTCTGACAGTTTCTTGATTATTGGGTATATCCATTTACCTCACAAAATGATGCAATGTAAAGCTCTCCCTCATGTCTCCTTCCCAAACTCAGACCAGTTCTGTGGAGAAGGGGTTCCTGGTGTCAGGCTGAAGTGTGGTGACATTGTTTCCCAGTGGGTCGGGTGAGCCCCGGCAGGGAGGGCAAGTGCAGGCTGCAGAGCCGCTGTTCCCGAGAGGCCTCACTGCTGCTGGGAAGAGGTATAGGGCAAGGAGGGAATGTCTGCCATTAAAACAGAAGCAACGAACCCTGGAGGCGGTGTGAGTTCACCCAGAAAGCAGGAGCTTCCTCTGCCCTGTCCTTGGAATTCTGCCTGCAGTTTTCAGGCTCCGTTGGACCAACCTGTAGGTGCCCTTGGAGCTCTGGCCTTGGCAGGGCCTTGAGCGCTGTCATCACGCAGGTGTCTGCGTTTCTCGCTTTCCCTGTGGACAAATGCCGCGTTTGTCAGAGGTCTGCACAGAAGCCACCTGGTTTGCAGGAATGTTTGTCAATCCAATTGCCCCCCAAAGAGAACTGAGGGTTTCTTTAATTTGGTGACTTTGGCAACCCCCTTGGTCATCCATGGAAGAGAAATGTCTTGAAGTGTGTAAGTGTGTGAAAAATCCTGGTTTGATGTTATCTACATCGACTAGTGGCCCAAGATTTTTAGAGAATCTTATTTTCTTCCAAATCCTAATAGAGTCATAATTGCTAGGTTTAAATCAAAACAGCCTTGATTTTTTTTATGGAATATGTACTTTTTTTGTTTGTTCGTTATGAGGGATTGAACTTGGGGATGCTCAACCTCTGAGCCACATCCTCAACCCCCTTTTTAAAAAAATATATTTTATTTTGAGACAGGGTCTTGCCGAGTTGCTTAGGGCCTCACTAAGTTGCTGAGGCTGGCTTTGAACTTGCGATCCTCCTGACTCAGCCTCCTGAGTTTCTGAGAGCACACACCACCATACCTAGTGAAGCATGCACATTTAACCCTCCTTTGGAAACAGTCGGTAGCTTGCTGGTTGAGTGGAGATGGGGGCCTCCCCCTTTACATCGTTAGGGCTTTGAACACATGCACAGGCAGCAGCATTCGCTGGCTGGTACCATTTCCCCTTATATACAAAGCTAAGGTGAGAATTGTAGGTGCACTCTTGTACAGACCGGCTTCGTGTGCATCCGTGGATGAACACTCAGGCTGTGGAGGAACTGTGCATGTGTGCAGTGCAAATTCATAAGGACCCTCAAAGTTGGTTATTGTCTGATCTTCCCCTCTTGTTCAGATCGAGAAAGTTGGCAGGCAAAGTTATTTTTCTCTTCCTTAATTGAAGCAGAGATCAAAAGTAGGCTTTAAATTTTCTTAGCAGTCACTTTATTTTGGTATTGCTATCAGCTTCCCCTAGCGAATTTTCAAAGGATCTAAAAATGGTGCAAGGCTCTTCCATTCAGGCCTTCACCCAAAGAATTAGTTATGATGTTTCTATAATTTGTATTTATACCATAAATTAAGAAGATTAAATTAATTTGTGAGTTCATGTTAATGTTTATCACATGCTTGCTTTCTGAGCAATGCAGACCCAGCACAGTCTCATCTCTCAAAGAACTTAACAGAGAGGGGAGCTGGGAGCCAATGGCCAAGAGTCTGGGAAGTGAAATGTTTGTCTCCAGAAAGATTTATTGTGCTGGCATCAGCAGAGGCAGTGCGGAGAGCCCATTCACCCATCCTGAGTGCTAGCATGGCCTCAGGGCTGGGTCCTGGAAACCTGGTTGGACTTTGCTGCAGGCCCTCAGTCTGGAGACATTCTTCAGATGTGAAAGCACCCAGAAACCATTCCAGACAGGGGAACTCACACAAGAGATTCTACTAAGCCTGTGGGGGGCGGCGAGGGGGGGCGGAGAGTGTGTGTGTGTGTGTGTGTGTGTGAGAGAGAGAGAGAGAGAGAGAGAGAGATTGGGAGTGAGAGAGAGTGATAGAGAGTGAGAGAGTGAGAGAGAAAGTGAGAATGAACGAGAGGAAAAGTGAGTGAGAGAGAAATGGCAGGGGAGCTATTCTTAAGCAGTGGAATTTCCCAGGCTAATAACAATCTGGACCAATGACTGACTAGGAAGTTCGCGGGCTAGCAATCTAGGTTATAAAGTGGTGTGGGGAGGCAGAATACTAGTGGCAGCAAAATTGCAAATCTGATGCCAATATTCCTTCCTTTTTGTTTTTATAGAGATACCAGGAATGGGATGATGGTCTTTCTTCTCTAGCTGCTTCCTGCTGGTTAGGGGTGAAGAGTCTCATGCCTGTAAAAAAAAAGGAGGATTAGGGAGGGTTAGGGCTTCAGGTGGGAGCAGAGTTTCCAGAGCTGGAGGGGCCAATAGTGAATCGCAGGCCTCAGCTTTGTCTGTCAGGGCTGGTAGTCTTGAAGGAGAAGCGGTCGATTGACCTCTTGGTTGGTGAACTTGTGTGTGTCCACCAGCTCTGGAGCTTGTGTATCTGATCTTGTAGGAACTTCTGTAGGCAGTTTAGCAGACATGGTCCTGTTTAGGAAGATCTGTAGACCTTAAAATGACCAAAACTTTCTGACTCTGGCAATTTCTCTTTATAGTTATCAGGCACTCCTGCCTAAGAATTTCTAGTAGCCTCCAGTCTTACTTACTCCTGGGGCTAACACAAGTGTACATCTTAAGTTACATTTAACTATTGTTTCTTTTTTTAAAATGCCCAGGAATGGCTGTGTTTTGGTTTTAACTGTTTTGCTAGTTGTTCAAGACAAAGCTGGTCATATTGACCTTGTTCTTATCTGCTGTTAAGGTCAGTTGAGTTCCCACAGGTGTTACTTGTGGAGAACTTGAGAGCAGCTTCTTAGTTCCTTTAGTGCCATTCATTAGATAGGGTCTCCTTGATGAGCTGGCTTCCCTTGGAAGCATCAGGGGTGTCTCCCTATTCCAATGACCCTCCTCTGTAGCAGGTGCACTGATTGGCTTTTCATCCTCTAGTGGTCTAATCAATATCCCTGATTGGGAGGTTGTGTGGCTCAGAGTTTCAAAACTCCTAAGAGAAGTTCTCCCATTCCTGTGTTCAGGCTGACTCAGAGGGCAAGAGCCAAATACTGGTTTTCTTGGCCCTTTTGTGTTAATCTTGATCTTAAACATCCAGCAAGGCAGTCTTACCAGTCATAAAGTAAGAGTACTTGGATTTAACTTTAATGTTTATGACTTGACAGTTATTTGCCCCTTTTATTTAATTGGGGTCTGTTATTATCTTATCTGTCCTATAGGTGATGGCTTATTATCCCAAATTAATTTAGGTTGTTTGTTCTTGAAGTAGTACTTCTGAAAACCATTAGTCAGGCAACAGTTATCGAATTTACAAGGAAAACACAAAATGGAATTAACAACAGTAAAACATTTAGTTTGTGTAATAGCTGTCTTGAATTTTGGCTGAGCTATCCATTATATCCCCTGTTTGAGATCACAGTGATTTTACAACAATAAAGAACAATCTTTTGAATATAACTTTAAATAAGCTGAAGTCTGGCTTATTTTAGAACCATTCTGACATGCAGCAGGGTGGGAGGCAGAGCCTTATATCAGGTAAGGTGAGGCTCTTTACAAACCTTAAAGTGTCCTAGTTCTGAAGTTGATCTTTGCCTCCTCTTTAAACATCATTTTATAAAGTTTACATGTATTGTTTCCTGAGTCTGTGAATGTTAGTTAACACAATGTCAATACCTCCAAAACATAAATCCAGGAAAGGGTGAGAGAGCTTTTAACTTTCCTTTTGTGTGGCAAAGTGGCAAAATGCTTTCATATTTCAGAATATTAACCTTTAAACAAATCAGGATCTAATAAGTCCTGTTATACAACATTAAATAATATAAATAAATCCCCAATACTGTTGACACAAAGAGGGGCAAGAGCGAAGAGAAGAGAATGCTTGAAAATAGGGAATCTCTACCTGCTTGATGCCACAGTTCAGAAGTTGTGTAAGTCCCATTATCTGGCCAAGAGGAGGCATTATCTATCTAATTTATACTGGGGTCAGACTGTGTTGCAATAGAAAGTGATTTGAGATCTGCGAGATTTGAGATCTGGAGTCAAATGGAGAGGCCGAATGTTTTTGAGGAGACAGCCAATGGGTTTGGATTGCAGAGAATTTTAGATTGGGCAGAGCCCATGGCGAAGAGTTCCCAGAAGCCCAGAGAGGGACGGTTGTCACCATTCCTGACAGGTCTGCGGCTGAATCCAAGGGAGACTCTGACCCTGGGTTTTCGTAGAGAGAGAGAGAGAGTGTTCAAGGCCACTGTAGAAGAGCTCTGAGACTCACCACCAGTAGAGGGAAGGCTGTCCAGAGTTGAATTCTGTGGTGGGCAACGAGGTCCACAACAGCAAGAGGCAGATATGCCCTGTGATGGATATTGGCCAGGGAGGTGGGGACACAGTCATGGTGTGGCTCAGATCCCCATGAAGGAAGAGCCAGCAGGCAATGCCCACCATGAATTCCATCCTGGGTTTCATCACAGCAAGACTTTCCTACCCAGAAACATTTTCTTCTCCTGTCTACTAAATATATTTCTTTACCTAGAACCTTTTATTTCCTATATGTTGACCCCTCTTTGTTCACATTCTGAAACAACTCTTAGGAATTATCTAAATTACTGAATTTAGATAAATTACTCCATTTTAATAAGATGAAATATTTCGTGTTATTTATAGTACTCTAATTAAAAAACAGTTGATTCTTTTAGATTCCTTTGTATATAGAATTGTACCTGTTAGGACTTAACTCTTAGTAACCTTGTTTTTAGTGATGACATAAAGCAATTTTAAACCCTTTTCATTTACCATCTGTGAAAACACCAATGACATTCAAGTAAGTTACCCCATGGAATTTAAGGAGTTAAGAGTACTCGATGTTATTTAGCAGTTAGCATTTTAACTTTGTAAATTAATCAGATGTCTCTAACAAACACATCTGAGTAATCTCATACATGTCAAATCTACTTATTTTACTGTAAAAACCAAGATATCAGATGAGTCTATTGAATAGTATCTGCCGTCTCTTTCCTGTTGAAGAACAGTCCTAGAAACAATCGATTTTAGACATTTTATAGACATCAACATTTTATTAATTTGACCACCTGGAGATTTATGAAGTAAGGAATTTTAAAGACATTTTACTTTCATTTGTTTACTTGATTTAAATTGAACCTTTAAAAATCACATGAATTAAAGGTATCTGGATCCATTTTTTAAATTTTAATTTTACAAGTGCTCGTTATTTATGTCAATTTCGTTATCATGTACATACATAGACAACACAACATTAGACAACAAGATATAACACAAAAGCAAAGGCCTTGTAGCCTTTTATCGGTGAATCTCCATTGCAATGTTTTAGATGTTCAAAAATAACTCTAGAGTTGAATAAAAATAGAACTGATCAAAAAACCATTCAAAATTGTGAATTTGAAAAATGTAGCATTTAAGAAAAACAAAACAAAACAGGAGTCCTAGAAGAAAAAATGATAATGGCCATTAATTATTTTAGTAAAATAGCATGAGAGTGTGAGAAAGAGAAAGGCAGGGAGAGGGAGAGGTAGGGAGAGGGAGAGGTAGAGAGAGAGAAAGTCTTAAAACCATTTTTCTGTGTTGCAGTCCAAGAGAAGTTTAAAATGGATACTTTTTTTCCTAGAACATTTGTGTGGGACCAGTGGGCTGGGCAGGGGAGCAGAAGCAGAATCAGAACAGGGCAAAAGAGATGGAGGAGTAGGGGCTGGAGGGGTCTATGCCACAGGAGACTGGTATGGGGGGTGGTTCATTAGCCGAGTCAAAGATGGAGGAGGAGGAGGAATTAGGAGGGGAGAAGAAGCCCAAAGAAGGTGTTTGGGTTTGCAGGAAGAGCAAAGATCAGGTTTAGTGTGCAAGAAAGAGAAAGCTTGAAGATAAGGAATTCCTTTCTATCTGCCTGCTTCCTCACAGAAGTTGTATGCCATTATGTGGCCATTTTGGATTGATTTTCTAAAGGATACTGTGGCCAAATATAGTAGACAAGCGAATAAGTTTTGTGGCTCAGGTGAAGGGGTTTAAGATTGTAGACGCCCCATGGGTGAGTCTGCCAGAATGGAGGACCCAGATCCCATGGTGGAGACTGATACAGCCAGGTCAGTGTCCAAGGCATCCCAAGGTCACAGACTAGTTGGCTGGAGATGAGGAGGCAGCACAATGATGGGGATTCTCACCCGACCATCAGTGTGTGCCCAGCAAAAGTTGAGGGGGTTGAGGACCTGACATCAGGATTTTTGAGAGAGAGAGTGAAGAGGAACTTCAACCCTGAGAGAGAATCTCTACCATAAAGATCAGGGACCCACCCGTCAGATAAGGTCAACTAAGGGGGCAGCTGTGACTGTAAAAGTCATGGCTAGGGGAATCCCCACTCCTCAGCCATCTCGAGGGCGCCGGATGATCAATGGTCTCATCTCAGTTCAGCAAAGGAGTGTTTAAGTCGACCTAGGGGAAAACTCACCAATCAGAAGGTGTCTGGAGGTAGAGGAGGTGGAGGAGAGCATCGGGCAAATGGAAGGTGAGACCAGCACCTTGGGGTCTGGGGCGACAGATGGGATTCCACTCGTCTAAGAGAGGGTAGAAGAGCCCATCCAAGTCATGGCACCAATGAAAGCACCCAGAAACCACTTTGGATGCGGGAACTCACGCAAGAGATTTTATTAAGTGGACAGGCAGAATGTCTGCCTACAGGGTGAGAGGGTGAGAGTGAGCGAGATTGAGAGTGAGAGTGAGTGAGAAAAAGTGAAAGTGGATAAGAGTAAGAGTGAGTGAGAGAGAAATGGCAGGGGAGGTATTCTTAAGCAGTGGAATTTCCCAGGCTAATAACAATCTGGACCAATGACTGACTAGGAAGTTTGCAAGCTAGCAATCTAGGTTGTAAAGTGGTGTGGGGGAGGCAGAATAATGGCGGCAGCAAAATAGCAGATCTGATGCCAATAAGATGAATGATGATTCACAGGTGATACGCTCTTGCTGTGTTCCTCTTAAAGCAGAGCAGCCTTCTGTGTTGGGATTTACAAGTACCCAGAGCCAGAACTGATTTACTTTCAAGTGGCTGTAAGCCTTCACTATCAAGAGTAGATGCAATGTGCTTGTTGATATTAAACTGTGGTTTCCTTGGTAACTCAATTTTGGGTAGTGACTCTATAGGTTTAAACGAAGCAGTCCAGGTCTCTACTGTGTAAGTCTTTTTCTTTGGGAACCCTTCTCCAGATTTCCTTTGGAATACCAATACATCAATACAAGATGTATTGATAAACATCTTGAACAAAAAACACCCCATCAAATCATAGGATTTTATTTATTTTATAAATCCTAATATTTTTAGAATCAACAAGAAACACTTTATAGTTCAGATGATTCTATGTAGGCTATTTCATTTTTTAAAAGGAAGAAACTGAGGTCTATGGAACTTCAGTGCCCTACTCAGGGTCACAAAGATATTTAGTGACCTTGTTATTTCCTTTCTTTTTTTTAACACCATGTATTATTATTATTATTAGTAGTAGTAGTAGTTGTTGTTGTTCTTCTAATTATTATTTAAATAGGACAGGAAATATAAATGTTTTTTCTCCTAATATCTCAATGTGCTCTTTGTAGTGAGCTATTAATGGTCTTGTTCCCATAAAACACAGAAAAAGACTAAGCACCCTCATGAGTGCTTTATCAAAACACTTTATTACAGGGGGGAGTAATTTCACGTACTTTTCCTTTTTCTTATAAGTTCAGATAAATAAAAGCAAAAAGAAACTTAGTTTAAGTTTAAGCTTATAAATTAACAACTTTTTCTTTATACATGATTTTTTTAAGCATTAGCATTGACCTTAAAATAGTAGTATAAACGATGGATTTGCTAGTATTTTAGTTGTGATTATAGTCATATGCTATTGCAGACAAATGTTCCTTGAGCTTGGCAATAGATCTAAACACTTAGGAAAGAGTCCAGCTTTTTAGAAGGAAAAAGTAAGAGGAGAAACAGGACTGAAAGTGGCAGGGGAGCACACTAAGAGCCAGATGACTTTTCCTGGCCCCTGCCTTTCCTTGGGAAGTCTCAGGGTGCTCTGTATGTGACTTTCCTCTCTGATTTTCTGCCTTTCCTCATGTGGTCTTTTGCGTCCTGAAGTTTTGGGTGGATGTTGTTCTCTCTCTGAGCTGGGGTAAGTGCTGCCCTTATCATGTCATCCCCCACCCCCCATCCAACACACATACTCCTGGGAATTGTTTCACCTGTCTTATCTGAAAGCCAGCAGAGGTGATGGAGATGAAAAGTGCCACTCGAGCACCATTACTGAGGACATTTCAGTGCAGGTGAAGAGACTTTTTAAATATCTAACCTGGAACCAGCACCCTGCCCTCAGAAGACATTCCTCAGACGCTTGTTGATGGAGTGTCATCTCCGTGAGCAATTCCTATGCAAGTCAAGAAGGAACCAGGAAGTGTCAGTGCTCAGCAACCTCACCAAGTGTTTGTCTTAAAAGCAGCCGTGTCCCCAGGCACAGGAGACTTCCAGAGAGAGACTTGTAACTTCCTTCCTTCTATGTAGGCTTTGTTGATGAAATAAAAATGAAGAAAGAAGAAAATCCTCAATCGCACCATCACAAGCCACAGTCCTTTGAGGTAATTGTCCAGCTTAATGTCCTTGAACCTGGGTTCTTCAAACACTTGCAAATCCAGAAGCTCTATCTATCATAGAATATAAATGACCATCAAATTATTAGTAAAATGCTGTGTTCACAAAAACCAAAATTGAAGACCTGATTAAAACCATCATTGTATGAAATGTCACATTAAACTTGGTTTCAGCAAGAGACATTTTACTTTTCATGTGTGAAATCATGTAATTAGAGCAATTTTTCAGTGTGATTGACATTCTTAAAATGACAGGACTGTAACATCAGTGGAACACCTGAAACGGCCAGGAGACAGCAGAGGGCATGTAAACTTGAAAATGTGGGTGGAACTTGAGAAGCAGCCGCACACGTACTGGGGATGGGCAGGGAAGGCAGCTGGGCTAGGTGGGGCTGACTCGGCATGCTGTGTCATCGCGCGCTGTATTCTGCCAGCAGTCATTTGCAATGGTGCAATGGTGCCCCTTCCTAGGATCAGTGAGGGTTAAATCCATAATAACGTGTGTATGGTACTTTATGTTGTTTGACACATCATAGATGTTCTCCAAATGTTAGCCGTAGTAGTTGTTATTGTTGCTGTTATTGTTATTTATTTATTTATTTATTTATTTATTTATTTATTTATTTTTGTTTAAAAGACAGGGTTCCATTATGTTTCCCAAGCCGGCCTCCAACTCCTAGGCTCAAGCAATTCTCCTGCCTCAGCCTCCTGTGCAGCTGGAACTGCAGGTGTGGGCTGCTGCACCCAGTGCCATTATTATTTTTAAAAGAAATAACCATCACAGGTTGTAGAACCAGATCTTGAGGGCAACAAGGTAGAGATGGAACCAGAGGAGAAGAGATGGAAGCTAGTAGACTAGAAACATTAAGGTACAGGCAGGGTGTGTGGAGAGAAGGTGGTGGGTTCAGCAGGAAGACAAGCAGGGCTCAGTGACTGGGATAAGAAAGAGAAGGAAGTGATTGCAGGTTTTGGTTAAGATGACTGGGGAGCCATGATGTGCTGCAGAGAGAACAGGGTTGTAGGAATAAGAACTATGCTGTCCCTCCTTTCCCGGAGGAAACTGGGAGCTTTGCACTTGGAAGACTACACAGTCACATGGGTTTCAGAAGTATCAGCTGTCCCTAGCTGTCTCCTTCCTAGTACCAGTTGAGGCCTCACCTCCATACAGCTGTGTTTCAGTACTTCTCCCTGATCTTGAATAATCTCTGCAGTACAGGTCTGTCCTCAAAGACAGCTGCTCCGCATGGCTGGGGTCAATGAGAGCATTAGGCACAGCCCTCCAGCCCTCAAGCTCTCAAGCCCTCAAGCCTAAGGGTGCGAAGTTGTATGTATGTGAGTTCCTGAAGGATTTGAAGGTGACCAGAGTTTATGACGTAAGTATGAGAGACACCGGCTCCTGGACCATGTCCCAAGCTCATAAGGTGACAGGAGGCCCCTCTGTCCATTGCAACTCTAATCCCGGAGGCATGAATTATAAGCAACTGACATGTCTTTAATATGCCACAGCCAGTTTAAGCCCAAGACCTGGGAAGTTGGGAATCTAGTGATGCAGTCATGAAACCAAATCAGAGGAAACCAGGAAAATTGAGAATCTCCCTGAGAAGGGAGAGAGATGCAAGGATTTCTCCCTGTTGTCCTCCTGCATGTGACCGGATGTGGCACATAGGTGGGCTTTGCAGGGCACAGTGGGTGTATGTGCACATACACTGTTGTTTTGTGTAATGAATGAGTGTGGCTAACTTTTGAGTGAGCGTAATCACTCAACACGTCAACTACATTCACACTAACATTCATCAACTTCTGAATAATGACTAATTTTTAATGCCCATACATTATTGCAAATTATATGTTAAATAATTACTCCCATATATCAACCTATCCTGTCCTCCAGTTCTGGAAGGCATAACTGAAATGTGCGTACTCAACCACTGGCAGAATTCTGACCTTGGTTCCCGGGGGTTGGGGGCGCATTATGGAAGGGCCAAGTGGAAGCCACTGGCACTCCCTTTGCCTTCCCAAACAGCCAAAGCATTACCGCATTCTAGGATGGCAGGGTCAGTACTACCAGGAGGCATGTGAAAAGGTGCAAGATGCAAGAGTGGTGGTTCCTGCCACATCAGTGTTCAGCCATCATCTGCCTCGGGTAGAAGATGACAAATCTCGGAGAACTTAACCAGGTGGTGACGATAGTTGCTGCCAGATGTCTCTGTTCCTGGGGTGAATCACCGTATTTCCTGGCACCTGGTGTGCTGGTGAGTGCTTCCTTCTTCTCTTCTGGATGGTGAAGGCCAGCAGAAGCACAGCACGCACGCTTGCTGCAGGATTGACAGCAGTTATACCTCAGGGCCACATCCGCCCTCCAGCCTCATGTCCTAGCTTCCCTCTGTCACCTTCTCATTCCACAGGGGGGCTGCCAGCAATGGTCAGGTGGAAAAGAAATGGACATAAAGAGATTCGGCTCCTCTTTTGAGGAGAGGGTTAGCAGGTTGTGATAGTGGCCCTGGGTCAGATGGAACCGGAAACTGCTGACTTTACTGTATATACAGACGCCAGTTCGACAAGGGGTGCCCTGTGCTGAAGTCATATTGCTTCATCTTGGCTAAACTGGAACTCCTTATATAGCCTGAGCTACCAGAGCTGGTTGGCAGAGGGTCTCAAAGGTGGGAGCACAGCAGCAGACCCTCTTCCACCTTCCAACTCAGTGCATGGCCACAGGAGGGGATGTGACTGGTGCACTCTGATCTGCTGGCTCACCTTCTGGCACCAGCAGCTGTCAGTCCTGAAGCTCCTTTGACACCAATAATCAGGTTATTCCGCCCATCTGCATCTGTGATAAATGACTTGTCTTCAGCCAAGCTGATCACCAAATAATATTTTTGAATAGGCCTGAGGCAGTGCCAATATGTATCAGGCACAGTTCTGAGCACTTCTTGAATATTTACCCATTGAATCCCCCATAGCCCTATAGAAGCAGAGTTATCGTGTCCCGCCAACTAGGAGACTGAGGCAGAGAGGTTAAGTACCTACTTCAGGCCACACAGGCCATCTGTGGAGGACGGGGATCTAAACCCAGCAGTTGGGCTCTACGATCCAGAAGCTGATGTTCAACACTAATCCTAATGTCAGTCCTCCAAGGTGACTTCAGTGAGAGGGTGTCAGGGATCCCTCCATCCTGGACATGGAGAGAGCTTGTCTTCAGCTTGGAATCTGGCATATTCAGCTCTGTAGTAAGTGAATCTTCTGACCAGCTCAATTGGGGTTAGCTGTAAATATTAAGTATTTTAATCTCTGTTATCTTCATAGCAATAGCAAGAGAAAAGAATTAAGGACCAAACCTTATGGGAGTTTTGAATGGTTTTTGTTGTGTTTATATGTGATTTATACCAAAATAACTTCCTAGAAAACAACTTTGTTTCACAAACAGCAGCCATCTTGCAGCACCTTTAATGTATCAATCTGAAATGCAAGTTAGGCATGTTTTCATAGCAACCAAACAGCAAGAGTGCTTGCTGCTGAGTGGCAGTATCGCTGTTGTGATGTCAGTACATGGGGGTACAGGGGTGACCACACTCTGGCAGTCTGGAGCTGAAAGTCTGAGCTGCTCTCTCCTCTGGAGCCAGATTCTAACTTGCTTCTCAGGCTCTGGCAGGCAACTCTGCTTGCTCAGTTTGTGCTTTTATAAAACCTCTTTTTAAAAAATAGTAAAATATGTTGCAGATATGGAAGACGGCATGAAATAATATGTGGTCTGATTATTGAAAAGTGACCATTCTATGTCTGCAAGCCAGGTTGTGAAAGAAAGCAGTCATCTGTTCCCAGACACCCCCTCCTACCCCCTCCTTACCAAAGGTGACCTGGTCTTGCCTTGCTGTTACAGGTAGTCATTCCCTTGCTCTTCTTTCTGGTTTCTTGGCCAAGCATGCAACTCTGAGCAAGTGGCTTGGGTGGCTCTGCTTGGGGTGACACTTCAGTTTGCTTTTGCTTTTCCCCCCACTTATTTGACAAATGTCAAACCTACATAAAAGTCGAGAGAATAATATAATGAACACTAGTATGCCACTTTATCTAGATTTACTAGTTGTTAACATTTTGCTAAATTTGTGCACTTTCTCTAAATGTACAGTTATGCACACATACATGTGTATATGTCCATATATCCTTCATATGTGTGTTTTTGTATATAAACATATGTGCATGTTTATCTGTTTAATCTACATCTTTTTTTTTTTTAACACGGGTCTCACTGTGCTGCCCAGGCTGGCATCCGATTCCCGGCCTCAGGTGGCCCCCTGCCTCAGGGCTGCAGATGCAGGCCAGCATGCCTGGCTTTCTCTCTCCTCTTTGTACTTTGCTGAGCCATTGGACCATTGCAGAGTAAGCTATAGGTGTTGTGGCCCTGCACCCTTCAATTCCTCAGTGTCTGTCTTCTAAGAACAAGGGTATCCTCCTGTATAGGCTAAACAAATTATCACACTTGAGAAAATTAACATTGACAAAATACTCTTCAAATTACAGTTCACGTTCGAATTCTCCATTATCCAATGGTAACTTTACAGCCTCTATTACTTTCACCCAGGATCCAGTCAGGGTTAATCTGTTGCATCTAATCACTGTTATCTATTTAGTCCTTTGATCTAAAACAGTACCCCAGCCTCTTATTTTTTTAAAATGATGTTGGCATTTTTGAATCATTTGGATGCCTGTTTTTTAAAATAAGATTTTGCACTGAAGTGAAAATTTTTGAAGTATGATGTGCATACTTAACAATTAATGAGCTACATATGTACAGTTTGAAGAATTATCAGAAAAGGAACACATCACACCCACAACCATCACCCAGATGAAAATAGAACATCCCAGAAGGACCCCGTGTGTGTATTCCATGCCCCCTCCTTCCTCCTCCTCAAGGGAACTGCTGTCCTGACTTTTGCCTGTGTTTGAATTCATGTGAATTGAATCTGCCTGTATATTCTTCTGTGGCTTCTTCTGCCTTTTGATATTCTGTTGGGGAGATTCGTTCCTGTGCTTGTGTTGTAGTTCATTCATTTTCACTGTGGCGAGGTGTTCTTCGTATCACAGTATGACCACCCCTCTACTTGGATCGTTTTGTCTTTGGTTTTTGCAGAGTTCCTGTGAATATTGATGCACATTAGCCTGGTGCACACATGCTGTATTGCCACTGGCTGAACAAATGGCTAGAAAAAGTCCTTGGCCGTGGAGTATGAGTGTCTTCAGTTCTGATAGTTCCAGGTTGTCCTTCCGATGCCACCCATTTATTTGCCCACCCTGAGGCTTGAGAGCCCCCGTTGCTCTGCACCCTCACCGGTTCTCCCCAGCTACCCTTTGGCCACACTGGTGGGCAGGGCTAGCTTGTTTTGGAGGTTCTAATTTGCAGTACCCCATTTGGCCTGCATTTCTCTGGTCAAATGCCTTTCACACGTCCGTTAGCTGTCTGGTTTTCTCTTTTGTGAAGTGCCTGTTTGAGTTTCTTGTGCATTTTTCCACCAAGAGGCTTGCTTGTTCGTTTCTTTTTTTGTTGTTTCCTTACTGATTTTAAGGAGTTCTTTATATTTGGACTACCAGCCCTTTGTCACTTATATGTGAGGCAAATACTTTCTCCCATTCTGGACTTGGCTTTTTACTAAGAAACTCTTGTTTTACTAAGAAACTCTTGTTTTACTCTTACCTACATGTGGTCTAAGTGGCCACGTGTGGGCAATTGGCCTATGGCACAACTTAGTAAGAGGTTTGTTAATCTTGTCCTTTGTTAGGGCGGTACATTTTGTATTCTATTTCTCTATCTCTGAGGTCAAAAACTCTTGCATTATTTCCTAAATATTCTGTTGGTTAGCATTTCAGATTTGTCTATAATCCATGTAAAATTGATTTTTTGTGTGTGTGCACTATGAGGCAGGGGTCAAGTTTTCTTTTTCTTTTTTTTTTGATATATCTGATTATCTGAGCATAATTTCTTAGCAGTTTCTTAAGGTATAATTTGCATACCATAAATCCAAAGTATCATCCAGTTTTGGAACCTTGCCATCACCCACCAGGTGCCCAGCTCTTTGTCAAGTGATACCTGCTCCCAGCCCAATCCGTGAGCTTACTTTTTTCTATAGATTTTTTCTATTCTAGACATTTCGGATAACCGGAGTGATGCAATGTGTGGTCTTTTGCATCTGACTTCTTCCACTTAGCGTACTGTGCTTGGGTCATCTATACTGTAGAATGGATCAGGCATTTGGTTCCTTTTTAGGGAGTTAGTTCCAGGACATGGATATACCACAGTTTGTTTATCCGTTCACCAGCTGCTGTACATTTGGGTTGTTTCCACATCTTGACTGAAACAAAGCTGCTCTGAACATTGTGTACAAATCTTCATTTGGAAAGATGTTTTAATTTCTCATGAGTAGAGACTTGAGTTGGAATTGCAAGATCGTTTGGCAGTGCTTGTATAATTTTGTTAATTATCTTTTGTAAAATGGCTTTTTTTCCCCTGGTATTCAGTCTCATAGATTTTAACACATGTATCGATTCTGTAGCCACCAGTACAATCAGGATTCCAAACAGTTCCATCACCCCCCCTCCCAACTCCAAAGTCTTTTTTCTTTGTGTTGACCCACCCTAACCGTGGTGGCAGCAATCCGGAAGCCTGTAGAGCCTGTCATTGGGTGGGAACCATTCAGGCCTTCTGGACTGACTTCCTTCACTTAGTGAGGTCCTTTGCTGTGCATCCCAGGTGCTGTGTCTGTTGTAGCTCATTCTTTGAACGCTGAGTGCACGGATCACAATGTGTCCCACTGAAGACTTTGGGGTTTGTTGCCAGGGTTTGGAAATTCCGAATGGAGTTGCTGTCTACATGCATGCATAGTGCTCTGTGTGAAGGCCAGGTTTCCTTCCTCCAGATATAGTTGAGCATGAATCTAAGTAATGGCTAAACATTTTCCACACTAGTCCTTCCATTTTGAAAGTACTTCCACCAGCAGTGTATGAGTTCTTGCTGCTGCACACCCTCAGCCTTGATATTTCCCATTTCCAACATACTAAAAGTTGTGTGTGTTATGTCTTTGTGGTTTTAATTTGCATTTCCTAAAGGACTGACATGGGGCATTTTTTCATGCATATACTGGAGTTAGCAACAAAGGGAGCAACAGGTATCTACCCTGAGATGAATGCTACTTTTTAATGTTTTTATCAGTGCATTATAGTCATACACAGTAGTGGAGTTCATTGTGACATACTAAAAAATGCTTATAATTTGCTCCATTTCAGTCCCCAGTGCTTCCTCTTCCCCTTCCCTCCTCCCTCCCTCTGATCTCCTTCCTCAACTCAACTGGTCTTCCTTATTTATGTATTTATTTTTAAGTGGTACATTATAATAATTATACATGAAAGTGGGATTGATTGTGATATATTCATATATGCACATAGTGTAATGTACTCATTGGCCATTTTTATTCTTCTTTGGAGAAATGTCAATTCAAGTCCTTTTTGCCTTTTTAAAAAATTAAGTTTTCTTTTTATCAGTGCATTATAGGAGTTCTTTATACATTTTATCTACAGCATATTAGTCTACTCTCCTGTCTTCTCTTCCCTTGACCTTCAAAATAGGCTTAATTCTTGAATAATGTTCTCCTGATTTTTTAAAAAACTTCTCAAGTTGCACTTCTTTCCTTAATTTATATTTATAATGTATCTTTGACTCAATGGTATATCTGTGTTGAATACATTTTACCCTATTTATTGTATTTATTTTTAATAGAACACAGACTTTATAGTTGGTGCTAATTTAATGCTT
The DNA here is from genome assembly GCA_020662805.1 of Glaucomys volans. Classification (NCBI taxonomy): domain Eukaryota; kingdom Metazoa; phylum Chordata; class Mammalia; order Rodentia; family Sciuridae; genus Glaucomys; species Glaucomys volans. The sequence continues at coordinate 89,602 of JAJEJO010004930.1, forward strand.
TCAGTTTTTCTTTTTTAAATTGTAGAATATTCGATAGGAAACTTCTTAATATTGAAAATAAATGAACATGAATCACACATGTAAATATGGAAGGAATCTCAAATACAGTGCTAAGCACAAAAGGCACCTTTCCGAACACTTGTAAAGTGATATCATCCAAAGAGACCCTCAAGGACACTTCAGTGCTGCGCATGGGTTGGCATTACGTATTTGCACAGTAAAACCCAAGTGTCTTGAGGCCTAAACCATGGGTGGCATTCTGTTTCCCAGATCAGTGGGACCACCAGTCTTCAGTGTATTTTTCCTGTTGTATTTCTATGTCTAAAAATATTTTGTAATAAATTTAAATCTTCATGCTCTAACACAATATAAGAAAAATATTTAATGATATAGAAAATGAGTCTTTTCCATAATCCATTTATCCTATTATGTGTTGTGTCTGTGTGTTTTTAGTGCAGTCTAGTGTTGTTCAGAATACCATGGTGCAGGCTTGTTGTCATGTTTCTTCTGAGTACTCAGCTGTCTGTGGCCAGCACCTCTTCCTCATACTTCTGGAACCTTCCTTCCTGGACTTTGGCCCACTTCCATCTCTGCTTTAATATTAGCAATTCTTCCAGGTTCTAGAGCAGAGCTTAGCTTTCTACCACGTGATTTGTGAATCTCTGAGAACTCCTCCAGCCCCTTTTTGTGAGTGAGGGCCATGGATGGCAGATCCAGGTCACTGTTTTTTGTAAGCTGAGTCTCTGCATGTCACTGTGCCCTGGGACCTGTCCCCATTCCTCTCCTCTTGTATCAGGCCACCCACCACTTGCCACCTTGCTTTCACTTTTTGTTTTGCTTGTGCCTGAGTCTGCAGCATAGTTGTGATTTCCTTGAGGCTTATGTGGAGGTCCAAGCTGTGCAGTGAGAGTGCCTCCCCTGGCTCTGACCTCCCAAGTGGTGGAGCGGCCCTGCTCTCAATTCCCCCAACATGGAGCAACTTTGGAGGTTATTGCAAATACACCTCACAAGCACTGCTTTGATTCCCTGGAAAGGGCTATAAAAGAAACACTACCAGTGGTGGTGAGATGAAATTGGAGACCTTGAAAGTATATAAGAAGAAAAAGTTGTGTGCTTTTCGGTTAGGGGGCTGAAGCAAATCTGCCACATGCCCCTTGAACAAGAAAATGCAGTCTGAGAAACTGCTTCTGTCACCTTCAGCCAATAGGCAGGACACTCACCAAGGGAAAGAAAACCTGAATGCAAGCTGAAAATGGCGATTTGAGAAGTTCAGAATTTACAGCAAGCAGGTGCCTGTGCTGGGCATGCGATCTGGGAGGAAACCAGAAGCTGTGGTAAACATTTCCACCACGTAGAAGGCCTGGCGTAGCTACTCCTGCGGAGGTTAATCAAGAATCTTCAGTAACTTGTCTTCTCCTCTGCACAATCTGAAGCCTACAGGAGAGGTGGCTCGAGGTCTGTACACTGTCCCTCCCAGCCGAGGTGCTCCTTAGGGGCATGGCTGCGGGTGGGTCAGCAGAAAGTGTCTTTGCGTGACCACACTCCCAGGGGCGCCCTCACCATGAGGACAGGCTGCCCTCCTGCCTGTGTGGCCAAGCATGCAGAGGCGGTGAGTCCAGCAGTGCACACATGCTGGGGGGTGACATGTCAGCAGATGACATGCCTGCTAGGGTGAAGGCCCCACCGCTTTGGACGACGCTGCAAAAGCAGGAGCTGCAGATTGGGGGTACTTGGGGCTATCTTGTGAAGGTCAGATTTGTTTTGTTTAATTTCTCCCAGACTTCTGAACTCTGCCACGTGCAGCTTTTAGTTCTTCAAGGTAATTTAGCCTAATTTCTTATTTATATGGTTTTCCATTCCAGCTCTGCCACATTATTTCTAAGCCCTTATTTTTTATATTTTTCTTCTACCTGCTCCTGCCCACTCCTTTACATTGAATTCTCAAGAGTGTGTATTTCTTCTTGGCTTTATTTTATTTCTTCTTGGAATCTTAAAACTGTTGCATCTTGTTGATGTTCACATAGCTTGCTTTCTTTTCTTTAAAAAGATTTTTCAATCCCTAGTACCACAAAAAAATCTTTTTTAAATAGTTTTATTGGATTATCACAGCATGTGGATTATTCCTGTAAAGTGTGCATTTGATTTAATGGTTTTGAGCATATTCGTGTTGTGAAGTCATCATCAAAGTCTGATTCTATGTGTTCATCACCCCGAAAAGTAACCCTGTGCCCATCAGCAGTAGTCGCTCCTCCGCCTGCCAGACCCTTGGCAAATGCCAGTTTGCTTTCTGTCTCCACAGATCTCCCTCTTCTGGACATTTCACACCCATGGAACTGCATAGTATATTGGCTTTTGTGACTGGCTTCTTTCAGTGAGCAACATACAGTTTTATTTCTGTTTCTAATGTATTCTCTTATTTTGATTTTTCAAATTAGCTGCCATCTATGTTCAGATTTTAAATGTAGTTTTCCCTTTGTTTTCTTTTTAGAATCTGTTTTCCATTGTGTCCATTCTGTACTTAAATCTGCACCTCTTAACTTTCAAATTAACTGTCATTTCTTAGTTCTCTGGGAAAAGAACATGGCCTCTGATAGCCCTAGTGCCCTCCGCACAGGTGATCTGGCCCTTCTTCTGCATTCAGTGTCACCCCCCGGTGTGCGGCTGTCCCCCAGCTCACTGTCTGTTTCTCCCAGCTTCTGTGCCTCCCACCTCGCAGCCTCTTCTGGTCACTCACGCTGGCACACCCAGCACCCCACAGCCATCCTAGACCTTCATTTCTCTTTCCTTGTTTGCAGTTCATTGTAAAACTGCTTCAGTCTCTTCTGAACAGGCTGTCAGTGCACCTGGGACTGTGTTTCCTCTTCCCACCATCCTCCCCTTCAGTGCTGATGGCAGCTGTCTTGTTTAGTTACCTGTGTCCCTCACCCGGTTCACTGACTTGCTCCCAGCACTGCTAGAGACTTTCTCAGAAGTGTTTTCCTCTCACCTTTCCCTCTGCATGTGTACCAACCCACTCAAGGCTCAGCAGCCCTGTGAAGTGGATTAGGACCATGTTATAGTATTTCCTTTTCAAAGAGCATTGAAGTAAAAGCTTTCATCTGACTCAGTTTCTATAGCTAGAGCACTCTTTGACCCTGTTCATGTCCAAACCTCAGTAAGAACTAAATACGGATTGAATTTGTTGGGTAAGTGAAGGAGTGAATGAGCAAACAAACAGAATAGTAGCTGACAGGCAGTTTGGTATTAAAGGGCAGCTCAGGGTTCAGAGGTGGGAGGCATGACCTCTGAACTCTGGCAGCAGTGTGACACCAAGTGTAGGCCTTGGGAGGGGGCGGCACAGCATGGTCACTAAGCAGCTGACCAGTCACCTGCCTTTGGCCATGATGGCTACATGCTTACCAGTGACCAGAAGAGAAGGGGAAACTGGACGTAGAAAGTACCTGTTGTGGGGGGAAGGGGAGAGAGATTTCTTCTGAAAGCTTCATTCAGCTGAAGTCGTAAGTCACGTTAAACAGGTCTGGTGTCCTCCCTTTGTTTCTTTTACCTTCTTGAATAAATCTGCCTCCCATTTTATTCTTTGGGAGTCATTTTTTAAAAAAGAAGTTAAATTTTACCAGTAGCCATTTACTGTCTGAACCTGTGATTTATCACCAAATGTTGTACGAACCAGGACAAGCTGGTCTTTGTGATTATCTGTGCTACAGGAGTGGGAGGGCTTCTACCCATCCACACGATTTTAATGCAATTTTTTTTTTTTTTTTTGTCAAATCTTCTGCTTTTTTCAAGCTGAACAATGAATAATTGTAAAATATCATACCTAAAACTTTAAAGGCCCTTGGTATTTGGCAGGTTAAAAGTGCTTTTAATATTTAATTGTCCTTGTTGACTGACTGCATTTAGTTTAAATAATTTTCATGCTCCTTGGCCCTTTCAGACCTAGTTGTGAGGAAATAGATGATGCAGAATGATAAGTTAATTGTGGAATGTTTAGGAACCAGCCCAAACTGATTGGCATTCTTATGTTGACTGCGAGTCGGTGGCGATGACAGCTTCTAGATACTAGCTGTGTTATTGCTTAACTCCCGCGGTGCCTTACGCAGTCTGTGCCTGCTAGTTCTTCTCCTCCCGTTGTTTGCCTTGACAGTCAGGCCCTTGATTCTTGACGATTGAGGATTTCACACTCCAAAGCAAGAGTGCCACAGGAAAAAGACAAGGACGAAGGAGGCCAGAATCATTTTTGTTTTCCAAAATGGACTCCGGCACTCTCAAAAATTCACTTAGCTCACAAAAGTTAATCACCAGTATGCACAAAGCGTAGATTTTGTCCTCAAAGAATTAATACAACACAACTGTCCCTCAGTATCAGTGGGGAATTATTTCTAGGACCCCCTGTGGACATCAGAATCGGAGGATGCTCAAGTCCCTTATGTAAAAAAAAGTATAATATTTGTATATAACCTGTGCAATCCCCTCCTATAGTTTAAAGCATGTTTAATTACTCATAATACCTAATACAATGTAAATGCCTACATGTTTGTGACACTGTTTAGGAAATAGAGACAAGGGAAAAGTCTGCATGTTCATTAGGGTACAGTTTTTTCCCCCAAAATGTTTCTGATCCACAAGTAATTGAAGCTATAGTGCAGAATCTGTGGGTAAGGTGGGCTGGTTGTGCATAAGAAGGTCAAGGATGTGGTCAGGTCAGTCTCAACACGCCACTGTAGACACATCCCTCCCAAGATGGGAACACACATGCCTCTCTGCAGCCTGTGTAAAGTAAGCTAATAAACGCTGTGAGTGTTGGTGAGGTGAAAATCAATTACCAGGAAAGGATGTAAAAAGTTTTATTAATTATTCTCCAACATACGCTGCATTGAGCAAAATCATTTCACTGTCTTATTTTGATCTTCTCTTCAGAAAAGCCATTCTTGTGAACTTGGACCCTGGGTCCCGTGTGTGGTTACTCATTACATCACTAACTTTCATGACTTAAGGCTATGGCTAGGCTTGAGCTCAGGAACGGTCCTGACACATTTCGCAAGGTATGTCCCAGCAAGCAGCTAAGCCCTGTCTTGCTGCATGGTGCTGCTATCCCTCCAGTGAGGGCACAGGCTTCACTTTAAATTTAGCTTTCCATATTGAAGCATAAATAAAAAGATTTAATTTACCCACAAAACTTTCTTACTGTGAACCCCTGTATTTGACCTTTGTAACACTAGCAGTTTTGTGTTGTCACAACAAGTTGGTCATTTAGAGCTCCCTAAAGGAAAAATAATCCAAGTTAGAAACAAATTTGGAGCAATTATTGATTTAGCAGTTCTGCACATGATTTTGTACACAGAAGGAGCATGAGAAAGATTGCCAGTGACAGGCCAGTTAACTACCATGTTGAGCTGGGTGGGGTGGCCCATGCCTGTAATCCCAGGGGTTTAGGAGGCTGAGGCAGGAGGATCGCAAGTTCAAAGCCAGCTTCAGCAAAAGTGAGGCACTCAGTGAGACCCTGTCTCTAAATAAAATACAAAATAGTGCTGGGGATGTGGCTCAGTCATCAGTGCCCCTGAGTTCAATCCCTAGTACCAAAAACAAACAAAAAACAACCCCACCATGTTGATAGTAACAACTAATGCTATTGAATGTGTGCGGTGTGCCAGGCCTTGCTGGAGAGGCTGTGTGTGTGTGTGTGTGTGTGTGTGTGTGTGAGTGAGAGAGAGAGAGAGAGAGAGAGAGAGAGAGAATGATTTGAGGCTCACAGCAGCCCTGCCCTGTGGGGGAATCCCGTGCTTAGCTTTACCTTAGGGACAGGGCACCAAGTTGCAGAGGGATGAAGTGCCTTACTTAGACCACACAGAGGAGGTGATGGAGCCTCAGAGCCCAAGCCCAACTCTTGGGCTGCTCTCTAGAAGGCAGGCCAGGCCAACTGCTTGGAATAGAAGCATTGCCTGTCCCCACAGACTTGTGAGTAGGTTTCCCTTTCCAGCATCACTTCACCTTCCCTGTGGCTGGCATTTTTACCAGCTCCCTGGCCGTTCCTCAGTCTTGTCCCTGTTCATTATTCTCTGCTCTTCTGCTGCCCCTAGGATGCAGACTCCTGGGAATGTTCCACAGGCACGCTGCACAGACGGCCGTTCCCTCTGGCTGTTCTCACACACACTCTCTTCCAAGCCACACTAAGGTCAGCACCACCCCTTAACAGTGCCTGCCACAACTCCTTTGCTGGGGGAACCTCCATGACTGTTCTAGTAACACCTGCTGCCTCATGGCCCTGGGCTAACCTCGCTTAGAAGATCTTCATCCAGGAGGCCTTCTGTCTTAGTCTGTCTTCGCTGCTATAACAGAATACCACAGCCTGAGTAATTTATAAAGAACAAAGGTTTGTGTCTCAGTCCTGGAAGGCTGGGAAGTCTGAGATCGAGGCCCTTGTTTGGTGAGGGCTGCATCCTCCAGAGGGGAGGAACTTTGTGTCCTCGCAGGGTGGAAGGCAGTAGGGTGAGCTGGCTAAGTGCAGCTGATGGGCCTTAGTCCCATCCATGGAGGGGGGGTGGCCCTGGAGGCCTTACTACCTCTTGCAGGCCCACCTCTTAATACCATCACATTGGCAGCCCCCAAATTTTAGAGGGGACACGTTTAAGCCTAGCATCTCCCTTCCTAAGTCCATGCAGAGTGCTACTCTTCATGCTTCCCAGATGCCCCCTGTCCCCAGTGCTCGCAGCCATGCCTCAGCAACCCAACCGCTTCCATACCTGCTTGTTGTCTGGGTCCCTCTTCAGGTGATGGGCTCTACACAGGGCACAGGCATGGCTGCCATGTCCACTTTTGTCCTCCTCACACCCTTTACAGCATGTGGTAAACAGGAAGTGCTTAATAAATGTTTGGTGAATGAGCGCAACCTGGTATCCCAATTACCAAGTGACGACAAGCCTTAGGAATGTGTGCAATGAGGCTGGCGTGGGCTCATGGTGACAGAGACAGGCAGCTGCGGCTCCCTGTGGAGGTGCACTCCACCTGGCGGACAGACACCTTGCTGTGCTCAGGCTCCGGGCTCCTCGGGCTCCCTGCTCAGCCTCCTGTGCTCTAGGTGCCCTCCTCTGCCTGGGGCACCGCCGTCTGTGCTTTCCCTTGCAGTGCTGGAGATGCACAGGGAGCAGACAGGTGGCTGCCTGGATGAAGAGCCGTCCCTGAGTCTGAGGTTGCGCTGGTCTGGGGACCGCTCCTCACAGATGGCAGAAGTGGCTGTTTATCAACCCAACAGGTGTGCAGAGCCAGCAGTTTACTTGGCCATCTTCACAAAGAGACCATGTGACCCCCTCCATGGAGGAATTCCTCATGCTCACGCCAGCTCCCCAAAGTAGAAACGTGCAGCCATTATTCCAAGAACAGCTAACATGAGTAAACGGTTGTCCTGGAGGCCGACGGGCTCCTTGAGGCTACATCTGTCTGAGAAGAGCTTGCAAGGCAGTCATGATAAATGACCTACTCACGTTTTCACTTTACTTCCTCCTTTCAGGAGCGTGACCAAGCTGCGTTTCAATCAACCGTGGATTCAACCTGTGCTGATTGTAATTTTTATCCATCATAGGTTTGAAGACATACCTGATATCGGGTCAGAGAGCCAAGGAGTCTCACTGCAGCTGTGCAGAGGCCTTGCTTTCTGGCTTTGAGGTCCTTGACGGCTCACGGGTGTCCTCAGGCCCTAGGGGACAGGGGACAGCATCATCAGGGAGTGTCAGTGACTTGGCGCAGACTGTCAAAACCTTTGATAACCTTAAGGTTAGTTTTTTTTTTCCTTCTTCTAAATCTTTGTATTAATTCTGCAGTAGAACACGTGACATAATGAACAGCCTGTGGCAGAGGACGCAATGCCTTTCGATTTGGTTTTCATATTTTAAAACAGTATAAAATTAGCAGCATTTTGCATTTTTAATATCCTTGCTTTTTGACATTTTGTGCACCTCTGTTTCCTTTCCGCGCTGCATAAAGATGCTTTTCACCTGGGTTATTAGTTGTTATCTTTTTCTGGCCTATGGTGTCTTTGGGGATTTCTAAAAGCTATTGATAAATGACAGTAGAGGTAATTTCCTTGCATTTTGCTCAGAGAGCTGATTTCTATTTTATTTCAGAGATGACTTTCTCAAACACTCCTGTGACTCTTGAAATTTTGTGATTATCTTAAATTTTGTCAGTGTGGGTGAATCTTGCGTTGTGGCTCATGGAAGAGAGTTCATGTTGCTGAGAACAACATTATGGCATTTCATTGTAGGAAGAGCGATCTCCTGCTGGTAGTCTGGACTGACATTCTATCATAATGAACTACCAGGAACTGACACACTTGACCTTGGGCGTATGAAGTCATTCTCATTTATGAGCTATTCTTCAGTTTTCACTTTGAATTTAGTTCCCTCTCTGGTACCTTCTGTTTATTTTTACAGTTTAAATATTTGCTGTTTTCATTTTTTAAAAGAGAGAGAGCGAGACATTTGTAACAGTTCTACTTCACCGTTTGGCTCTCAGATAACAAAACAATGGTAGTCAGGATGATAGCCTATTGTACCTGCTTTAAACCAGTATGTTCCTACTTATCCACATTCATTAGCAGATTTGAAAGCTAGCTGTTGGTCTTTGAGTTCAACGGTCTTCATAACGTAGCCATCTGCTGCAGTGTCTGGGCTGTCCTACTACGCTGGCGGCTGTGGTGCCTGTCATCCGGTGACTTCTGGTAATTGTGTTCAGGGTTGTTGGCAGTGCTTGTATATTACTCTCCCTGTGTGCTTTGTTAATTTAATGCACTTTTTTGGTTTTATCACTGTTGACATTTTGGACCTGATAATCCTATGTCATGGGGCTGTCCTGTCATTGTCAGACGGCTAGCACCATCTCTGACCTCTGCCTCCTGGATGCCAGAAACACCCTCTTCCTCCAGTTATACCAACCAAAAATGTCTCCAGACGTTGCCCAGGGTTCCCTGGGGAGGCAGAGCCAGCCCTGGGTGAGAGCCACAGGAATGGAGGTTTGGACACCCTCTCCCCATGCTCTTTCTGCATGTGTAGGGCAGTGTACCTGAGCTTCCCTTCATGCCTGCCCACTCGAGAGACAGCCCTTCTCTTGGGCGGATGCTTTACAGTGTCAGAGAAAGGAGCTGTCAGCTCACAGACTTACTGAGCATGAGAGGGAGAATATGAAAATGTGGCTTTCCAAATGTGGTCGTATTGTGTGGGGAGAAATAGTTTCCTCCAGACTTCAAACTGAGCTGCATTTAAGTAGAGAAATAGATCTCAAAGCCCCAAAGAAACAATGTGTTATATTCTTCTGCCGTTTTAGATTATATGTATTGTCTTTCTCTCCGTCAGAGGCTGGTGTCTGAGTTCACGTTTCACACACTTCCAGTTTAGTGGCAGCAATTCTACGATCAATCACCTTATGAGGGTTTTTTCTTACCCTGAAGGAACATTTCCTGTTCCAGCTTTAGATGTTTGAACTGGATGGGCTAAAACTAACTATTCAGCACCTTCTGTTGCCACGTCTACATTTTGCAAATAATATAAAAGTTATCTGACAATCTTGTGATCTACTAAGTCGACTGTAATACCAAAAGGAATTTGACAAAAAAATAAAAGATCTTTGTGCCCCTTCCAGGAGGAAAAGATGAATTGGATCACAAAGTATAATTTCTGGGATATTTTAATGGTTTGGGCAGGAAGATAGGATATCTGAGACGAGGGCTGTCCCAGAACATTGAAATAATTTGGATTCCAAGTTGGAGTGGAAAGAACACAAAGAGATGAAAGGCCTCCTCTCCTGAAGCATAGCCACCCTGGGAAGCGGTGCTCAGCATCCTACCTCCTATGGCTTGGGGAGAGCAGGTGGCCAAGCAACTCATGAATCTCAGGTGCTGGGTAACTGAGTGAACTGCATGCACTGTGATTACTAAACTTCAAAGGAAAAAAACCCTGAGTGCTGCTTCAGAAACAGTGGAGTGTAGTCTGACCTCTAAGACCTTCCTCACGCAAGCGGTATGGAACAGTAGGACAGCAAATACCCATTGTTTGCTTCTGGGTTTTTTGGGTGGATTCATCCTATGAGCTGATCAGTGCCTGTGTGTGGCATTGATCTGCTGCCTTAGTGAGATGGCCTGCACTCAGGTCAGCTCTGCCTAACCCTGCCTAAATCCTTTCCAGGGTCTGTTGGCTCCTCCTGTCGACAGGCTGCTTCTTTGCCTCTGCTGCTTCCTCATTTGAGAGTGTGGACTCCATGTGGACTTCTGTCCATCCCCACATTTCTGACCTCCCCTGTCTTTTACAATATGTTCCCTTGAGCAACATTTTCTCAGAACAGAGGTAGATGTCAAGTACCAAAGGGGCTTTGCGGTCAAGCTTATCTGAGGGACCCTGCACTAAACAAGGCAGAATGGTTTCCACCATGGAGCTTCCTAGTGCACCTGTGGGTGGTGCAGTCTCCAGGGCTGGGGGTGCACCATCCTCGGGCCTCTCTGAGCACAGGTGTCTGTTCTCAAGCTGAAGTTTGCAGGGCAAATGCTATGGGTGACACCATTTGGGGGAACATTGGCTGGTGTAGTGGAAGGAGTTTCATGCCAAGATGAAGAGGTTAGAGCAAGGTGTTGAGTGGATGGTCTCTGAGCGAGTCCACACCTGGCCTGTTCTACACCCCTCTCCTTTGCCCATGCCTCTGAACACCTCTCTGATTTCATGTTCCACTGCCTGCATTTTCCTTTGCTCCCTGGTTGGTAGCACCATCTCCTCTTCTCTGAGTTCTTAGTTCCTTTAGCCTGTTATCTTGGACCTGACTGTCGTAGTCTTAACCTTTGTCCCCTTTGTGACTTCCTGTGTACTTTACACATGCAGGGACCATGAGTTAAATGACTTACACATTTCCCAAATGTCCAGCTGCAGCAGTTGGTGATTACAACTTCACTTTTGGCCATAAGGACAGAGATGCAACTTTGCAGAGCCAGACTCAGGCAGAACTCAGAAGCCCCTGAAGAACTACTTAGAATCAAGGTAGCATCCAGAAAGGGTCTATTTTCTACTTATAGCATATGCCCTGTACGTCTTTAAGTTCTCTTCCAGTTCATGAAATTGCTATCTAATGTCTCCTAAAACACTGAATACTGTAATAACCTCCTAGGAAATGATGGAGATGTAATAGATCAAGGGCTTTGCAGTCAAAGTCATACCCAAAGGGAACCCTTCCCATACCCCGGCCATGGCTTCTCAGAGTCCCCACAGTGAAGTTCACCACGAGGACCCTGGTGCTGCATAAAGGGTGGAGAGAGACTGTTAGAACCAGGACAGCTCCGCTGTGCCTGCAGACCACCCCCCGACTTGGGGTGGGGAGGAAGGTGAAGGGAACTGCAATGAGCAGGCAGCAGGGACTCCGTATCAGCCTCATGGAAAGGGCCATGACTTCAGACTAGTGATCTTTTCATTTTTGGAGGGAGTTACTGGGGATTGAATCCAGAGCTGCTCCACCACTGAGCCACATCCCCAGCCCTTTTTTTTTTATTTTAAGACAGAATCTCACTAAGTTGCTAAGGTCTTGCTAAGGTCCTGAGGCCAACTTCAAATTTGAGATCCTTCTGCCATAGCCTCCCCAGTCACTGGGATTATAAGTATGTTCCATAATGCCTTGCTGGTGATCCTTCTCAAAGCTTTGGCTTGGGAACTGAAGAAATCACAGGATTTTTCTAAGCCACAGCTTTCCTTATTGATAAGATGATACTGAGGCCGGTCGCGGTGGCGCACGCCTGTAATCCCAGCACTTGGGAGGCTGAGGTAGGAGGATCGTGAGTTCAAAGCCAACCTCAGCAACTTAGAGAGGCCCTAAGCAACTCAGTGAGACCTTGTCTCTAAATAAAATTAAAAAAAAAAAAAAAGAAAGAAAAGAAAGATGGTACTGAGGAGGAAACCTCTTGCAGTTGTCTAAGATGAACTGGAGCCATGCCAACAAATAAGGAATTTGGAGTGGAAGCTCAATCAGCATTGGGACATACATCCACTCGTCTGTGCAGAGCATCAGAGGCACCATGGCAGGGGGAGAGAAAGCCAGGGAGGAGGCAGAGGTGCTCTTGGATTTGCCTACCGGAAGTCACAGGCTCTCTTGGGAAGGGGCTCACCTTCTCTAGTGCTCTGGTTTGAAGGAAAGTCTTAGAGTAATTGCCGTCACTTGGTCGCTGCAAGGATGGCTGCTCTGATGCAGCCACGTCACAGACAGTAGATAGGAACGTGGGCACTGGCCTGGTCAGTGTGACCTTAGCTCTGCAGGAGGTGTGTATTGCCCATTTTATCATGATGGATGCATCAAGACTATACATGTCAATGAAAATTGCTTTTCTGACATCTTTCTGAAGAAAAGGAAGACGAAGACAAAATTGAATGGTTTTTATCACATTAGTCCTAATCAATGAACGGTTTGAGTTGTGAAGCATCTTCGTTTTATCTCTGAAAGGCCTAAGAAGCTCCTGCTTGGCTTGTCTTTGTGAGACGCCTTCATCTGTTTGTCAGAACCCCAGGACTCCACGCTCACTGGCATTTCTACACATTTACACTCAGTAATAAAGCCAGTGATGTGAATTTGCCCTCATGGGGATGATTCAGAGAGGGTCTGTCCTGTTTCCAGAAGGTTCATACTTGCCCTGTGAGGCCACTAGCCTGGGAATTATTCTTCTGTGACAGGCCCTGTAACTTTTTTTAATGATACGAAGTAAATTATCACACCTTTTACCTCCTTGTTATCTGTGTGTAAGCCATCTTGAACAGGCTCAGTTGACTTATTATAGAAATTGAAAAGATAATAGGCTTTATTTTATATACATACACATATATGAAGTTTATACACAGTTTGAATTAATAATGGTGTATATTTCAAAAGGGTGAGTTGCATGGCAGACAAATTGTGTCTAAAGCTGTTTTTAAAAATAAATAGTGATCTACCTGCTGACTTTGAAATGTAAATGGAAAGTAAGATGTTGTTGTTGTTGGTACAGAGAATTGAGCCCGGGGTGCCACTGAGCCATCCCCCTAGCCCTTTTTAGTTTTTATTTTGAGATAGGTTCTCGCTAAGTTGCTCTGGGCCTTGATAAGTTGCTGAGGCTGCCCTCCCACTGTGATCCTCTTGCCTCAGTCTCCTGATCACTCGGATTCCAGGTGTGTACTCCCATGTCCAGCTAAGAAGTAAGGTTTTTAAAAATGGATCTCCAGGTTTTATCCATTGCTTCAATCATGTGTATTCCCCTCAGCAAGGGGACATCATATAAAATATAAACTGACAACACTTCCTCACAGAATTATTCCAGGTCGTAGAGGCTGAAGGAATAGAAGTGACAGAAAATCACCCTTCGAACACTATGGTAGTAACTGCTGCATCTAGAAACTCTAAAGTGGCAAAAGTTTGAGGAAGAAAGGAGTTTGCTTAGCCTCCATGTCCCCCTAAAAAGAAGACTCATAATGTTACAGTGAGCAAGCCTGACAGGGCCTCCACGCTGGCAGCAAGGGGACTGCACTTGATGAGAAGTGATAGCACACAGGCCCGACCCAATGTGCTGGGAAGACCACCTCACCTCTCACAGGCCTCCCCCAGCCCCAAACCTCAGCTGCTGGTGAGAAAGCATCAGACAGGGCCAAACCCAAGGACGTTCTGCAGAACACAATCAAGACGCTTCAGAAGTACCAAGATCACAGAAGACAGGGACAGATGGAGGGACCGCTCATGCTGGAGGAGACTCAGGAGACGTGAGAACTAAATGTGTCTTAGGACCATGGGCGGGCTCCAAGGACAGAAATGTGCCTTAGAAGGAAACTGGGGACACCTGAATGAAGTCAGTAGCTCAGTTAATAGCATTGCATTGTGCAGTGTTATTGTCCTAGTTTTGATGACTCTACTGTGGTTATATGAGGTGAAGGGTGTTCCCAGGTAATTCTCTGGGAAGACGAGAATTACTTTTTAAAAGGACCATGTGTGTGAATTGAACGGAAAGGTCTGTGTAGCGCCATCTAATGGCACCATCCAGCAATGCAGGCCGCACACAAGTGAAATCTCCCAAAACACCAAATTTTTATTTTGGCTTTCTGATGGATTATTTTCACAGAATAGAAACAAATCTTCTTGCTTTACAGTCTGATGAATCTAATCTAACATGTTATTGACTTGCATCTTTAGAGATATAGAATGTTCCTGCTCAGAGATTTCTCAAGGCTTCTTTTTTTTCTTCTTCTTTTTTTTTTTTTTTGGCAGTGTTGGGAATTGAACCCAGGGTCTTGTGCTTGCGAGGCAGGCACTCTACCAACTGAGCTATGCCCCCTGACTTGCATCTTTGTTCCCAGCCTCAGTTATTGAGCCCAGTGTTCATGTAGGACTGAGGAATGGAATGGGAAGCTCAGGGTTCTGGATTCTATGTGACATGGTTTTGAGATCCTGTGTCTTAAGTTTTACAGATGTGTGTCTATTTTGCCTCCAGCATTCACAGGCTGTAGATTTCTGTTCTTACAGCTTTGGGACTTCTGGGAAGGCCTTCTTTTTCTGTGATAATTACTATTTCTGTTTTCCTCTAACATTTTGTTAGCAGAAATCATTCGTTTTGAAGTGTTCATGCATGTACTTACTCCATTTGCTTAAATGACAGTGCCCTGGCCCACAAATGGCATAGTTAGCCATGGCATGTGTGGGGGTCAGGGCCAAGAGCTCTGCCTGGGCCCACACTCCCCTGCTCTCTTTTCTGATGGTGGGGCTCTGGGTGGGCCCCTGTCTTCTCTGCCTCAGTTGACTTCTATGTAAAATGGGATTGGTCATAGTACCAGCCTCATGGGTACTTCTGAGAGCTAAATAAATTGCTATGAAGAGCTTAGAGTGGCACTCAGGGACTTGTGTTTGTTGTTATTGTTATCACAATGCTGCTATTATTCCTGCCCACCACGTCCAACTTGAGTTTTGAGTTTGGATACAAAGGGTGCTTCTTCTAGTACCAGAACTTCTTGTAGCCTGTCATGCTCCACAGCCTGAACAGGCAAGCCAGGACTTCACTGATGATTCCTTCTGCACAGAGGCTTCCCTGCTGCATCCCTTGACAGTTAGAAAAGGGATAGCTGTTGGCTTCACAATGATTTACCTTGCCATATGAAATAGACTTGAAGAGAACACTTTCATAGCTCGATGCCGTATGTTCCCGGACGCAGGGTACATGTGTTGAATGTGTTAAGAACAAATGCAAATGTGCCCACGCATGCTGGAGAAATCACTACGGTCATCCCCTCAGAGCCCAAGCCTTGAAGGGGACAAGAGCCCCGGATCTGGGATAACCAGAGTGTGCTCTTGAGTCCCTCCCAGGACTCCCAGGTTGGCCAGGCAGCAGCCAGCAACCTCCTTGGCCTGTAGAACACCCTGTTTGGGGACTTTAGAAGCATTCCTCAGTGTCACTGGGCTCATTCAGCCACTTAGAAGAATAAGGAAGACAGGGCAGCTTGGGTCATTTCAGGGGATCAAGGTCCTCATGGAAGTGCCAGGATTATTCCTGGGCCATCCTTGTGCCACGAAGGGAGGCTAGAGGGAAGCCTCGTGATGGTCAGGGCCAGGAGCCCTGGAGCCCTAGGGTGTGTTCAGGCACCCTGTGTCTCAGCAGGCTGGATTCGCGCACGGTGTGGCTGTGAAGGCTGCAGACCTCCGCACATCCGCGTCTCAGAGCAGCTGCGGATATCACAACGGTGGCTGTCATCTCCTGTGCCTGCTCTCCTGGAGCCATCCTCCCCAGGTGGCTGGTGCCACGTGGTTCCCTGCAGCAGGACACTCTTGCCAGTGAGGACTCTGGGCAAGGAGGGGGATGCTGGCAGACCCAGAGGAGGCGGAAAGACCTCCAAGGGGTTGGGGAAGTCTCACAGGGGGATCAGTGTTTGGCAAAAACCAGGTTGTAAAATGTTTTAACCCAGATTAAAATTAAGCTGGAAAATAGTTAAAAGGAAAATTGTGAAGGTGGGGGCCATGGAGAAGGAAATGAACTTATCCCCCCATTGTATGGTGGGATCCTCTTGGTACAGAAGGGGCCTCTTGCTGAGATCGGATGATGTCTCCACCAGGGAAGGTAGATTTCTCTCTTTTAATTTTGCTTTAGAGTTTGAATCAAGAATTGCACCCATGCCAGGTGCTGTCGTGCACTCCTGTAATCCCAGTGGCTCCAGAGGCTGAGGCAAGAGGATTTCAAGTTCAAAACTAGCCTCAGCAACTTAGTAAGGCCCTAAGCAACTCAGTGAGATCCTGTCTCTAAAGAAAGTACAACAAAGGGCTGGGGATGTGACTCAGTGGTTAAATGCCCCTGGGTTCAATCCCCAATACCAAAAAGGAAGAAAATAAAATAAGAATTGTACCCTCCCTCCCCGCCATGCTCCTGCCAGGATGGGAGCTGAGAAGGAAAGAGAACAGCAAGAGCCACATTTTCCAAGTGTAATGAGATGATCCTGCCTGGGAAGCCCTGCCAGGAGGGCCTCCAGTCTACAGCGGGTTCTCTACTGCCACCCATGTCCCCTCTTGCCCAGTTGTTGCCCACAGCACACATTACCTTGAGTCAGTTCTACCTACTGGGCCAGGATGTGACCTCATAATCTTTCTTGATTCAGCATTCTGTGAAGACAGTACCATGTGAATAGACCTGGTGCATGAAATGAAGCTGCTTTTGAAATACCTCTGACCTGCTTTACATGTATTTCCTTGGTTTTTTCCCCTTAAAATAATTCCTCATGTAGATGTACCCCAGTTTACAAATGAGGAAACTGAGGTTCAGAGAGGTCCCATGCCTATGAGGTGGTATAAAGCAGATTCAGGCCGTGGCAGTGTGATTCCAGAGCCAGTGCCTTCAACCATTGGCTGATGTCTGCATGTTTAAAAGTGGTCCGAGGAGCAGCTGTTCACTGGTTTGCTGTCTCGAGGAGATTGGTTGAAGTCCCTGAATCCTCAGGGTTTGGTTCAGGCTAGGGTTCTCACACCATGCCATCAACCTGTCCTCACACATCACGCTGTGTCACTCCCCGCCCAGGTCTCCCAGGTGCTACCTGAAATGTTCCCTGTGCCACTGGAGGAGCAGGCCAGCCACCACCCTGCACCGGTGCCCTGGCCTTCACCTACCTCCCTCCCTTCCCGCCAGAGCTCCCTGGGGTCTTTTGGGCATGTCATGGGGCACATTACCGCACTCCTCCACTGGGAGACTTGAGGGTCACTATGTGCTTGGTATCAGGGCTGTGTGTGTGTGTGTGTGTGTGTACGCACTAGAGAAGATCTATGGCCCCTTGGCAAATGTTCTGAAGTTAGCTCAGTACCACTACGTGCTTCAAAATATTTATTGTGTTGTATTACTGACAAGTAGAACATTTTAGCCCTGTTAATGACAGTTTTTAAAGTTATAGGCAGATTTTACCTAGACGTCACTACTGTTTGCTCAGATATCCTAATGATATTGCTAGTTATTTTGGCATGTGTTTTAGTCTGCTCTTTCACTGCTATGACTAAATGATCTGACCAGCACAGTTATAGAGGAGGAAGGTTTATTTGAGGGCTCGTGGTTTCAGAGGTCTCAGTCTATAGATAGCCGGCTTCATTCCTTGGGGCTTGAGGTGAGACAGAACATCATGGTGGATGAGTGTGGCAGAGGGAAGTGGCTCACATCATCAGGAAGCAGAGAGAGACAGACGGACAGACAGACAGACAGACAGCAAGACTCCACTCTACAGATACAAAATATATACCCCAAAGTCATGCTTCAATTCCAAATCTCCTCCAGCCACACCCTACCACTTCAATTAATCCCATCAGGATTAATTCACTGATTGGCTTAAGACTCTTACAACCCAATCATTTCTCCTCCGAAACTTCCTGCATTGTCTCACTGGTGAGCTTGTTGGGACATCTCACCCTCAAGCCATAACAGCATGTATATTTTCTTTTTGTGAATGCATAAAATGTTTATGCTGCATTGTGTCCCATTCTCAAACTGCACGATCCTTCAGAACCTTTATTCTTTTACACAGCAAGGCCTGTGGTCTAACTCAGGATGTGATCTGGGTCATATCCCTGCCTTTCAGCATCAAGTGATACATATTTTAAATTTCTACAATAATATCTAGACTCCTATAATTTATTCCAGTGTTTATCAGTTCTTGTGCAAGAAAATTGTCCCTCCTGCTGCAGTTTTTCTTCTTCATTGGAAATTTTTGGTAGCTCTTAGGGACAGTTCCTATTATTATTATTAAAATTTTAAGGACATACCCAAGTACCAGAACTATGCTAATCTGGTCACATATTTATTTAATTCTTAAAACATACCTCTGAGGAAAGTGTTTATCCTTATTATTACTATTATCCATGAGGGAGCTGAGGCTTGGTGTTTTCAGAGGCATCTCTAAACTAGTAAGAACTGAGCTGAGGCTATCGCTGCATTGTGAGCAAAGATAGAGCCCTGACAAGCCTGCCAGTGTTGTGCTTGCTTCTCTTTTCTAGATGTGCTAATTCCCACAGATTTTGAAGAATTCCCAGGTCAGTCAGTATTTGCTTCTGATTTTTTAGCCTGATTTGAGAATAGCTCACCGTCACAGAGGGCTAAAGAACCTGGGCCTGGCTGGTTCCAGCATAGGTTAGTGGCCAGTTTGTTTACTTAGTTTGATTGAGAGATGATTCACGGATGAGAAAATGGACCTTTTAAAGTACAACTGTCACCACAGTTGATTTCAGAACGTGTCATCACCCCAAAACAAAGCCGGGCAGTCGATTTAGTGCTATAACAAAAACCACCAACCAGGGGATGTGAAAAATCAGGAATTCGTTTCTCACAGCCCTGGAAGTTGGAAATCCAGATCAAGGTGCCAGCAGGTTCGGTGTCCACAGATAAGCTTCGCACAGGGCAGGAGCACTCGGGGAGCACTAATCCCATTGGTGAGGCTCCCCCCTCGGGGCCTAACAGCCTCCCCAGGGCCCTGCCTCCTAACGCCATCCTCTTGGGTATCAGGGTTTCAACATACGAACTGTGCGGGGGTGGTCAGGGGCACAGGAACATTCAGGCGTCTATATTTGTCAGCAGTCCCTCTCCATACCCTCCCCTCTCGCCCCTGGCAGCCATAGCCTGCTTTCTGCCTCTGTGGAGCCTCTTTTCTGGACATCGCACATGACTGGGTGGCCTCTTGGTCTGACTTCCCAGCAGCAGCGTGGTGTTTCCAGGGCCTTCCTGCTGCAGTGCGTGCCGGTGCTGCCTTCTCGTTCGTGGCAGAACGGCACCCTTGTTTGCAGGCCCCCTTTGCTGGCCCATCCTCCATCAGTGGGTGTCTGGGGTTCCCCTCTTGGGCTGTTGGGGACAGTGCTGCCATGTGCATCATGCCCAGGTTTCCTTGTTTCTGTTTTTACCCTACCAGCTTGTCCCCAGCTCCTCCCAGGGTGGCTCAGAAACCCTCCCATTTGGTCACAACCATCTGTGTGACAGCAGATTACAGCAGTGGACCCGTTTGATTCACACTTCGTGATCGTGCTTTCTGGGTGTGTTCCCATACCCTGTGTTTTTCTTGTAGAC
This sequence comes from Glaucomys volans, assembly GCA_020662805.1. NCBI lineage: Eukaryota > Metazoa > Chordata > Mammalia > Rodentia > Sciuridae > Glaucomys > Glaucomys volans. The sequence goes on from JAJEJO010004930.1 coordinate 109,148, forward strand.
CTGTCCATCATGTGGAATTACATTTGTTCCCAAATCTGACGCTGGTGCAGAAGGAGCAGCTGTGCAAAATGGCTGTCAAGACGAGCCCAAGACCAGCACCAAGGTAACAAGCTTGTCCTGTTGTTCCCATCAGTTCCTCTCCCCGTGAATCTCCTAAGGTGGCATTCCTTTCTCGTGGACTTCTCAGTTCTGAGAGTAACTCCTCTTGGATAATAGCATTCCGTACCTCTGGTTTTGAGGGTTTTGAGTAAACCATAAAGAACAGGATGGCTGGGCTCGGAGGTGCCCAGTGGTAAAGTGTGTGCTTCGTGCGCACAGGTCCGGGGTTCCATCCCCAGCGATGCGAAGAACAGGACAGAGCAGAGCTAACCATGTGAACAGAGTAACTCTGTGCTGAGCCAGATGGGACTCCCTTCAGGCAGTGGGAGTGTGGGAACATGCAGGCTAGTGTGGCTGGAGGATTTGGGGGCTGGAAGGCCCACTCAGCTTATGGTGGTATACAGATGTACAAAGGAAAGAGGGGCCCTTGCCAGATGAAGAGCCCACCCAAGAGAAGGTCCAAGGCAGGGTGAGCAGCAGGGAACTGCAGAAGAACCTGGTCAGGACTGGAGGTAAATCCCAAAGCCAAGAGCTTTGGAAAGGCTTCTGAAGGCCACTCCCCCAGGAGGCCCTGTCTATCTTCCTGAGCACTCCATCATCTACCAAAGGACTTGTGTGCGGGTCAGTTGGCTCTCTCAGCCAGAGAAGCTCCCAAATATAAGTCCTGTTTGTCCACCTCTCCTAAGCCCCAGCCCCACAGCTCTGGGACTCCTTTCCCTGGACTCATCCTTCACCTCCTCGGAGGTCCCCCAGACCTTCCACACAGCCCCCTGGAGCCCCAGTTCTGTGGTGAGCAGACTCCCCCCAAATCTTGGTTCTTGCCTTGGTTTTACAGATCTCCTCACAGTCTCACCCTCTGCTGCCTGAACACCTGGATGTGCCCTTTGACAGAGTGGGAGGTGGGAGGCAGGTAGGCAGAGGTGGTGTGGGGTGGAGCAGACTTGCAGGGCCCCAGCTAGGAGCAGGGCTGCGGCATGGCAGAGGGCTGGGTAGGATGTGCGCAGGCCCCGACACCACTCACTGAGTGCACTTGCCTGTTTCCTCTGTCTCGAGGCAGTCTGCTGGAGGACCGAATTCCAAAACCCAGAATGGACTTCTGAGCCCTCCGCAAGAGGAGAAGCTCACCAACAGCCAGACCTCCCTGTGCGAGATCCTTCAGGAGAAGGGCAGGTGGGCAGGCGTGAGCCTGGACCAGTCGGCGCTCCTCCCGCTGAGGTTCAAGAACATCCGTGAGAAGACAGACGCGCATTTTGTGGATGTTATCAAAGAAGACAGGTGAAGAAGCCCACCCAGCACCCAGGTGGCAGGGTTTTGCAGAAGAAGTTGCTCCCCAGTTCTGAGTTGCCCCGTCCCCTTGTTTCTCCTCCTTCATCAGTATATTGCTTTGTTTTAATCCTGAAATAATTTGAAACGTAAAAAGTTACACCAATAGAATTCTGCAGGCTCCACCTTAGAATTTCGTGTTGGTTTTGCCATCCTCCCCCTCCCCTCCCCACTCTGAAATTTACTCTTCTCCAAAGCATTTGACAGTATGCTGTATGCATCGTGCCCTTTGGCCCTTAGACTGCGTCTAGCAGAGCAAGGATGCTGTTGTGCACAATCGCAGGTTCGAGTGCAGGAAATCCAGCGTGGTGCGACTTTCCATCTAGCCGCACCCGGCTTCGTCCTTGGCAGCCCTGTTGCCTTGGGTCCGGGATCACATGTTTGTCACTTAGTTGTCAGGCCTCTTTGCTCTTAAAATCTGGGGTGCTTCCTCAGCCATGCCTTGTCTTTCATGATGTGCCAATTTGAAAGATTACAAAACCTTCCTGAAGTTGGGCTTGTGGTTGGGGTTATGGTTAGATTCAGGTTCCGCGTCCCTGGCCAGACAGCACAAAGGTGACGCAGTACTTTCCAAGGGTCGCATGCAGAGGTCCATGAGGCCCCTGGTTCCTTGGTGGTGATGTTCTTTTGTGTGTGTGTGTGTGTGTGTGTGTGTGTGTGTGTGTGGTACTGGAGGTTGCATCCTACAGGGTGCTTAATCACCGAGTCACATCCCTGCCCTTTTTATTTTTTATTTTGATATAAGGTCTTGCTAAATTGCTTAGGGCCTCACTAAATTTCTGAGGCTGGCTTTGAATTTGTGATCCGCCTGCCTCAGCCTCCTGGACCACTGGATTACAGGTGTGCACACCACACCTGGCATAGTATTCCTAAGGTGTGGCCAATTTCTCCAATCTGGTTATCATTTTCTCCCTATGACTAACAAACAATCTGTGGGAAAATACTAATGTCTTATTATTATCCTATTCTTTATCAGACTTCCCTGGACTTAACATCCCTTGAGTTTTGCCTAAAACTGTCTTTTGCCTAAAACTGTGACATTTCAGAATGGTGGTTTCCAGCTTCAGCACTTCCAGCACATTTACCCTGTGGTGCTCGGCATCTGCTATAAAGAATGGCCCTCCGTTTGCTACCCATCCATCTCTTTTTTATTTTTTATTTTTTCAGTACTAGGAATTGAACTCAGGGGCTGCATCCCCAATCAGCTACATCTCCAGCTCTTTTTTTAAATTTTATTTTAGAGATAGTCTTGCTAAATTGCCAAGACTGGCCTCAAAGTCACGTTCCTCCTGCCTCAGCCTCCTAAATCACTAGGATACCAGGCGTGCGGCACCACACCGCTCTCCATCCATGCATTGTTAGCTTGAACTCATGCACTCCTGCTTTATTTCATGGACTGTAATCCATCCTGGTACTTTTTATATTTGGATGCCGCAGTCTGGCCAGTTAGAGCCCCCTTCAGGCCGGCACCTGGGTCCCTTAGCCTCGGCCCCTTCGTTTGTACAGAGCAGTCACTTACTTTCCAGCACAGTAGGATGTTCCTGGCTCATTTTGTACCTCCCTTGTGCCAGCTCAGGAGTTTGTCTTTTTCTCCTAGGAGCACTGGCTCCTGTGAATGAGGAATAGTTTTTAGTTATATTATTAGTGTCTAATTTAATGGTATAGTCCAAGAACATCCTCTGGGATTTCAGTCCTTTTACATTAATCAAGACATGTTGTATGTCCTCACATGTGGTCTGATGGGTGAACTTATCATTGCATTTGAAAAGAATGTGAGCTCTGCACTTGTAGGGTGCTGGGACCCAGGAATGTCAGGTAAGTCCTGGTAGTCAGTATGATAGTCAGATCATCTGTTTCTTTATTTGTTTTCTATTATTCTTTCAGGTTTTTTTTTTATTGGTATAGTTGTACATATAAGGTTCATTTTGGTGTGATCATATATGCCTGGAATTTGATTTATTCCTTTTTAGTCCCTGGTGCCCATCCTCCCTCCACTCTATCAGTTGTTCAGAGAACTATATTAAAATCTCCAATTGTGGTCTGGGATTGTAGCTCAGTGGTAGCCACACCCCCGACCACAGTTTAGTGGTTGTTCTAGGAATTACAGATGTACATCCTTAAATGTCCGTGCAATCATTTTAGAGTTACTATTGTGTTACTTTATTTTAAATGAAGAAATCTCAGAGCGTTATAGGTTCCTATTCTCTCCTTCCTCTGGCTATAGTCTTGCACATATCAGTCACATCTGCATTCGTTATAACCCCCACCTCGACCTAAGCTCTGTGGCCTTGAGCTGCTCACTTCTGACTGCTTTCCTGTTGAATATGTCTATGTTTTTCTTTCCTCTTCTATGCCTCGTAATTTTGGATTATGCTGTAGACATTGTGTGTGAAGCTTAGGAAATCTGAATTTAGTTAATATTATTCTGAAGAGTAATATTATTTTTTGTTTCATCAGTCAGTTAACTTATCTGAATTTAAACTTAAACCCCATCTCCTTGTTCTTTTAGCTGTAAGTGGGCTGCTACTTGTAGCCTGCCCTGCCCCTGTGTGACCTACAAAGGTCAGCCAGAGACTCGAGCAATTTATATGCAGAATTTGGGATCCCTTTCCCTCGTTCTCTCCCTTCTGAGATTAATAACCTCATTTTCTATCTGTGGTCACCCCAAAATACATTTTTTAAGCCGGTAAAACTGACTTTTCTGAGTTCTAGCCACCCTGCATATGGTACTGACTAATGTGTGTCTTCAGGCCAAACACACACACACACACACACACACACACACACACACACAAATGAGAAATTTACTTGGTGCTGTTCCTTTCTTCCAAGAATGACTCCCCTCTCTTTTCTGCCTGCCTGGGTCCTTCTCTTGTGCTCACCAGCAGTTGGTTTTTATATTTTTTTCCAGAGGTGTACTTGTTATCTGTGAGGGGATTGGGCCAAAATGAGCTACACCCATTCCCAGAGGTGGAACTTCCCGTATTAATTTTGAAGGAGCAGCACAGCTTAAAGCAGTGTCACTTCTGCCACTCAGTGGTCAAGATGTGGCCACCACACACCCTCCTCGCAGCTGTTCTCCTGTCCCTATCTGTGCTTCCTGACTGGAAGGATGAGAGAGAGGCCCACATCAGGGGACAGGGGCTTCTCTCCTGAGTCTAAGAATGGCACAGGTTATTGAACAGTCACAGGAGAGTCCATTCTGCAGCAGGGAAAGAAGGGCTGCCTGGCAGGGGCCCTCCTGGGTGCCAGGCACATGCCGGGCACTTCATGGGTATTGTCTGATTTCGTGCTAGTAGTTAGTGCACCGTGAGACTGCTCTCCACAGCTCTATTTGCCTTCTGAAATCACGTTACTGTTCCCTTTAATTTATAGCAATTTTCTGCAGTTTAAAAAGGATCTTACTATTTGCTGGCAATTCATAATAGAATGAAAGAGTCACGTAAAGCAGATTTGATTTCTCTGCTATTAAAATCATTGAGCTTTATCATCTTTCAGGTTTCACACACAATCTGCATATATGACAATAGCACCAAATTTACACTAACTGTCAACACCATTTTGTGGTAACAACCTGTTAGCTCTCACAGTGGTAATTACTGTCAGTCCTCTGGGTGACAGGACAGCTGGTTCTGAATTGCATTTTCATTTGAAGCCTCCAAATCAATACAAGTGCTCTCAGTACAGGGATCTGCTGGCTCTTCAGCAAAGATGATTTCACAGGACAAGAAAAGCTGTCTTCCTATCTTCTAATCCTGGATGTTAGGAATATGTGTTCAAAAGCAAGTTTCTGATGATGTGCATCATGATTGTGGCCATGGTCATTCCTTAATGAGGTGAAATAGAATGTGTGATTCTACCTAGGAACACGGAGGACTTCCTAGAGATAAGTTCTAAAGGGGACAGTAGAGCCACACCTATTGCACAGTGGCTCTCAGGGGCAGCCTTTGTGATGTGCTCGATGAGTGGCGTTTTGGTGGCTGATTGTGATCTGATAGGATGATTGTGCCTGGTGTTGATCAATTCCATTTGTTATGTCTTCTAGCCTGATGAAGGACTATTTTTTCAAGCCGCCCATTAATCAGTTCAGCCTCAACTTCCTGGATGCGGAGCTGGAGCGCTGCTACAGGACCAGCTATCAGGAGGAGGTGCGCTCTCCATCTCTCCACAGATGCCCGTGTTCTTGTGGGCAGCTCACCATCCATTCTGAGCTTTAGCGAGTGGCAGGAAAATGAAGGCTGGTGTTGACTTCCTGCAGTCTGTAAGCCCTAAATTGCAGATGTGTGTAAATTTATCGTTGCGAGGGAGAAAAACTCAAACCTTCCTGTGGTCCCGTAGGCCACGCTTCATGGTCGCTAGACCCTTGCTCTACAGCTGGTGCCCGCCCTGGGCATGCTTGCTCTGGGGTCATGAGCCACACTCCCCTCCCCAGAACTCTGTTACTTTCTTCCTGGGAGGTGGGTCCAGGAGCTCACAAAGCCTTTTCATTTGACACAAAATGGGCTCAAGTCTCTCCTATCCTGGTACTACTTTAGCTCCTGTTGTCCCTAAACACTCAGCTCACATGTCATTTCTTCCATAAAACTTTCCCTGACCCCAAACTGGATTTTACTTCCCCTTTACTCTTTCTCTTCTTCATGTGTACTCCATGTTGGAATTGTGATCGGTGCCTCCTCCCCAACACTCCCTCATTCCCCATTCTATCCCCACACCCAGCACAGCCCCTGCCACACACATACACCTGATTGCTTGGATCCTTGAATAAATGCAAGAATCTGAACCCTGGTTGAGGTTCTAACAGCATGTCCTTGCATTCTTTCCTTTGGGCCAGAACCTGACCTCACCCAGCATTCAATTCAGAAGTGCACACTGGCCCAACCCTAGGCCCAAAAGGACTTCTCATTCAAATTCTGCTTGCTCGTTCTGCAGATCTTTATGTCCAGGCACTGGCCCAGACTCTTAAGAAACCATGTGAACCAGACAGAGCTGATCTGTGCATTGTTGGAGGCAATACCTCTGTCAGCCTCCAAGGGACAGTGGCTCTCAGTTAACATCCTATGCACAGGCCCTGCAGGGGCCCTGTGAGCTGGCCAGTTGGTGGCCTGGAAAGCAAAACATGATCCCATTTGCTCTTCACAAATAGCCCTCTAAGGAAACTTGTGAGTATCCCTGTTTTACCAAAGAGAGAGCCAAGGCGAAGAAAGCCTAAGCAGGTGGCCCAAAATCCCACAGGAAGGTGGACACCTCAGCCACCTCAGCCACTCCTCATGCAGTGCTATGGAGACCCCAGATGGAGGGTGCATTTATCAGCCATTCCTCTAGGCACCAAACATTTACTGAGCATCTGCTCTGCCTGGTTTGGTTTGTGGTGCTAGAATTCAGAAATGAAAGACATGCTGATAGGAGAGCAGTAATTAGAAATGGGAATTCAGGGCCAGAGGTCCAGTAGAGCCCTGCAAGGAAACAGCAAGGTGTCTGCCCCAGAGAAAGGGCCCCAAGGAATAACTCCTGAGCCACTTCAGTAGGAAGGCCAGGAACTAGCCAAATGAAGGAGCGGACATTCTAGAGAGAGGGACCAGCCCCTATAATCCTTAGATGTGGAAGAGCCTGGTGCATCCAAGGAGTTGCAGTTATCTCCAAGAGGAGGGCAAGGTGAGCATGGCAAGAGATGGGCAGGGTCCAGATTGTGGCTGCCCATGTGATGGACATTATGCTGAAGGCCAGAGGGGTCGATTGGCCCCATCAGAGTGTGTTTCATGAAGATCATGGGTCATGGAAGGTGATGGAGGGTGGGCAAGATCGTGGGAAGCTGTGACTGAGCACAAGGCAGGTCTGAGGTCTCCACTGAGACAGGGGCAGGGTGGAGAGGAGAGAGATGCAGGAGCGACTGGCTTCTAAGCCACACCATGTTGGGGTGCTGGCTGTGCCCAGTGCTCCACATGGGTGTTCTCGTGTAAGTGTCTCCACCACCCATGAGGTGTAGGTACCCATTTTATCCCTGTTTTCAGAAAGGGATCTAGGCATTGGCAGGTTGGGTAACAGGAGCAAGTTGTCACAGCAAGTAGAGGTGGAGAAGGCCTGTAAACACCTAAAGCAAGGAATGTGGAGCCTTCACCCACAGGCCAAGAGCTGGGGAGGTCAGAATCCCTCAGCTCTGAGGTGGGAAGGAAGGTCCCCCACACTGTGACTGTCCTGCAGGAGCCTTGAAGCAGACCCTAAGCCCCACTGCCTAAACTGGGCCAACTGCAGCAAGCCCTGACCATTTCCTGGAGCTTGGTGGAGGCCCAGAGAGAACAAAGTCAGTGTGGGCTGCCTCGCCCCAGAGACACTCAGGTCTTCTGAGGGCACTTCAGAAGTCAAGACCTACCCACAGAGCCTCTGAGTTTCCTGGAGGGAATTTAGAACCTAGCCCTGCCGTCAGGTTCCTCTGCCCGTTCCAAGCCTGATGTCATGGCCAACCAACAGCCTCAGCCCCCAGGGCTGAGCTCCCCTTCTCCAGGTCCACCCAGCTCAGGGGACCTGGTCTGAAGCTGAGGCTCCAGAGCCAGTTTATCCTGGAGGAACACACAATTGACCCCTGCCTTCCATGGGCTCCTCCAGCCCCTTCGGCCTGGTGCCCTGCTCGGAGTTGCAGCACCCAGTGGAAAGCGACTTTGGGGGTTGGCTGCTCCCTTTCCTCCCACTGTAGCTCCTGCCGTTAGTTTCATCCTAAGAGGCCCCCAGAGAGGGTGACAGGTACACTGGGAAGTCAGCTTGCCTGGTTGAAGCCTGGCTCCTCGTTTGCTGTGTGGTCTTGGAGTGGCAACCTAGCCTGGGGCTCCCCATGTGCACACTGAGATCAATAGCATTTCCTCCTCTGTGGGCTGCTGTGGGCACTGATCAAGGTCATGTCCCTAAAGGGCCCGCGGGGCCTGCAGTAGTCCTCTCTTGGACAGTTAGTGTCATTGCTACTTCCTGCTCCTTAATGTCCTGACAGCACATGCATGCCTGTTTTTACTTCACACACCATCCTGCACTGTCTGCCCCGTCCCTCCCCCACCAGGCGCTGTTTCACGGTACAGCTGCACTGGGGCCCAGCCAGGCCAGTGTGGACCCCCAGGTGAAGAGCAGGTGCTGCAGGCATGTGCTCCTGCTCAACGTGCAGGCTTTCCTCGCTGCAGTCTAAATCCCCGCCTGTCTTCTGTCCTGGAGCCAGCCTTCACACCCCCAAACCTGGAGCCCAGCCATTTGCTGGAAGCTTCCAACCTTTGCTTTCATCCTACTGCCTTTACAGATGTGGACTCTTTAACTCTGCCAGGCAGCAGCTCATCTTTCAGGCTCAATGTGTAATGTGTCTGTGAGAGCATGTGGCTTTTATCAGTTACTGTGTGACCCTGGGGAAGTTTCTTAACTTCTCTGTGCCTTAGTTTCTTTATCTTAGTGGGTCAACAGCAAGGAGATGGCCCACTTGAAACTCCCACCACCTCCTGCCTGGTCTGCATTAGGCAGCCTCCAGTTAAGCCTGGGTGTTTTCCCCTCTGAGTTAGATTCCATGGCCATCTGTGGCCACATGGACTCACCTCAGTCGCCTCCTGCTCTAAACAGGTCATAAAGAATTCTCCTGTGAAGACTTTTGCCAGTGCCACCTTCAGCTCCCTCCTGGATGTGTTTCTGTCCACAACAGTGTTCCTGATTCTCTCTGTCACCTGCTTCCTCAAGTACGGAGCTGCTGCCACACCTCCCCCACCAGCCGCCCTGGCCATCTTCAGCGCAGCCCTGCTGCTGGAGGTGCTGTCCCTCGTGGTCTCCATCAGGTAACCAGCTGCAGGGGCAGCTCTCTAGCCTTTAGCTCCCTCTGCTGGTTCTACAGCTTATGGCAGAACTGACTGCAGCACAGTGGGTGGGTCGGGGTTGAAAGCCAGCTGTCCCTTCAAGCTTGCTTCTGGGGACAGCCTTCGTTCCCTTCTCTCCCTGTCCTCCACCCCACTGCACAGCTGCCTCCTCACAGGCACTGGCGCTCGACACCAGTGGGAACTGCTTAGTGGAGCAGGCCAGTGCCCTCTGCAGCCCCACCTGCCACCAGCTCGTCCCCATCTCCTAAATCAGAAGTGGGAAGGTAGGAGATGCATGGGGTGGGAGGGGGAATCATGAAGGCGGCGTAGTGTGCAAACCTACGATATGAAATGTCCAGAACGGCGAAGCCCATGGAGATGGAAAGGTTCCTGTGTCTCTGCTCAGTGGATCAGGAGTAAATGATGGGCAGCAGCCGATGGGCAGGTGCCTCTTCTAAACTGGAGAGTCGGAGTGAGCCCTCTGAAATCAGACGTCAGTCCTCACGAGCTCGGATTAGATATGACACCAAAGGCACAAGTAACAAGAAAAAAAATAGATTGACCTTATCAAAATTTAAAATTTCTATGCTGCAAAGAACACCATGGAGAAAGTGAAGGAACCCAGACAGCAGGAGGGAACACTTGCAGGTCACATCTATGACTTGCGTCTAACACTTAGAACATGTGGATATGTTCATACGGCTCAGTAATGAAAAGGCACATTTTTAAAAGGCAAAGGATCTGAGTAGGAAGCAATGCCTTTCCAGGAAGCTGGGCTCAGAGGACCAGCCCACAGCCTGGGGCAGCTCCACCATTCTGACAGGGGCAACGCAGAGGGCATCACATTGGGGCACATGCCAATGCACCACAGGCTTGACTGCTGGATACCCTGACTGCTGGTCCTTGCACCTCATCCACCTTACGCAGCCCTGTCTCAACAGAGCAGCCTCTCAGCCTAGGTATGCCCCTGGTGCCTAGTGAGTGCCCCTGGGAGCTGGGGTGAAATAGACAGGGGAGAAGGGCTTGCTAGTCTCTCCCAACATCCCAATGTGCAGAAGGTAGCTTGGATTTGGCCTGAGGCTTCAATCTGCTAATCTCTCCCTTTTTGAATGCGCTGGCTGGGCTCCCTGCCTCCTCCTTTCTGGCTGCTCCCAGGACCCTCCCACCCCACCAAGCTCGTTGCTGGGACTGCAGAGACCACCCCCTCCTCCCTAGTGTTTCTCCACCATCTCCAACATTCCCTGCCAGGAACAAGCCCGTGGTGCACAGCAAGGACCCCTTCCTAACTACCCACCACCCTCTCCCCTCCAAGCCACTGCTGCCACCTCAGCCCCCTACTCTCACTCCCAGAGAAGTTGTTTACACTCAAACCCTGCCCGGGATCTGCTTCTGCCAAACCCAGACCAAGTCAGTCTTTGGCCCCTAGTTTGTTTGTTTTTCCGTTCTTGAAAAGTCAACTTCATTGTGATAATTCACATATAATAAACTCATTCATTCAGGTATAGAATTCAGTAGTCTTTAGTAAATTTACAGTTGTACAAACATGTCATTTTAAAACATTTCCATCACCCCAAAAGAAACCCCATAGCCATGTGCAGTAACTCTCCCCGCCCGCTCCAGGCTTCTCTCTAACAGGGTCCTGTGGCTCTTGCTCTCTGAATCTAGCGTTGTCCCCGTAGCTTACTGTTTAGCCCTATAGCCATTGCTCCCTCTTCCTGTGGACCCTGCTCCTGAGAAGGCAGAGGGCTGCAGGTGTGGCTGGGTGGTCCACACGCACACACTCCTCGTGGGGCTAGAGAGTGAGGCGCTGCTCTGCCCCCACAAGCGCTTTGAGCTGCTGGGATTCAATGTGCCAGTAGCTGTCAAAGCCCAGGAGAGGGTGGGACTTGAATGGCTTCTTCTGGCCTCTCCAAGGGCCATTTTTAGGATCCTAGATCAAAAAGAACCCATACTGTGGAGTCTGTAGGCACCCCAGGGAGCCAATTCTGCAGCTTCCTCAGTGACTGACCGGGGTTGTCACCTGCCTCACCCAGAAGGCTTCCCATGGCTCTATTCAGGGTCTCTTTTCTCCATTTCAGCACCAGGCAAGGGTGACACCAGCTGGTCTTACCCTCAGAACTCTGTGGTCTCAAGGACCATTGGGAAGGGCCTCATTGTGATCTCCTAGGAACAACTCCGCTCCCTCTGTCCCCCCTCAGGGCCTCTGGGTCCTGCCTGTGAGCATATGTATCTGTGGTATTCTTGGAGATATTCCAGAACCTCTGTTACCCTTTATTATCAGGAAGCCCGAGCTTCCAGGACACTTAAAGGGTCAGACTATGCCTGAGTCCATGTGGGAGGTGGCTGGAGGGTCACTAGTTCTTGGCCCTGGCAGAGCGCAGCCAAAGCGGATGACACACTGCAGGTGTTCAGGGCCGAAGGCTCCAGCCTCGGGCACATGCAGAGGCTCATGTGCTGTGGAATCCTAGCAGTGGCTCCCGACCTCTCAGGGGCAAAGGCAGGGGGCCTGTCCTCAGCTCCCTGGCAGCAGGCTTAAAAAGAGGTCTGGTCTCCCCAGAACGTCTGTGAGCCTCTGTCCCCGTTGGACCCCCAGTGCCCTTTCCTCTGCCTCTCACCCGCCCCTACCCAGAGAGCTCCTCTCTCAGCCAAGGCCAGTTACCCCCTCACCTGACATTTGAGCCCACACTCTGCACCCCAAACTGTATAAAAAGTATTTTGTTAACATCACGCTCCTGAGATGTACCTCACTCAGAAACACAGTCGCACAAGGAGTCAGTGGAATGTTGTCACTGTAATGAAGGAGAGAAGAAAGTCACTGGGGAGCGAACCCTCAGTGCGTCCCCTCAGACATGCCAGGGTGCCGCTAACTGGGGAGGAACAGAGCTGTCTGCCATTTGCCCTTGGGCCCATAGTCGCTGCTGCAAAAGTGAGGCTGGCAGCAGACTACAGGTGTGGGGTTGGGGACCAGGCACCCCGAGCTGGATCTGGATTGAAATGCTGAGTGACCCTTGGTGCCCCCAACAAAATGAAGGACACTTTTCACTTAATTTGCAGAGGTGTTGCATTCCCAGAGAGTCACACGTTAATATCACACAGAACTTCCTATTTGTGCATGGAACATAACCAGGTCCCTGGCTGCACCAACATTCTCACCACTGAGCGTGTCCAAGGGCATGTGGCAGGCAAGGCAGAGCCTCCTCTGGAGGCTCTCTCCCATGGGTGGCAGGGCATCTCCATCCCTGGCTGTACCCACTAGAGGCTGATAGCAGCCCTCCACCATTGTGACAACCAGGAAGTCCCCCAGAATGCCCCCAGGACCCCCCTGTAAGTGGGCCATGTGGTGGTGGTGGTGGCCCATGATGGACTTCCTTAGGCCTGTACCTGTTCTTACATGCTCCCTTGGGCCCACAGAGGTGCAAACTTGGCTTCTGACAAGCACATTTTACCCAAATGCAACAGGTGCCCTTGAAGTCTGGGGTGATGAGCTGAGTGAGGCCAGTTCACTTGCCTTTTACCAAGCATGAGGGAGGGCAGCAGAGGCATAGTGTCCTATGACAGTCCAGGGCAGTGTGGACTGGGTACCTGCTGGGCTGACCCCCTGGGCCCTCTGACCCTGCTCCCCCGCCCCGTCCCAGGATGGTGTTCTTCCTGGAGGATGTCATGGCATGCACGAAGCGCCTGCTGGAGTGGATTGCTGGCTGGCTTCCTCGCCACTGTGTCGGGGCTGTCCTGGTGTCCCTGCCTGCCCTCGCTGTCTATTCACACGTCACCTCTGAATTTGAGACAAACATACACGTAAGTAATGGCTGGCAATGTGATCTCTGTGCCCTCCGAGCTTGCTGACCTTACGTGATCCCTCAACCCAATTATTTGGGACAGTCACTTAAATACAGGCCCTTAAAGAGGTGTGTTCTGCCACTGCCTGAACACCTTTGAAAAGAAGGTATGCTGGAAAGATTCCCCAGCAGGCTCACATCCTCTCCAACTTCACTCGGTGTCAAATTAGGTACAAATAGTCCCCATTTTCCATAGTTCAGGTCGTGATTTTTTATTTTGGAATGGTATGAAGTAGTAAATCAACAGACGATGGTCAGCACTTGATTTTCAAACAGGCTTGGAGTTGGCTGACTTTGCTAAGCCAAAGGCTCATGAGGCAGTCTGAACTGTGATGTCTGGTAGGTTAGGTAGACTGAATCCATTTTGACTTAACATAGTTTCCACATGTGAAGTCGTATTGGGACTTAGCCCCACTGGAAGTTGAGGAGCATTTGAATTTTTTATCTTGCTTTACAAAGAAATGTCCCACCTTTCCAAACGAGGTAAGATAATGTGCTGGTCCACAGAACTGGCAAAAGTAACTGATGTGCGTCTGGATCAGATGTCCCTGCTCAGGAAAGGAGCTTTTGGGTTAAACTCAAAGTATGAGCTAGTGCTGTTGGGGAAGATTATATTTTTGGTACAAGTCAGTGTGACATGAGCTACAAGGGCAGGCTGATTGCATTTGGTGCTGTAACACCAAATGACACCTCAGGAGCTTGCAGCAGGGGGCCTGAGGAAGTGTTTAGAAGGTAACTTCCCCCAGAGTGCTCCCCGTGGGAGCACTTACTTTCCACTATAAAGACTTGCCATTTCCACACACCCAGAGAAGAGTCTCTGTGCCAGCGTGAATTTGGAACCTACAGCACTGGGTCTCGGGTCAAAGAGGTGCAATCTGTCCTTTAAACCACTTGCTCACCAAAAGTAAGAGCTACTGCACACAGATAGGTGGCATCAGGGATGCATTACTAAACAGCTGTGGGCTGGTCTGGGCAGCCTGGGTGGGACATGGGAGTGACCATGGCTATCCTAACATGGCTTCTCTTGCAGTTCACTGTGTCCACCAGCTCTGCAGTGCTGGTGGCTGTCATACACTACTGTAACTTCTGCCAGCTCAGCTCCTGGATGAGGTCCTCCCTCGCCACCATCGTAGGGGCTGGGCCGCTGCTTCTGCTCTACATCTCCCTGTGCCCAGACAGGTATGTAATGGTGTCCTTGGCTGTGACCACCCGCCTGACATCTCTGAGGCTTGCTTTCTCTGTAGTGCGTGACACCCCTCATCCCCACATAGTGGACATTTCCCCACCCAGACCCAGAGTAGCTTCCAACACACACAGTGTCCAAAGAGTAGTGAGGCGCCCTAAGGTAATGTGCCAAAGAGAAAGAACAGTTTGCAACAGCATGCTGCAGGTTGGGCATCCAGGTCCAAAGTCCCAAATCCTGGAAAATCTCAAACATTTTGAGCCCCAACTTCATGCTAGAAGTCTGGTAATTTAATGTACACCAACAGCTCATGCACAAAATTATTTAAAACTTTTTATAAAATTACCCTGGGGCTATGTATGCAATATGTATGCACAAACGAATTTCCTGTTCAGACTTGGTTCCCATCCTGAAGACACCTCACTGTATGTGTGCAAATAATCCAAAATCTGAAATTCTTCTGGCCCCAAGCATTTCTATAAGGGATACTCAATCAATGTGTGTTTGGATGTAGACGTTTTTGGGTTACTGCCCCAGGCAGATAGGATGCAGTGGTGATACCTGAACTTACTTGCAGTGCATAAGTTGGAATCTAAGAAAGTCAGACCCAAAGCCATCTCATAGGTGATGATGGAGACAGTGAAAGAGCAGAGGTCCAGGTGTATGCAGAAATGACCAGGAAGCAGAACTAACCTGCTCTGAAGTAGGGTGTGTGTTCCAAGACAGGTGACAGACTGTGAAGCTGGAGAAAGGAAGACATAGGATGATTAGAAGGTCTTAAAATATGAGACACAGGGAGAACCTCCAGTCACTGAAAATCTGTCATTAGTCTTGATGGCAGTGGGATGAAGAGGACATTAAGCCTCTGCACTTGAGAAGGCCTACACTGCTGGGTGTTGAGGAGTGGGGAGCATGGTGTGGACAGAGACAGGAGTCCCGTCCATGGTGACCTCTGCAGACAGGACCAGTTCTGATGGGGTTGCAGAAATTGAGAAGTATATCCAAGGGTCACAAGAGGGACATTTAAATTACGCTGGGCAAGCAGGGGCCAATGAAGCTCTTCTCTTTGGTGGGTTCTACTCGTTGAATAATGTTTGGTTCTCAGTTTGTGAAAATTAGTCTCAAATTGCTTGTTGCACATCTGTAACTGGTTTTGTGGCTTTTACCTTTTGTCAGCTAAATATGTACTTGGAAATGATACCTCGGTGGAATGCACACAGGATGTTATTTTAAAAAATCAATGATCTCTTTAACCTATTAAGTTTTTGTTTGTACAACAAACCTCTCCTAAATATTAGACTTTTTCTGTAACTTCTCATAAAAATGTTTCACTATTAGCATGTATCAAAGAACCACCTGGACATCATCTCAGAGGACCTAGAGAAGCACGTTATTTAGAGTTGCATGGGCCACTTCTTCATGGTGCTCGGCAAGACATCTAGCATCCCAGCTCCCTAAACTATTATGTCTACCAGAGAGACCCCACATTTCAAGGAGTGGCATTTCTGAGGACCACTGCTTCAGGCAGTTTAAAAGCACACAATGGCCCACCTCATCCCAATATCGGCAGTATCAAATGTCATATTACTAGCATATTTTGGGATATTAACCAAGCAGTGGCCAAAAATGCACAGATGAAGTGTCCTCCCTCAATTTACTTAATATAATGATAATGATAGGAAAGATATTCAAATTCTTTGCAAATTAAGATCAAATAGGAGCCAGGCGCGGTGGCGCACGCCTGTAATCCGAGCACTTGGGAGGCTGAGGCAGGAGGATCACGAGTTCAAAGCCAGCCTCAGCAACTTAGCGAGGCCCTAAGCAACTCAGTGAGACCCTGTCTCTAAATAAAATACAAAATAGGGCTGGGGATGTGGCTCAGTGGTGGAGTGCCCCTGGGTTCAATCCCCAGTACCAAAAAAAAAAAAAAAAAAAAAAAGATCAAATAGGGAATGTAAAGTTGAATTGCCTTTTGGTATTTCAATGGAAACTGTAACGAATAGTTAAATTACTTTAAGCAAAATAAAGCCCACTTTTACCTTCCTGGAGACGTGGTCCTGACAAGGTCTGCACCAAGAGCTTCAAGCTGGCCCCCAACTTCTAAGCTAATAGCCATTGCAAATGCCTCATTGGCCATTCATGGTGATGTTCAGTCACACCTGTGGGGCTCTTCCCCATGGGTCCAGAAAGGCAAAGAGGAAGGGGCTACTGCATTGCCTTCCTGACCAGAATCCAGGGGCAGGTCCTGGGTAGGGCTTGGGGGCCTGGCAGATGAAACTCCCCCTGACCCAGGATGCCTCTGCACAGAAGATCCCGAGCCCGCACAGCCCCTTGTCATCGCCAGGTCTAGCCAGCGTGGGGAGTAGGTGGCAGGGAAACAAAAAAAAACTTCTACAGAAGGGGAGGGACTTCAAGAGCCAGAGCTTGCCAGCGCTGGGGACACAGGAGTACAGGAAGACCTTTCCTTTAGTCCATATCCCAAACAGGAAAGTTGTTTCAACCCTTCTCAGGTTGCTTTCTGTAATGCCTTCTTGCTTTTTATAATAATGTTTTTCTGCATTTTAATTTCAGTTCCATAGTAATTTCACCCCTGGATGCAGCACAAAATTTCAGGTAAGCTTTTAATTACTACTGATTTCTGAGCTTCCAGAACACAGTTGTATCACAAATAAAATGAGCAACATATGCATTCTTTAAAAAGAAAGTAGAAAATAACTACTTGTTTAAATATGGTATCATAGTTATAAGATCTTATCGAAAAAAAAAATGACTTTTTTGAGGCAGGGCCTCCTGTGTCACCCAGCTGACCTTGAATTTCTGGGCTCAAGTAATCCTCCTGCCTCAGTCTCCAGAGTGCTAAAATAATTATTCAGACATATATTAGAGTTGGTTTATTTTTATGTAAGACTTTACAGAGAAATCTCACAAATCAGGAAAAATACTTATTTTTTTTCCAAAATAATGTTAGGCCTTGCTTTGCTATAAACATCAAAATAAATTCCAAATAAATTGAAAAGTCAAAAATAAATAGTCTAAATAAAACCTATAAAAAACAAAATTAGTTTTCAAGTTCTAAGAGATAATTTTCTAGATTTACTAATAATAAGTAGGACCACAAAGACTGAATGACAAATCAGAGAGAAAGGGAAAGAAGATCAAAGTAGACGGAAAAATATATGTGGGACTATAATATAAAGAGCTAATTAAGGCCTTCACAGATAAAAGACAAAATAACAAAGTTCATAAAAGAGGAAATGTGGGCAGAAGATAAATATGGACCAGTTTTCAACATCGTCACTACTGAAGCCGTCGCACATTTAAACACCTGCACAATTTGCTTTGGTCTTTAAATTGGGTTTACAACTTTCAAAAAGTTGTATGTGAATATCCAGAGTAGGCTGTGTTCATTTAATCCTCACCATAACCTGGCTTGTTAGGTGATTTTGTTCCTGTCTCTGAAGCTGAAGCTCAGAGAATCTGAGGAACCTGCCCATAGTCACCTGCCCAGATGGTCATGGGCTCCCTCATTCCTGGGCTATGGCCTTTCTATCAAGGCTCGTTCCTTCTCAGAATGTTATAGCAGTTTCTGGAAGTAACTTGGCACTCTATTTAAAAAGTCTTTAAACTGTTTACATCTCTTAATCTAACAATTCCATTTTTGCCTATTTGCTCAGAATTCATCATAAGATAAAGGCTGAATATCCCCAAATATTGACCATAATGATGGATAATATTGAAAATTATCAACAACTTCAGTTCTCAGTGACAAAGAAATTAAATTATGGTACACCCAAACACTACAACTGTTAAAATGCAGCCAATATGAGAAATGTTTATGATATTATGTGAAATTGTATACTGGTAGGTCCTGTATTTTGCTATCGTTAAAAAATAAGATGAAATATTTATTTATTTTTAATATTTTCTAGTTGTCGGTGGACCTTTATTTTATTTATTTATTTGTGTGCAGTGCTAAGAATCGGACCTAGTGCCTCACACATGCAAGGCAAGCACTCACCACTGAGCTATGACCCCAGCCCAAGATATAATATTTATGATAGAATAACAAGTGATGGTTAACATCTAGCAACACGTCTCGCATCATTTTATAATTACCTTCTTAGCAACGTATGACACAGGTACAGGAGAGTTCCCAGGTCCTGACAGCGCAGTGCATTTCCACAAGTGATCACCAACACCAGGTCCCTCTCCAACCCCACCTGGTGACGCCCCACCCTGCCCACCCAGGTGCAGATTTTAAAGTGCTCAGAAACACCCTGAAATGTTAACAAATGCCACATTGAGCTGGTTAGGACAGTAAGTGATCTTTGTTTTCTATTTTTTTCTATTTTGAATCCCACTTCCCCGTGATAATGCATACACTACATTTTATGTTAGCTTCCATGTGTGATTTAATGTCCAACTATCCAGTCACAAGTTCTCTTGCATTTAATCTCCCCAAATTCCTCTTCTTGAAACTGACCTTTGCTGTTTGAAGTTAGGAAAGGGGTCCCCACCCTGCTCCATCCACCTGAAGCAGGGAGTGAGGTCATAGATGGGCCATGCTCTCCTGCCTGCTTGTTTCAGGTGTCCTCTGTAACTCCTGTGGGTGGGAGACACAAGCAACTGTGTCTAGGCAGCAGGAAAAGCCAGCAGTGCAGAGACAGTCCCCAGCTTGCGACAGCTGCACTTAACCGTTTCTGTGCTTTACGTACAATGGCGGGAAAGCGTACCCATGCAACCATTCTTATTTTCACTTTCATCACGACTTACAATGAGTTATGTGAGATGTTCAGCCCTTTATTATAACACAGGCTTTGGGTTGGATGAGTTTGCCCAACTCTAGGTCGATACAAGTGTTCTGAGCACATTACAAGTACATGAGGCCAAGCCTGGGGGTCAGGAAGCTTCGGGGTATTAAATGCATTTTTGACTTATGATATTTATGATGGGTTTATCAGGGCACAGTCCCACAAGTTGAGTAGCATCTGTAATTCATTTCCCTTCCCCATCTACCCTGGCCCTCGCTCTGCTCTTCCCCTCCTTTGCCCACAGGGCACTGGCCCACGCCTGTCTCCAGAGTCAGCCAGAGGTGGCTTTGCTTGCAGCACAGCAGGAAAAGTTAGGAGAGCAATATGCAGACCAAGGAAACCCATTTTCTTCACGGAGATTTTAAATGCCTCCTTGTAACATTCAGGTGATGTTTAACTTCAGTGGTACCTAGACAGGGCCATTCCTCACTGTCACCACTATAGAGAACCAGAAGGAAACATGACTTCTAACCCAGTGAGATGCACCATGAGGACAGGAGGCATGTTTCTTCCAATCTCAGATCTTGGTCTGCTCTGCTTAAAAACCAGCCAGAGGGCTTCAGGAGCTGTCCAATCCATGTTTTACTCGTCTAAGATAAATAGTGGCTTCACAGAGTACTTGAGGTTCATAATATATAGTGTCATTTGTTTCAGTGATAGGAAAATTAATAAGTATGTGCTGTCTTACCATAGAGGAACTATGGACCCCAGTTCATAGGCATCAGCCAGAACCTGTGTCAGGAGCCCACAAGACCAGTCCTAGGCTCACAGGACGTGGCACATCCTCGTGCTTGTGGCTAGAGGCCACTGCAGTGAAAGGCTGCAGAGCAAAATCAGCCTCGGGAAAGCTGCTTCCGAGAGCCCCCTCCCAGCCTTGTCACAGGGAATATGTTCATTGCCCACCAGGAGCTGTGACTAACTTGGGAAGCCCGGGGAGACTCACTGCCCAGGGTTAATAGGGTGGTGACATGGGCAGCCTGTGCCCAGCACATACCTAAGGTGCAGGCTTCCCACGGAAAGCAGGAGGTCAATGTAACCTGCACCGTTTATACGCACATTTACAAGGTACCGCAGCCCACTCTTACCAAGAAGCGGTGGGAACACCACCCCCCATCCAATGGTCCTGAGGCCAGCCTGGGCCACCTTGCAAACAGGCCCTCCTCAGGATGTCAACCTTGCACCGCTGATCTCTTTTCTGCACAGAACCTCAGATCAGAAGGGACTTACCCATACTCCAGCCCATCTTCCCAGTTTACAGATGAAGAAATTGGGACCTGGTAAGATGGCATGGCTTGCCCAAGGTCCCAGAACTCTGTGGATAGCCCAAGGGTTCCAGGCCAAGGCCAGGGATTTTGAGATAGTGCTTTAAGGAGGACCCTATGGCCATGCCAGTCAAAGTCATTGTTCTTAAATAACCTTAAGTCACAAGTAAACAGTAAAACTTAATATTGTGACCAAAGAATTGAGCTTTCTGTGTCAAGGAGCTATTTAAACTGCAGATACTTCAGTTCCAGGTACAATTATGTTAATATAGTGACCAAGCCCAGTGTTACATAAAATCTAGTAGTCTACTCTGGGCACTTTACAGATACTTCAAGGTATAAGATTTATGTGAACAGAACAATCACAGTATTGTGAATGAAAGGGAGGGAAGGAGGAAAGAGGAAGAAAGGATGGACGCTGAGGTTAAAGGCATATGCTACCACATTCAGCCTATATATTAGTTTTAAAAGTGTATTCTTATATTCCATCTCTCTTTCTATCTATCTATCTATCTATCTATCTATCTATCTATCTATCTATCTATCTATCTACTATCTTGTAGTACTGAGGAATGAACCCAGAGGACCCCTGCAACTGAACCACACCCCCAGTCTTTTTTTTTTTTTTTTTTGAACCAGGGGTTGTACTCAGGGGCACTTGGCCACTATCCCCAGCCCTATTTTGTATTTTATTTAGAGACAGGGTCTCACTGAGTTGCTTAGGGCCTCACTAAGTTGCTGAGGCTGGCTTTGAACTCGAGATCCTCCTGACTCTGCCTCCCAAGTTGCTTGGATTACAGGCGTGCGCCAACCCCCAGTCTTTTTAAAATTTTATTTTGAGACAGGTTCTCACTTAGTTGCCCAGGCTGGCCTTGAACTTGTGATCCTCCTGCCTCAGCCTCCTGAGTAGCAGGGATTACAAGCATGTGCTGCCGTGCCTGGCTGGAGTCTTGTTTTTTTAATGTTTAAAGTTGTCCTGAATTACTTTGGCAAAACAGAATTAACCCAGAATAGGGGAAAATGTATGTTGCAAAATTTTATACAAGTAGTAGAGAATTTATAGAAATTCTTTGTAAGATTAAAATTCTTTCGTATCAGAAACCTAAGAAGCACATATATCAGAGAATCTTACATTTCCTGGGCATGGTGATGATGTGGTTACACAGGGAAATGCCCTCGTCTGGGAAGGTGCTTACCAAAGTGGGACTGAAGTGTCATGTTATCAGCAACTTACTTTTAAAATGTTTAGCAAGATTAGGATTATAGTTCAGTGGTAGAGTGTTTGCCTAGCATGAATGAGGTCCTTGTTCAATCCCCAGTGTTGCCAAAAGAGAAAGAGAGAGGTTTACCTCTGTGTGTGTGTGTGTGTCTGTGTGTGTGTGCGCGCGCGCATGTGTGTGTGGCGAGAAAGGCAAAGTGGCAAAATGCTAACAACTGTGGGACCCCGGTGAATGCAGGAGTCTTACTAGACTCTTAACTTTTCTATAATGTTGAGATTTTTTAAATAAAAAGTTGAAAGAGAGGAATAGATAAAGCTAAGGACTTGTGGGGCAAATGTCATCACACAGTACTGATGTGCAGACTGGGTTGCAGAAGTCGGTCTCTGTTGCTCCATCTGTGCAGCCTGCCGAACAAGCAGAAGCCGGCGGGCAGCTGCCAGGCAGGGGCTTGAGGTTGTTGAGGGCTGAGTTCCGCCCGGTGGGGAAGGGTGCTGGTTAGCAGGGCGGCTTCAGAGCTCTCCCTTAACAGATGCACTTAGCAGGATGTCCTTTCTCATCTCTCTGCTCCCAGTGCCAAGAGGAGCCCATGCAACAGCTCACTGCCACAGGACAGCAGCGGGCCAGCCAGCCTCGTGGGCAAGGAGCTCATCCTCACCTTCTTCCTCCTGCTGCTGCTGGTCTGGTTCCTGAACCGAGAGTTCGAGGTCAGCTACCGCCTGCACTACCATGGGGACGTGGAGGCAGACCTCCACCGCACCAAGATCCAGAGCATGAGGGACCAGGCCGACTGGCTGCTAAGGAACATCATCCCCTACCACGTGGCAGAGCAGCTGAAGGTTTCCCAGACCTACTCCAAGAACCACGACAGCGCAGGGGTGATCTTCGCCAGCATCGTCAACTTCAGCGAGTTCTACGAGGAGAACTATGAAGGGGGCAAGGAGTGCTACCGCGTCCTCAACGAGCTCATCGGGGACTTCGACGAGCTCCTGAGCAAGGCGGACTACAGCAGCATCGAGAAGATCAAGACCATCGGGGCCACTTACATGGCAGCGTCAGGGCTGAACACGGCCCAGTGCCAGGAGGGCGGCCACCCCCAGGAGCACCTGCGGATCCTGTTCGAGTTTGCCAAGGAGATGATGCGTGTGGTGGACGACTTCAACAATAACATGCTCTGGTTCAACTTCAAGCTCAGGGTTGGCTTTAACCACGGGCCCCTCACAGCAGGTGTCATCGGCACCACCAAGCTGCTGTATGACATCTGGGGGGACACCGTCAACATCGCCAGCAGGATGGACACCACTGGGGTCGAGTGCCGCGTCCAGGTGAGCGAGGAGAGCTACCGCGTGCTGAGCAAGATGGGCTACGACTTTGACTACCGGGGGACGGTGAACGTCAAGGGCAAGGGGCAGATGAAGACCTACCTTTACCCAAAGTGCACGGACAATGGGGTGGTGCCACAGCACCAGCTGTCCATTTCCCCGGACATCCGCGTCCAGGTGGACGGCAGCATCGGGCGGTCTCCCACAGATGAGATTGCCAACCTGGTGCCTTCTGTCCACTACTCGGACAAGACGTCCCTGGGCTCTGAAGACAACACACAGGCCAAGGATGCACACCTGTCTTCTAAGAGACCCTGGAAAGAGCCCCCCAAGGCAGAAGAAAGGTGTCGATTTGGCAAAGCCATAGAGAAGGAGGACTGTGAGGATGTGGGAGCAGAGGAAGCCAATGAGCTCACCAGGCTCAACGTCTCCAAGAGTGTGTGAGGCAGCACCGGAGCTGCCGAGGTGCTCTGTTCGTCGAAACACAATAATATTTGTATTTGGCTGTGGCCCTTTCTAAGCGCCACAGTTTCTGTCCTGGACATGGTGTTATGTGGTCATTTCAGCCCTAACTCTGTGTGGATCACAGTTATTCAGGGTTCATATCCATCCATCTCTTCTTTCCTTTGCTCCCTTCCCTGGAAATCACCCCCCCAAATCCTTTCAGCTGCTGGAGGAGAACAAGTGCCTTCAGGGTGGGCCTCGCCTCCAGGCTAGGACTGAGGCCAGTGGAATCATGGTTCTGGGTATTGTTTGACTTTTAAAACAAAAGCTGTGGTTAAGATCTCATTTTTATTGCCTTTTCTCACAAGACAGTTTTGTTGTTTTTGTTGGCTCATACAGTGTTTTCAAGTTTATTTTTTCCTGTATATGTAATAGTGTTTCCCAGTCACCTGGCCTTTCTCAGTAAGCACATACACGCACACACATTTGCATCTATGAATCTGATATAAAGTGCCAGTAATTCGCTGGGAGGGGGTGGAGAGGGGAGAGTGGGCTGAGAAAGCCCAGAAGCCCTCCCACCGCGCTCTCTCGAGCACCTGGGCCCTCGCTCGCATGGGCCATGGGTGGACCGCTCCCCACACCGAGTGATTTCACGGTTCACCCGCATGCAGGCCAAGATTTCAAATGCTCACCAGGCACAAAGCTCGTAAACCCAGGCCTCAGGTATCTCAAAGCCCTTCTTCACCCTGACCCTCCACCGAGGGGTCTTCCAGTGGGAGTGAAGGAGTTTGTCTTGGAAGCTGACTCGTTAGAGGGGGAAACTCAAAATAAACGTCCGAGGGTCGCAGCTATTTATTTATTTATTTATCAGGACACGTGTGTTTGGGGAGGGGTGCTGGGTCTTTTTGGTGGAAGAAAAGAGGCCGTGGGAGGGCAGGTAGTTCCAAAAGGGTGCAGCAGACCATGGAGGACAAGCTGTCCCTTTGTGTTTGGGCCACAGGGGGCCACGCTGCAGCCCAGGGTGCTCCCCCTCACGGGGATTCAGGCCAAACCCAGCTTGGCTCTAGGCAAGCCATGCGCGTGGCTGTCTCGGCTTCTACAGGTTCAAGAAGTTCCTTATTCTTTCCCACCCACGACAGCATGGCCAGCTTATGACAGGAGCGAGTCTCCTGCGTGGACTCCAGCGTCCCACACTGTGTACCGAGGGGCAGAGCTGTCCGTCCCGCAAGTGGAATGTCCAGCCAGCAGGAGACAGAAAACCTAGGAAAAGTCGCCCCTGTCCTCTTGGTGCCACCCGGCTCGTAGTCCTGTTTTGCCACATCGAGTCTGAAGTTGGTGTTGAATGGAACTCAGGCCACAGTCGCCTGCTCCCATCGTTTCGCCCAGTGACTGCGTGTTGTCCGTGACACCACTGAAGCCCAGCTCGGCACCTGTCGGGGTCCGCACGCCGTGCGCGGTGTCCTTTCACTGGGAACCTCACTGTTGATTCTCACGTCACTCCTCCCCGGAGACAGGATCTGCCACTTCTGACCTGGCAACACCTCTCTTCTGGTCAGCCACCTCCAAGGCGACACCTGGGATGGCCACCCAGCCGCACCCCAGTCCTGGGACTGTGACTGTGAGAGTTTCCTTCAGGTTTGACTGTCAGTTTGTCTGTCTTCCAATTCTAAAGAAAGGATGGTTGTGACAATACCTCTTAATTCTGAAGAATGTATTCTTATAAAACACCACAGATTTTTTTTTCTTAAGAAACACTACCTGACGCTTTCCTTGCACTAGGGGTGGTGGACACGTCAGCCTTTCTCCCATCAGTATTAGGGTGTGTATCTGAGGGTCATCCTCTCTGCCTTCCACTTCTAGGCTGTGTATCTTTGAGGGACTGGCTGGTTGCCAGTATCATCTCTCTCAAAATGTGCCCTACCAGCCATGTGCGGTGGCACACACCTATAATCCCAGCTACTCAGAAGGCTGAGACAGGAAGAATGAAAGTTCGAGGCCAGCCTCAGCAACTTAGACCCTGTATCAAAATAAAACAAAAAAGGAGCCTGGGGATGTAGCTCCATGCTGGAGTATCCCTGGGTTCAATCCCTAGTTCCACCAAATAAAAAAATAAATGCTCTACCAGGTTCATCTCTACACACACTTCTTTCCTTCCAACTCTCTCTTCCCCTGCTACAAGGGTGTTTGTGATTCCTCACCTCCCCTCAACCCCTGAGCTGCAGACCCAGGGGAGAAAAATCTTTAGCCTCAGGTGGTCCTGTTCAGTACTGGGCAAATAGATCCTCTGAGGATAGGCCACTTTCACAGAGCGTAAATGGTCTTTAAAGAACCCAGGCTTCCTAAACCACCCTGCAGACGATCTCTCCTTCTCCCTGGCCTCCCTGATGCCCTACTCCAAAGCATATCTCAGTGCAGAACCACAGAGTCTTTGCAGCACCTTGTTTTGGCACTGAACAAGTGGCTGTTGCTAGAGACAGCGGAACTTCTGACTCTGGGCTTGGGTGCAGGGAGAGGCGTCCTGCAGGTGGCAATACTTCTTAGGAACTTAGGGCAGGAAGCAATATGTCAGAATTGAATGTGTGTAAATAGTCGCTTTGAGTTGCAAATGCTATTTTATTCATGGCCCCAGATCAGATCAAATTTTATATATCTATACAATCAACAAGCACACATGATTTTACCCAGTGCAAACAAATGTAGAGCATCAGTTGTGAACCCTTAAAAAGCTTGAGAGTCCCTCAGATTGCACCACGCCTGCACACGGCTCCCTCAGCACCATCTTGACTTCACTTGTGGGGACTGCACCTGCACATTTGCACGTGACACGGAGAGCCAAAGGCAGCGTGCCACCCCTCACCTGGGCTGTGATCACTTGCACTTTCCAAAGATACTTCTGCATTTGAATTTCAAAGTTTTCAAGGTAAGCATTTTTTGATTGGTTGTTTCAAAAATGACATCATGCCTAGAATCTGAAATGAAATCAGCAAGAACCCACTGTTTGCATTTTCCGTATCTCCTTTGCTCTGCTCTTTTTAAATTGTTAATTCCAAAAATTTCAAAATGCATCCACTGAAGAAATGGACATTAAAATATTCTAAAATCTCACTTTGGTGCCTGGCATTTCCTCATTGAAAGGTGAGCACCGCTTAGAGACTGGGGTGATCCTCCTCAGACACCTCGTGTTTTCTGCAGTTTGTGTCTGAAACAGAAAGATTTGCTTTGCCTTCGCAATGTAATTTCAAAAATCAGACAACTGAAAAAGCCGTGTGTGTGTATGTGTGTGTGTGTGTGTGTGAGTTTTGTGGAAGCATTCGCCACAGTTAACTGGCTGAGATATATTCATTTTTACATGGGATTTTAAAAATTAAAATCAGGTAGTAGTAGGACACACTGTGCTTGTGAGTGATAATTCCCTACTTCATTGGGACTTTATTTAAATAGTTGTCCTGCAGCATCTGAAGGAACCAACTGAGAAAACTAAGTAGGTTTTCTAAGAAGATTGTCCAAGCATTGGCCTTCAGGGTGACCACAGATACCTGTGCCATGGTGGGCCTGAAGTCTGGGGGAAGCTTCAGCCCCACCCAGAATCTATTTAAAAACAGAATCTCTTCCTAGAAAAATGCACCTCCATTTTGCACAGATCTTAGGGGCTCCTAGCACCTCCAATCTGCGGCCCAACTATGTATCTTTTACAATTCAGAGCCTCTTCCCCTAAAAGGGCTTCACTGGTGATATTCATGAACAACTCTGGGGCACAAAGATTCTCTTGTGAACTTAGAAGGGAGATGAGGACTCAGCCGCCAGCACTGCTCAGTGACTCCCGGGATCCATCTCCTCAGCTAGTGCAGTGCCAATGAGAGCGTGTGGTCAAGTGCACTCACCCCAGACTGTGAGCGGCCACCCCAGGCTGGGGAATAAGGATCTCTGCTGCATGGAAGATCTGTGTGTGCAAGTGCGTCTCTCTGGTAGAAGGGGTACCCAGGGACTTGGAGGATTTTTAAAAGCCCCCAGTTTTTGCAGTGAACCCCAGAACTTACAGTTTGTGGTTTCTCTTTTGTCGGAGACCTTTCTTGCACTGTTTCCTTTCCCTGCTGTGGGACTCTATCATTATGGCCATCTGGAACAGATCCCAGGAACCAGGAAAAGGAAGCTAACCGGAGGGAGAGGCAGGTGAGAGGAAGTGATTCAGAAAGAGTACACATGTAAGCATTACATGTGTACATTCCAGATCTTCCCAAGTGTCTTTTAAAAATACAATTCCTATGTAAAAGTGTTTGTTTTTAAATAATATGACTCCAAAGAGTTGTTACTGAACATTAGAGTAATACGCTTGGGGAATTCTCATTTTCCTCCAGGTCTGAAAGTCTGCAGGAGAAGTGAGTTAAATGATCCAAGTGCTTGTTGAAATCCCATTCATCAGCTGCAGTGATTCTTAACCTTTTTGGGGGGACAGGGGGGTCCCAGAGCCTTTGATAATTTGATGAAAGTTGTGTTTTTTTCCTCCAGAAAAAAATGTACATAAATCAACCCTCTTGAGGTTTCATTGATTTCAAGAAGAGCTCATGGATTCTAATGACACCTGCAGTAACCAGAGGAGTGATGAGTTTTAATCATGACCATCTTTAGATAAGGTATCCAACCATTTTTTGGAGTCTGCATTGGAAACTCCATTCAACATGGTGATGCTGCTCAGTTACAGATGCATTTCTTTCTTGTTTCTTTTCTCTTTTGCTTGCTTTTTTTTGGGGGGGGGATTTCGGGGATTGAACCCAAGAGTGCTTTAACACTGAGCTATATCCCCAGCCCTTTTTCAGTTTTCATTTTGAGACTGGGACTCATTAAATTGCTAAGGACCTCACTAAGTTACTGATGCTGGCCTTGAACTGGCAATACTCCTGCCTCAGTCTCCTGAGTCATTGGGATTACAGACATGTGCCATCAACCCCAGCTATAGATGCATTTCTTATCAAATTACATATTTTTTATCAAATTATGTTGTAGAATTTTATGTCTGAGTTGTCTTAAGTGTATTTAAGGAGCCACTCAAATAACGTTTCAACTTATAAATACTAAGTCAGTTACTTTCAACAGATGAGTGAAATTCAGCCAGTATTTATTGAGTGCCTACTGTGTGCCATAAAAATCCCCCAAACTCCTTTTACTTAGATTTGCTGCAAAACTTGAGCACATTCGAGAAGCGACTGTGAATGGAACTGCTTTTCATGATCGCTGCCCCACTGTGAATTCCAACACTCAGCTAACGGGGCTTTCAGTGTCCTGGAGTCCCATAGTGATATCCTTCTCCTGACTAACACTTTAAAACAGTGGCTCCTTAGGTCATCTGTGACCCTCAGATTACTGTCTCGTTGGTAGTTTTGTGGAGCACTGGATCTCTAAGGAAAGCAACAGACAGAAGAGTGGAGCTCACTCCATGTGTTTTACCTTTAAAACAAACACTTCCCAACCGAGAATGGGGTACCAGCATGAGGGTCCCCAAGTTGGCCAACAGTCCTGGCCCAGACTGACTCGTTCAGAGCGAGTCTTTCAGGAAGAACAGCCTGCCCTGTGCAGTCTCCCCATCACCCGGAGATGAGAGCTGAAGATCAAAGACCAGATGTCTCTGCTGGCCTGGCCCAACTCTATGCCAGGAGGCGGAGCCTCTGACCTGCTCTATCTCCTCACCTAGCTAGAGTTTTGCCCTCTAGGTTGATTGGGAGGGTTTGGAGTTGGTGATTCTGGGAAACAGCAGCACCGGGGAGGGAATAAAATAGACCCCCACACTCTGCCTGTAAGTCCCTGGTCATCAGCATCCTGTGTCTGACCTGAGCTTGGGCAGCTCCCCTACCCTTCTCCAGACCCCGCCTCCAGTCCCCTTGACTTTCCAGCCTTTGTCTTCTCCAGACTGGCCTGGGGGGCACTTCAGGTCTTGGACGAGCCCAGCTCTCACCCTGGTCCTCTGTGTCAGGGATGATGGCTCCTCTCCAAGGACACAGTGGCCTGCATCAAGTCCTGGGATGTGTCCTGCTCCCCAGGCTGCCTGCCCCTTGACCTCCCCTGCCATCCTCCAGTTCTGACTTCAGGAATCTAGATAAATCTCAGCAACATGAGGAGCAGACACCACTCTGAAGTTAAGCACTACTGATTTAAAGAAAATGATTTTTTTCACCTACAAATTCCATTCTTTTTGTGGGGGGGGCCGGGGGGGTGGGGTTCCAGAGATTGAACTCAAGGGCACTTGACCACTGAGCCACATCCCCAGCCCTAGTTTGTATTTTATTTAAAGACAAGGTCTCACTGAGTTGGTTAGCACCTCACTTTTGCTGAGGCTGGCTTTGAACTTGGAATCCTCATGCCTCATCCTCCTGAACCACTGGGATTACAGGCCTATGCCACTGTCCCTGGCTTAATTCCATTCTATGTACAAAAATAGTGTTCTGCTATTAGGTGATAATTGTGTTTTTTTTCTTTTTTCTCTTATAGTACTGGGGATAGAACCTAGGGCCACAGGCTTGCACATTGGGCAAGCATTCTACCACTGCGCTACCCCTAACCCTTTTTATTTTGAGTCAGGGTCTTGCTATGCTACCCAGATTGGCCTCAAATTTGGGATACTCCTGCCTCTGCCTCCAGAGTAGCTGGGATTACAGCTTGTGACACTTTTCTGCCAAGTAACTCAAAACACCCAGGATCTTACTTGGGCCCCAAATGCCTGGTGGGAGCAGGTGGGCCAGTGGCACTCCTGCTGAGTAGATCAGGAAGCCCCGGTCAGAGCAGCCTGAGGCACTTGCCTGTGTCAGCCAAGGTCGACCACAATTTCCAGCCACCCAGCCCTTCCACTGAGAGCAAAAGCAGAAACGGCCTGTCACCAAATCAAAATAGTTTGTTTTCTTTCATCCCCTCAACCCTTTCTTCCCAAAGAGAACAAGGGATCCAGGTGGCGGGATGTGACATTGTACATTGAGAACACCGGACCAGGCAGGAGCTCAGCCAGGGACCCACGAGAAATAGTGCATTTTCCCCTCTCTCCCTCTCTCCATCTTTTCATAAGACTTTTACTAAGTTATGTGTGGAATATTTATTATCTATTTTATGCTTTGAAAGGAGAAGTTTTCAAATTATTCATTTTCTGACCCCTGAAATTTTGTCCATGTGGTGACCAAATCATCCTGACCACCCCAGAGGAGGGGCATGTGTGCCCCTCAGCTGTGCCCTCACAAAGACCCATGGGTGGCACAGGTCCTGTTGGTGTCTTGCACTGCCGGCTAGTTTAACAGAAATAGACGTGGACTTCAACACAAATCAGAGTCTCTTCCCCTGTTGATTATAGAATAAATTCTTTATTATATATAGTATCAGATAGTTTTTTTAAAGCCTGCTTATCATATTTTTTAAGCTCTCCAGCGTTTTAGGGATTTGCTAGAGAGAAGGAAAGAAAAGAATATTACTTGGCCATTTAACTTGAATTATCTTACAACATAATTTAAAGTTGTCCTGGCAATTTGGAGATTTGGGTAAAAAATCTGACTGCTTACTATTTGCAAAGGACTGAGGAGGCCTATAGTTGACTCTCAGAAGCAAGTCTCATACCAAGGCAGGTCTTGGTTGGTGGGATTTCTCTGTTGATTTTGGTGTGTGCCAAAATGGTGCTCCCTCCTCCTTAAGGATGCAGACTTCTGGAGGCAACACGGATGTGTTTCGGAAGGATATGCGGAACATTGCCTCCGATCCCTGCTTCTGTCATTACTTATGGGATGAAGTACTTTCAAGAATTCTAGTCACGGACTTCCAAAGATCTCTAAAAACCCTAATCTGTCACAGCCCCTGAAGAGTGCTTGAGGGTTTTTTCCTTACATATTGAAAAATGGTATTTTTGGAAACTTTGGGGACACTAATTCATTGAAAACCTAAGAAAATAAATTGCAACTATTTTTTTTTTAAATGAGAGACATTTGAAGCAATTATGTGGGTGATTTAGGATATAAACATTCTTTTTCTTAAAATATTTTGAATGAGACAAAACGAGGGGGCTCACATGGACAAGTGATTCAAATTCTTCAAGTCACTTTTCTTACATATCCAATACCAGGAGCCACTTTCCATCCTTTTCAGCTCATTTAAAAGTTCACAACTCCTTATCCAACTGTCCATCTTATTGGTAGAACCACTACAGACTCAGACCCACGTGCTCTGAGAGAAACCTAGTGTGACCGGTGAGCTAGTAAATGTGTCACGTTTGACCTTTGCCCTGGGACAAATACCAAGACTCCAAAAGCGTGACCTGTGTTCCAGCCACTGGCTTCTCTCACCACTGCAAACACAAGACCTCCCCGCCTGTGTGCACAGCAATAGTCCCATAGGGACCTCAGGGAGAGCTCTCCGGGGCAACAGCAATGGCAGATGTTCCCTGGACAGTCTCTCCCTTCCTCTAGGTCCTCCAAAGTGCAGGAGAGCAGCCCCCAGCACCACTGTGCAGTGCCAGTCCCTGCTGCCCTTTGACCTCTTGGTGAACTCCATGTTCTGTTTGTGACATTCGGATCTGGACCTCATGCACTGGCCCAGCCAGAGACACTCCAAAACCCTCTCCATGAGCCATATGGACACCCACAGCCCTCCTGAAATCATCTGCAAGCCCTTCTGGTTTTGGCCACAGGAAGCAGCCGGCATAGCCCGCAGAAGCTCTGGGCCTGGTTCAGAAAGAGGAACATCATTCCTGCACTCCTGGGCCAGCCAGGCATCACCAAGACCCTCGGGCCAGCGCGGATCCCAGGCTGAGAGCCTCCCAATCCCATCAAGGGCCCTGGGGGGCCACAGCTGTCTTTGGAATTGCAGAGGGTCAAGACAGTAGAGGGCTGGACTGAGAGTGCCCAGAAGGGCAGGTGTCGATGAAGAGCAGGTCACCAGCTTCCAGTGACAACGCAGCAGAGCTCCCTGCCTGCCCTTCCCCAGTCCAGCATCCAGTGCACTACGGGCCATCGAACAGGTGTGCCGGGCAGGGCTCTGTGTGCACCCTCTTCTCGCAACAGCATTAAACCGAAGCATTGATAACAACACAGATGAGACCAAGCAGAAAACCAAAGCCTTAACATACCCTCTTGGAATCTTGTCCCTTTCTTATGCCTTGTAATGTTGTCAGGCTTTGCCGTCCAGGTGACCCAGCCATTAAAATCCAACTCCATGTCCACCGTCCACCCAACTCCCCTCTACCAAAAAACAGTTCTGAGGCTGGCGCATCACCCTGTGGCACTTGGCCAAGCCCTGTCCTAAGAGCTGCCACGGACACGTGGGTGCTGGCAGCCCGTGTCCTGTGAGGGGCTGGCAGTGCGCCAGCTGCCTTCCAACTTGTGAGCGGCCAGCTGCCAGATTCCTAAAACGGGCTGACGCTCCCTGCCTGCGGGCACTGCACCTCGCTTGTCATGAAATGACCACAGGAGATTACAAGTAGGCTCTCTGTGCCCAAACATGGGTTGGTTTTGCTTAATCATCAGATTTTTCTAGAAGTTGCTAGCTTTTCCTTCCTCCCTCTACACCTTCCCATGTTCACTTTTCCAGAAGGCAAAAACACTACTGAGCAGGGAACTCAAAAAGTTTCCTTTCAGTTAAAGGGACAGAGTTGCTTGCTGTTTAGGAGTTTCACTGTAAATAAAATTAATTAATCAAAAAACCTGCTGTGCTCTGTCAACCACAAACAGGAAGAAATGCATTGGAAGTATTAAGCTATTTCTGTGTATAGATAAAAGAAAATTATGTAATTCATTACTGCAGGTCTTGTTATCTATTGTACATTCAAATGTTTTACTGTATCAGAGAAAATTTGACAGTACAGATTGAGAAAATCTGGGGAAAGAATTGGAAATATACTATAATTAACTCAAACTTTGTTGTTGATTTATTGCGGGCTTGGCACAATATTGAGTGGAAAATAGGCATAATATGTTATCAATCAGATGGTTGGTTATCCACCAGACCCCTGAGACCTCTGTTTAACACAACTGTGATTTGCAGAGCTTACCTGCGTGTGGATGCTCGGTACCTCTGCAGAGGGGCACAGGCTGGTGGTTGCATTTTAATTTGCCAGCTTGAAGCCCCAGGGCTCTGGGAGGCCACTGCAGACATGTGGCCCATCCCTGGCATTTCCAGGAGGATGGAGTGCCAGCCTCTATCCAGCTGCCTCCCGCTGGGCCACCTCCACTTCCCCCCACTCGAGTGGGATTGACCCAGCATGCACCCTGTGGCTCCAGGTTTTCAGGACCTTGAATGTCACTCCTGGGACTGGGGTTCAGTAGCCACTTCCCCAGCAGGAACCTATGCAGAAGAGCAGCTAAAGAGAAAGACACCTGCTCCCAGGCTCTCTCCCCAACACCAGGGACAGGGAAGCTGGTCTGTGCTGGGGTCTGGGATCCTGGCTGGGACACACTCTGCACACCACTCCCAGCTTCATGCCTGGTTTCCCTGATGCTCCTTCTGCACTGAGATCATAGACAGGAATGAACCAAAGTTTGCTTTCTTTGGACTGCTTTGAGCAAAAATAAAAGAAAAAGCCTCATTTTTTCCCAGTGATTTTTTATTTCTCATCAATAGTTCAGATCCAAAGTAAGTATTTATTCACTGGCCCAATTTCCCAGTCTTTTAATTTAGAAGTGTGACTGCCAGTTTCCTAGTTTTTAAGAATATGCCGAAAACAAACAGCCAAGCTCAGGCCCTGGAATCATAGAACGTTCCACATGTGCTTGGATCCGATTCCAGCAGGACGGGATGTAGGTGCATGGCTCTGAACTGCAAGTGTGACTTCGTTGGCAGTTTTGGATAAACAGCTGTGTGGAGCTAATTAACAAGTGGGATGCAAAGAGAGGTGTGCTCTCCCTGGGAGGAGACCAGCACGGATTTTTCTGTTGAATTGTTTTTATTGTTGTTTTTGTACTGAGGATTGAACCCAGGGGTGCTTTGCCACTGAGCCACACCCCCAGCCCTATTTATGTATTTACTTATTTATTTTTATTGATTGATTGATTGATTGATTGATTTTGAGACAGAGTCTCACTACGTTGCTTAGGTCTCTCTAAAATTTGCTGAGACTGGCCTCAAACTTGAATCCTCCTGTCTCAGCCTCTGGAGCCGCTGGGTTCACAGGCCTGGGCCACTGCACCAGCTGTTTTTTTCTTTTTGTTTAAATTCAGCCCAACTATTTAGAAAGAGAAAACTCAGACTAGGAGTGTGGCTCTTCAATTTTCATAAGATTCCCCTCCCACCTTTCTTTTCCTTTTTCCTATCTAGCTTCCATTATGAGGGAAAACGTATGACCTTGACCTTCTGAGTTTGACTTATTTCACTTAACGTCATGGTCTCTAGTTTCATCCGTTATTCATTTATTAACTGGGCTATTTGTTTTTTTGGTGTAAAGTTCTTTAAGCTCTTTATATGTTCTAGATATTAACCCTCTATCAGAAGACTAGCTAGCAAAGATATTGTCTCATTCTATGAGCTCTTTCTTCACATTCCTAATTGTTTCCTTTGCTGTGCAGAAACTTTAAAAAAAAAATTTCAGATATAGATGGACACAATGTCTTTATTTTATTTATTTATGTGGTGCTGAGAATCAAACCCAGGGCCCCACACATGCAAGGCAAGTGCTCTACCACTGAACCACAACCCCGGCTGTCCCATTTATTAACTCTTAGCATTATTTCCTGGGCTTTAAAGGCCCTACTGAGAAAGTCATTGCCTCTGCCTACATGCTGGTGTGTTGACACTATGTTTGCATAATTTCTGGTCTCATTCCTAGGTTTTGATCCATTTTGAGTTAACTTTTGTGCAGGGTGAGAGATAAGGGCCTAGTCTCATTCAGTTCTGAAAAAAGATCTTCATGCATGTGTATATGAACAAATGCCCTAATAGCCAGCAACTTCTTTTTTTTTTTTCCTGTCCACAAAGGAAATTTATTCATCTCCTTTTTTATCCAGCATCTCTTTAAGTAGTACCGTGGCTCCCCCAGGATTTAAGCATTAATCTCCAGGGATCCCTCCAGCCCTCCACACGCAGCCTGTTCCTTATGGTCTGAAGAGACGTGTCCACCGAGGCAGCCAGTCTACCAACACCCTGACATTCTTTTGAAAACATGGTGTCTTGTGTGACAAACTTGCACAGCCAGAGGAATCTGTGAGCAGACATGAAACTCCCACAACACTGTTCTCCATTTCTAAAGGGTGTGAGTTTTAGTTTTGATTTACCAGTTTTGCTGAGTGGCTCTTTTTTTTTTTCCCCCAATTAAAGTAGTCACTTCTGTACTGTTGTGAGGTACTCGTTTTAATTGGTGACCTTTGAAGCTTACAGGAACATAAAAATTTGATGTCAGTGAAATTCACTAGATGGCTCTGATGTCTTGTGATTTCAGAGCCCACATGTCCTGCGTGTTTCCAGCGGTGGCCAGCGCTGGCCCTCACAACACACTAACCATGTGCACTCTTACTAAACACCCATGCACTGAGGCCCAGGACAGCCATCCAGCAGGGCCATCTCTGACCTGGATTAAAACCCCTGTGAAGAAGCCGGGCGTGGTGGCACACGCCTGTAATCCAAGCGATTTAGGAGGCTGAGTCAGGAGGATCGCTAGTTCAAAGCCAGCCTCAGCAACTTAGCGAGGCCCTAAGCAACTCAGTGAGACCCTGTCTCTAAATAAAATACAAAATAGGGCTGGGGATGTGGCTCAGTGGTGGAGTGCCCCTGGGTTCAATCCCTGGTTCCAAAAAAAAAAAGAAAGAAAAAAGAAAACGGCCCATCCAACTCCGCAGACCATTTCGTTTCTGTCTGCTCACCACCCTTTCATTTGCAATAAACCTGACAAAAACTTGCAGAATGCAATCAGAATGTTCGTACTTGAAGGAAATGCTGGCCGACAGCCACGGGCTTAAGTACACAAGCTACTTTGGCTCTTGTTTTTCTGCCAGCAGGCCCCCCCCGCCCCGCCCTGGCAATCTCCCTGAAAACCCTCAGCACAGAAGCAGTGAATCCCGCAAGGCCAGCTTCCTCTGCTCCAGAGCAGATCTCCTCACGGCTGACTCTTCTGGTGACGGGGCGGTGACGGGGCAGTGACACCATCCCGGGCGGTAAACTCACTCAGCTTGTTTGACACAGAGAAAATGGACCCTTGCCTTATCCCAGCTCAGCGTGGCCCACTTAATCGGGTTCACTTTTTCCTCCTTAGTGGAGGGAGGGAGGAAAGGAAGGAAGGAAAGAGTGGGGAGGAGGGGGAGGAGGTCAGTGGATTCTGTACCTGCTCCCAACGCTCCTCCTGTACCACCCGCTGCTGCAGAGGATGGTTTTACAGCCCTTTCCCAAGGAGGGGGCTTCTGTAGGGGCTTTAAGCTGAACCCCGAGGAGTCCTGAGGTTGACCTGTTTCCTCCGCAGCTGGCAAGGTGGCCAACCAAGAGGGACTGTCCTGCTGGGATGGGGGTGGGAGCACTCGGCTTTTCTGTAATTAGGAAGAAGAGACTGCTTTGGAGCCAAATGGGGCTTTGAGAAAAGATTCAGTTTCCCCACAGGAGGCTGCCACCGGCCCCAGTGGAAGGCCTGCGGGCATGTGAGGATGAGCACAAACCCCTTCTGACCATCGTGGAGGGTAGGCCAGCGCAGAGGGGGAGCCTGGGTCTTGGGAGCCTGCATCGGGCCCAGGAGAAGCCAGTTGCCTGGACAAAGGCTGCCTGGCCTCTGGTCAAAAGGCCCAGAGACCTCCAGAGGAGAGACCAGAACCAACATCCTGTTCCCAGCAAGGGATGGAACTTCTTTGTGATCCCCTCAGGCAGGGGTCACCCCACCCAAGGAGAAATCACAGAGCCCAGGACCAGGACACCCTGGGCCTGGCTCAGAGTCTGGAGAGAAGTAAGTTTATCCCACCTAGTGCAAAAGCCATTTAGAGAACCGAGGTCACATCAGGAGAGTCCTAGAGGTCAGCTCCAGGAATCAGCTCTGCAGGGGCAGGTCCCTCAACAAAGCAATAAGTCCTGGAAGTTTCCAGAAACAGTTTTACAAATTGTGTTCTAAGATATTTGTCATGAGTCAGACTCCACCATGCCCACTCTCCGGGCTGGTTGTACCCAGCCAGTCCCACCGGAAGCCACTGTGGTCTCCATAGCAGCCCTCAGGAAGGGAGGAAGAGGCTGATGCATGTGGCTCCAAATAACTGGGCCACTGCTTCCCTGCTGGCCCAGAGGACCTAGAGATGGCACTGGGCGGGCAAGGACCCTCAGGGAGCAGGAAAAGGAGCCTGTGGTATAGGGGTCTCAGAGCAGTCTTCCCGGCAGGTGTGACCAGAACCTTGAGGGTGCGAGGAACCCTGGACAGCCCTCGAGGCAGCAGAGGGGGCGCAGGCTTCACCTCCTCATGCCCAGAACCCACCTCCAGCTCAAGCCTGCACAGAAGAGAGACAGGCTGCCATGCGACCTATAGAGCTCAAAGGCCGCCTGCTGCAGGCTGTGACATCAGGGACGTGCACGGGGTTGGGTGAGTGTCCACACATTGACACAGTGATGCTCCATCACTCGGAACAAGGTATAGGACACTTCTCTGAGCTGAGCAGACTCCCTCAGCACCCCACCATGCAAGGACGCTGACATCTCCATCTCTCCAAGCATGGATCAGTTCCTTCCTGGGAACTTCCTGCTTCCTGGGAATCCTGAAATCACACAGTTCCTGCTATTTTGCATCCGGCTCCTCTCACTCATCTCTGTGAGATTCCTCTGCACTGAGTGTGGCAGAGTTTTGCTTCTCTCCATTGCTGCATAATATTCCACCGTATGCTGAGACCAGAATGTACTTATCCATTCTGTCCAGGACCTTCAGGCTGTTTGCAGTTCGGAGTGGTGGTGAATAGGACTGTGGGCATTCCTGTCAGTGGTATAATTTAAGGTAGGTGTAGGAATAAATTCTGATGGGGAGCTACGTGGGTAGGACCTTCACGGAGGGCAATTTTTTGAGAGCTGTCAAAATTAGAAAAGCATCTGTCCTTTATTTTACAGACCCGTTCAAACATGCAGAATGGGTCATGCACCCGGTTCTTCCTTACAATTTTTATTTGTAAAAGCTACTAGACAACTAGATACCCACTTATAAATGCTCACCCTTGTGTGGACTGGAATCCCACCTGGTCACTACCAGGAATGAGGAAGGTGTCTCTGGCCCAGCATGGTCTTCAAGTTGTGTTAAGTGGAGAAAGCGCGGTGCAATAGTGCATAGTTTTCTACTCTGCAGAGAAAACAGGACACATTTGCTATATTTTCATAAAATATCTATACAGGTTTAGTCAAGAAATGGATGATCTTAGTTATGGGGTGTAAGGTGGAAGGAAGACTTTAGCAAATATTTCTTTGTAATCATTGAATCTAAAGCCATATGGATGCATCACCTACTCAAAATGGTGATCGTTGTCCATGGGCCACACACCACTGAAGTGCTCACGTTCAAAGGGCAAATGTTCTGGAATGTGACTTGGAGCTCAATGAAAAACTTAAAGAAGCTTGGGCTGAGTGACGCTGGACTGGGGGTGCATGTGCTCTCGAGTCCTGAGGCCTGGGGCTCTCTGGAAACTTCTGCCTGTGCCGTTCATTCCTCCTCCATTTGCTCATTCACCCACTCACCCTTCAGTTGGTGGCAGAGGACCTCTGACCTCTGGGCGTCTCCCACACGAGCACATCGTGGGGTGCAGGGAAGACACTGGCCACAGCGGAATGGGAAAGCCACAGGCGCAGGAGGAGATGCGGTGGCTGTGGCCCCCAGCTCCTCCGTGCTCAGCTCAGGCTCTTCACACTGAGGTAGATGCAGGGGCCAAGGCTGGGGGTGCTTCGGCCGGCCTCTGCACTGCTGCCCGCCGGAGGGTGTCCCCTGGGGGCCCAGGCCCTGCGTCTCGGATGGTGTGCATCATTGTGACACCTCATCCAGCAAAACTCGTTCAATCACAGTGTGTGACAAACTGCAGGGAACAAGCCGCTCGTCGTGGTGGAGCCCTGTCTTCCAACAGCCCAGCAATCAACGTGCGAACGCTGAGGTTTTGAAATTCAATCAAACACAAGGGACCCCATCTTGCAAGAAGGCAAATAAAGGCTCTGACTGGAGTGAGGCCACTCGGGGAGCTGAGACCAGCCTGGGACTGACCACGGGTTCACCCTGCTTCTCTGGAAGGGTGCAGGCCCAACCTGCCTCTGGAAGCAGATACTCCCAATTGTTACGGTTCCTTGGAAGGAAGCCAGGAATAAGCCTGCGGCTTAAATTCCTTAATGTTCAAGCGCATTCCTTAACATGCGAGTGTACACAGTTGGCCTAAGTGCTGAAGCTCAGAGCAGAGCAGGATATTCTGTGGCTTTTCACAGAAACCCAGCTAGTGCTGGGGATGGTCTTGCCCTTTCCTCCATCCCCAGCACTTTTTAAAAATTAAGGTGAAATCTGCATAACATAAATTTCATCATTTTAAAGTGAACAATTTTGTGGTATTTAGTACATTCCACTATCTACCTAGTTCTGAAACATTTAAGCAGCCACTCTTCAACACTCCCCCCACACCCTGGCAACTACAGATTTGCCTATTCTGGGCATTTCATATATATGGAATCATATAATTTATGACCTTTAGTGTCTGAGTCCTTTCGATTGGCATGTTTTTAAGCCTTGTTTCTATTAAAGAATGTATCAGCGCTTCATTTTTTGTGGCTGAATAATATTCCTACATATGTATGTAACACCATTTGTTTACCCATTCATCCATTGATAGACACTGACCTGTTTCCACCTTTTGGCTATTATGATTAGTGCTGCTATGAACTTGTCATTTTTTAAATTGTTTTAGATGTTAATAGATCTTTATTTTATTCATTTGTTTATTTGTGGTGCTAAGAATTGAACCCAGTGCCTCACACATGCTAGGCAAGCGCTCTACCACTGAGCCACAACCCCAGCCCCATGACCTTGTCTTTGCATGTATTTTTTTGTACATGTTTTCAATTACTTGGAGCATATACCTAGAAGTGGAATTGCGATTCATGTAGCAGTTGTGGGTTTAACTTTTTGAGGAGCACCTGAACTGTTTCCCAGTTGCTGCGCCACGGGATCACATCTTGTCAGCACTTATTTCACTGTTTTTTTAAATATTAACTGCCATTTCCCTAACAACTGGTGATGCTGAGCATCTTGTCACTGCTGTTGGCCATTTGTATGTGTTCTTTGTTGAAATGTCTGTTCAGATCCTGAATTCATTTTTTAATTGGCTGCTTTGTCTTTTTTCTTTTTTTCTTTTCTTTTTTAGTTAGCTACAAGTGCTCTTTTATATTCTGGCTCATCACCCTTATCAGATATGTAACTTGAAAATATTTTCTCTCATTTCGTTGGTGTTCTTTCCACTTTCTTGAGAATGTCCTTCATATGCAGTTTTTCATTCTAAGGAGTCATGGTTTGGACGTGAGGAGTCCCCTGGAGGCCCGGTGTCAGTGCAGGAAGGTTCGGAGGTGAAATGACTGGGCTGGGACAGCCGGAGCCTGAGGAGTCCATGCCTGTTTGAGGGGACAGGGCGGTCCCCATAGGCAGGCGGGGTGTGGCTGGGGGGCCACTGGCACGTCCCCTGAGAGGGTGCATCTCCCCGGGGTCCCTTCCCTCTCTGCTCCCCGGTGCTGTGAGGTGAGCGACTTCCCTCCACTGCAGCCTTCGGCCCTGACGTGCTGCCTCACCTGGAGCCAGAGCCATGGAG
Organism: Glaucomys volans; assembly: GCA_020662805.1. Taxonomy (NCBI): domain Eukaryota; kingdom Metazoa; phylum Chordata; class Mammalia; order Rodentia; family Sciuridae; genus Glaucomys; species Glaucomys volans. The sequence continues at coordinate 150,179 of JAJEJO010004930.1, forward strand.
CCAGCAGTATCCGGACTCCGACCTCAGATGCCATTGGCCAAAATAAACTTTCCTCCTCTAAACTTTCCTCCTCTAAGTCGTTCTTTGGTGTTTTGCTCACAGAGACGTGAAACCTGACCAAAGCGACGAGGTCCAGTTCCCCGCCACCCCCCCCCTTTGTCGTTTGTGCTGCTCGTATCACAGCTAAGCCTCTGTTGCCCCATCTCAGGTCATGACGATTCACCTCTCCATTGCTTCTGAGAGTTCTGCGGAACACCGCGCCGGCCCCTCCGGGGTGGCTGCACAGCGTGGCGTCTCTCCACAGAACACACTACGAGAAAGAGCAGTGGAGGAACGCCAAGGTCAACATCAGCAGGAAGCAGTGAGGAGGCAGAGAGCGGCACTCAAGGGCTGAAGTGCAACCTTCCAAAATTCATGTGCTGAAGTCATGATTCCTGGCGCCTCAGAAAGTGCCTGCATTTGGAGAAGGGCCTTTAAAGAGCATGAACGGTGTCCTGTTAAGAGGAGACTAGAGCCTGGTAAGAGGGGCACACCTACAATCCCAGCAATTGGGAGGCTGAGGCGGGAGGATCACAAGTTTGAGGCCAGCCTTGGCAACTTACTGAGGCCCTAAGAGAACAAATAATTAGAAAGGGCTAGGGATGTGGGTCAGTGGTAGAGCAATTGCCCAGCATGTGCAAGGCTCTGGATTCGATCCCCAGCTCTGTGGGACAAAAGGAGTTCAGGACACAGACTCACACAGAGGGACAGCCCTGTGAAGACAGGGAGAAGACATGTCGGCAAGTCGAGGAGGACAGCCTCAGAAGACCAAGTCTGCCTCGCCTGGACCCTGCATGTCTTGCTTTGGGAACCTGGGAAAGTAGATTTTTATTGTGAAAGCCACCCCGTGTGCAGTGTTTGTGGTGGCAGCCTCGTTCTTCACCCCTAAGGCCTTCCTCTCAAACCCACAGCCCCACTTTAACCATGAGAAGAACGTCAGACGAACCCAATCAGGGGACATTCTACAAAATACCTGACCAGGGCTCAAAACCGCTTTGGCCAAGATTTCTAAAAATGAAAAAAATCTAGGAAGTCTGAGAGTGTGTCACAGCCGAGAGGAGCCTGAGAAGACACGGAGACTAAACGAGATCTAGAATCCTGGATGGGACCCTGGATGGGACCCGGGAACAGAAAAGGAACAGTCCCTAGAAACGAAGGAAAGCTGACCAAAGCCTGGACTTCAGTCATTGCGACTCGTCAGAAGTGTGTCTCCAGTTTCCATGGTGACCTGAGAGGTCAGTGACAGGGGTCTGAGGGGGACGGTTACTCTCTGGGCTTGCATCACAATATTTCTGGAAATCAAACTATGCTAAAATTAAAAGTTTATTTTTTTTAAATAGAAGAGAAGTTCGAATAGAGATCTCCACAAAGATATGCAAATGGCCAGTGAGCACCTGAGAAGATGCTCAGCATCATCATCATTGGCTAGGCAACTGTCAATTAAAACCACAATTAGATGCCGCTTCGCATCCACCAGGATAACTGTGATCAAAAGAAGCTGAGGGTTGACACGGTGTGGGGAAGTCAGAATCCTTTTCCAACACTGATAGGAATTTTATTTATTTTTATTATATTTATTTTGTGTTGCAGGGCCAGGGATGGGAAATAAGGCCAGTGCACACCGTCTGCCACTGAGTTACACTCTGGCCCTGCGGGAATTTTGGTACAGCCACCGTGGAAAGACTGCTGGGCAGTTTCTTAAAATGTTCAACATAAATTTACAATAAGACCTGGCAATTCCACACTTAGTCATCAAAAAATAATAATAATAAATAATATGTCCACACAGAAACTTGAATATAAATGTTCATAGATAATTATTTTTAATAGTCAAAATGTTGAAATAGTCCACATACATCATAAACTAATAATGGGTGAATAAATGTGGTATACAGGCAAAGACCTTCTCAATAAGACCCCTAAAGCTCAGGAAATAATGCCAAGAATTAATAAACGGAGCCAGGAACAGTGGCACACACCTGTAATCCCAACAGCTCAGGAGGCTGAAGCAGGTGGATCATGAGTTCAGAGCCTGCCTCAAAAACTTAGCAAGGGCCCAAGCAATCTATAGAGACCCTGTGTCTAAATAAAATATTAAAAGGGCTGGGGATGTGGCTCAGTGGTTCAGTGCACCTGGGTTCAATCCTCAGTACAAATAAATAAACAGGAGAGCATCAAATTTAGAAGTGTCTGCACAGCAAAGGAAACAATTAGGAATGTGAAAAGAGAACCCACAGCATGGGAGAAAATCTCTGCTAGTTACTCTTCTGACAGAGGACTAAAATCTAAATTGTATAAAGAACTCAAAAAGCTTTACACCAAAATATCAAATTACCCAGTTAACAAATGGGCCAAAGAATCAAACACTTCTCAAAAGAAAATGGCCAAAAAATACATGAAAAAATGTTCAACATCAATAGCAATTAGGGAAATACAAATTGAAACTACACTGAGATTTCATTTCACTCCAGTCAGAATGGCAGTCATCAAGAATACAAATAATAATAAATGCTGGAGAGGATGTGGAGAAAAAGACACACTTTTACATTGTTGGTGGGACTGTACATTAGTACAACAAACCACTATGGAAATCAGTACGGAGGTTCCTCAAAAGACTAGGCATGGAAGCACGCTATGACCCACCTGCACCTCTCCTAGGTATGAAGTCATCACTCCACAGTGACACTTGCACAGCCATGTTTCAGCAGCACAGGGCACAACAGCTAAACTATGGAAGCAGCCTAGGTGTCCATTAACAGACGAATGGATAAAGAAAATGCGGTAATATACACAGTGGATTTTTATTTGGCTATAAAGAGAAATGAAATCATGTCATTTGCAGGAAAATGAATGGAACTAGAGACCTTCAAGTGAAATAAGTCAGACTCAGAAAGTCAAGGGTCATATGTTTTCTCTCATTTGCAGAAGCTAGAACAGAAGTAAGAAACAAAGGTTTGGGCTGATCTCATCAAAATCAAAGGGAGATCAGTAGAGGAAAAGGACTAAGGGGCAGGAGGCAGGGAGGGAGGAGAGAACTGATATTGGCCAAATTATATTGTCATCTTGCATGTAATATAAACAAATCCCATCACTATGGACAACTGCAGTGCACTGAAAATACCGTAGGAAAAAATAAATGTGGAATATTCACCCATGGAATATTTTTTGTTAATAAAATGAATGGTGTACCATAGTCTACCATGTGGGTAAACCTTGAAAACTGTATTCTAAGTGAAGGAAGCCAAATGCAAAAGACCATGTACTATATATTTCCAATAACACGAAATGTCCAGGATACGCAAATCCACGGACAGAAAGATCAACAATTGCCCTGGCTGGGGACAAGAACTGCAAGAAGTCACGGAGTGAAATTTTTGCCATGGTGACAGTGTCCTAAAATTGGAAAGTGATGATGGTAGCTGATTATAATATTTACTAAAAAAAAAATCACTGAGTTATACGTTTAGAGTGGGAGAATTTTTTTTTTAAGTATACAATCAAATCTTAATAGAGAAATTTATCAGAAAGCTGGTAAGGCACAGATGAAACAGGATTGGTAGTATATTAATAATTTTATAAATTGGGTGCTAGGTAATGGATATGTTATACCATGTCTTTTACTGATGTTTATTTTGAAAATGGTCATAATACAAGTTTTTAAAAATCAATGCCTTGCTCCTCTGTGCTCCCATGAAACTCTGGAGTGGGCTGCTGGCTTATCTACAAACCTTCCTCTTCCCGGTTAGATGGTGAGTTTCCTTGGGACAGTGATGGTTTCTGATTTTTTTTTTTTTTTTTTTTTCCAGAGCCTGACTCAGCGGATGGAAAATAAAAGGTAATAGGATATAATTTTGAATAAAAGGAGGAGAGAGAAAAAGAAATAATCAGGTGACGTGGAAAAAACGGGTCCCCAAAAGCCAACTCGAGTTTCTCAAGAGCAGCTCACTGGAACACGCTTACACTGCAGGAGCACGTCTGACTCCAGAGAATGTCTGCCTGCTGATTTCTGCGATGCGTTCTCTGGTTTTTGTTGAGGTTTTTCATTTGTTTGTTTGCTCTGTGGTTTTGTTTTGTTGGCAACGTTCTGCTTTAAGGACGGTGCTTCCACTGGTAGCAACTCAGCGAGGGTTCTTTTTCTAAATTTGTAATAAAATTCTTAAAGCACTCTACGTGGACGGATCCTAGATGAATTAAATCAGGTCCTTCCTGCCTGGGGACGCTGTCACTTCTCGGCGTCCGCTTGGTGAATCTCCTTTCCCGTCTCGTTTCAATCAGTCCTGATAATCTCCTGCATTGAAAGAATGTGATCTTCTTGCCAATCGACAGCTGAAGCACGCGCGGCGCAGGACAGCTTTCCAGAATCCTGAATGGCCTAACAGGAGAGGCGCGGCGCACCTGAGCGCGGGGAGGTAACTCTCCTGGGACCCGAGAAGTGCGGGTCTTGCGGACGTGTGGAGCCCGCCGGGCGCGCTGGGCAGGACGCAGCGGTTCACCAAAGCGATGTGATGCTGAGCGCCAGGGTGGTGGGCCCAGGATCCTGCCCTGGAGACCCCACCCCTGGACCCCTATCCCGGGACCCCACCCCAGGATTCCAATCCGGAACACCCAGCTCTGGGACCAGCGCCCGGGACCCCCGAGCCCTGATCCCTATCCCGGGAACCCGGCCCTGGGAACCCCAGCCCGAGACCCCAGCGCCGGGACCCCGGCGCCCCGGGACCCTGCCGCGCTCTCGGTCGCCGCCTAGCGCTGGGCAAGCCCGCAGCCTGCGGCGCTCAGACCGCGAGCCAGGCGGACCGCGCAGCGCCGGGAACCGGCTCCGGGGAAGAGCGAGCGCGGGGGGCGACCCTTGGGGGCCAGAGGCAGTCGCGGGCCGCCACTCGAGCACGATCCTGGTTGGCGCCCAGGTCGCTCCCTTTGGAGTTCTGGACGCCTGCGGCGGAGAGCGCCCACCAGAGCCACCGCCAGGACCCTGGACCCGCCCCAGTCCTTCCGCATCCGCTTCTCGCTGCAGCAGCAGGGGCGCCGCGGCCGAGCGGGGCCAGCCCCGAAAACGTCCCCGGAACCGTCCGGACTCCTGCAGTTGTGAGCCTCGCAGGTTGTTGGCACCCCAGGGAACTTTTAGAAAGACGAGTATCCGGACCCACCGCGGGCGGACGGACTCGAGCGCGTGGGTGCCGGACAGTAGCGTCTCCCGGGCTCCCCCGATGGTTCCGAGGTTCTGCCAAGTGTTCAGAACGCCACGAACTCTTCGAGCGAGCCCATCGCCCTGCTGCGCCCGAGTCCCCCCTCATCGCTTGCGGTGCCCGTTCTCACGGCCGCCCTCCCAAATCCCCCCTTTTTGAACAGACCCGCGTGGGATAGTTCAGCTCCGCCTGCGCCTCGGGACACCTGGGGCGCGGGGAGGGGAGGCTCCTTTTGAGCCGGAGGCCTGTCCTCCGACCCGGGTTAAAGCAGAAGCAGGACAAGAATCTGGATCCTTGAACTTCCTGCGCAGCAGGCGTTGCCAGACTTACCAAATAAAACTGAAGGGCGCTCAGTTAAATACGAAATCTCAGATCAACAATGAATAATAATCTTTTTTATTTGTTCTTTTTATGTATATATGGCAGTAGAGTGTATTTTGACACATTATGCATATATATACGTATATAACTTACTCTATTTAGGAATATTTATTCTAATTAGGATCCCATTCTTGTGATTGTACACGATGTGGAGTACACTGGTCGGTTATTCATATATGAACATAGGAAAGTTACGGCGGATTCGTTCTGCCTTTCCTATTCCACCCCCTCCCTTCCCTTTATTTCCCTTTGTCTAATCCAGTGAACTTCTATTCTTCCCTAACCCCCCTCCCCCGTATTGTGTGTTAGCATCTGCATATCAGAGAGAACCTTTGGCCTTTGGTTTTTTGGGGGACTGGCTTATGCACTTAGCATGGTAGTCTCCGGTTCCATCCAATTACTGACAAATGCCATAAAGAATAATCTTTAGTATACTCAGTTATTACGTGCGATGGGACATACTTTTACTAACAAAGTTATTTGCTGTTGATCCGAAATGTAAATTTAACAGGGGGCCTTTATTTTATCAGGACCCCTCTGTGGATTCCCCGGGAATCACTGCTGCCCTAACCTGCTGTCCTCTCCCGGACTGGGGGGCCCAGCCAGGCGGTCTTGTGTATTGGAGGCTTTCCTTTCGATGGCTGGTTTCTATTGTATGGATGCGCCCCACTTTGTTTATGCACCCGCTGATGGATGGTCCTTTCCAGTTTTGGACTGTTGTGGATGAGGCTGCCAGGAATGCCTTGTGCAAGTCTTTGTGAAACGTTTTCACTTCTGGTAGGTGGATGCCTGGTGCTGGGATCGATGCTCTAAGAAATTGCCGAACTGTCTTCCAAAATGCTGACTGCAGTCTATGCTTCCACAAGAGCATAAAATGGTTGCTCTTCACCACCAACACTTGGTATCGTGATTTTTTTAAATAAAAATTTTAGCCACTGCACTGAGTCCATTTGACAGTTGATGGTTGCCTTTTTTTTTTTTTTTTTTTTTTTTTCTGGTATAGGGGATGGAACCCAGGGGTGCCCTACCACTGAGCTACACCCCCAGCCCTTTTTATTTTTATTTGCTGGGACTGGCCTTGAACTTTTGAGCCTTCTGCCTCAGCCTGCTGAGTAGCTGGGATTATAGGAGTCCACCACCATGGCCCCTTGAGCATCTTTTCATATGTGTGTAGACTGTTTCTGTATCTTTTGCTAAGAGTCTTGCCCATTTTTAGAGAATATTTTTAAATTGGGATATTCTTTTTTTCTGGTACTGGGGATTGAATCCAGGGACACTTCACCAGTGAGCCACATCCCTAGCCTTTTCTGTTTTTTATTTTGAGAAAGTCTTGCTAACTTTCTGAGGCTGACCTCCTACAGCAGCCTCTTAGAGGCTAGAATTACAGCTGTGGGCCACAGCTCCTGGCTAAAATTGGGATATTCTTCACAATGAGTCACCATTCAAAAGTATGTCCTTCAGTAGTTTTCAGTCTATTCATTATCTTCTGCACTTAACCACTAATTCCAGAATATTTTCATCACTTAAAAAAAAAAAAACCCTATTCCTATTAGCATTTGCCTGCTTTTAAATTTGGCTGTTAATTGAGTTACAGAGGGTTTCTAAATATTCTGGATACTGTTCCTCTGCCAGACATATGTATTGAGACTATCTTCTCCCAATTTATGACTTTCCTTTTCATTTTCTCAGTGATGTCCGTTGAAGAGCAAATGATTAAAATTTTAATTAAGTTCATTTTACCTTTATTTTATTTTATGGGGTCCTAGCACACCACTTTTTGTGTTCCAACACATCTTTGTTAATCCCCAAGGCCCTGAAGGTTTCCCCCTGCATTTTCTCCCAGAAATTTTATAGCCTCATTCAACTTTTATGTTTAGTTTATGATCCATTTTGAATTAATTTTTGTGTGCAGCCCATTCTTTTCCATACAGATTCCAGTTGATTCAGTGCTGTTTGTTGAAAAAATTATTCCCCATCAATTGCCCTGCCACCTTTGTAAAACATTGGTCGGCCATGGTCTGTGGCCATCAATAGAGTTCAATAGTTCATCAATAGAGCACTTTCCTACCACCCCTGGGTTCAGTCCCCAACATTGCAAAAAAAAACAGAAAAGAGAAAAAAAAATCAGTTACGTGATGTCAGGTTCCTGGTTCTGCTGTTACATAAGATGGGGCTGGGGCTGGGGCTGGGGCTCAGTGGTGGAGCACTTGCCTCTCACGTGTGAGGCACTGGATTTGATTCTCAGCACCACATAAAATAAATAAAGAAAACAAAGGTATTGTGTCCATCTCCACCAAAAAAAAAAAATTTAAACAGCTGTAGCCATGCAGGAAAACAGGTAAAGGAGATTCAGAACCTCTCTGCATTTTCTTTGCAATTTTCTTCCATTCCCATCTGAACGGAGTTTCTTTTTCGTGCCTTATTGTAGTGGCTGGGGCTTCAGTGCAGTTCTGAAGAGAAGCAGCCAAAGTGAGCATCTTCCTTCTGCTCTCAGTTGGAGGAGGAAAGGATTCCGTCTTTCACCATAAGAAAACACCATGTGGATTTTCACAGATGCCGTGTCACTTTGAGAAAGTCCTGTCTATTCTTAGTGTGCGGAGTTTTCCTCATAGAGCAGGTGTTGAATTTTGTCCAAAGCTTTCTCTGTGTTGAGATGATTGTATGATTTTTCTCCTATTCCAATGTGGCGGGTTACACTGATTAACCCTGTGTTCCTGGGATAAACCTCTCGTGGTCAGGATCCTTTTGTGATATTGCTAGATTTTATTTACTATCCTTCTGTTGAGGATTTTTGCATTTGCGTTTTATTAAGGATATTGGTCTGCAGTTTCTTGTTCATATCTTTACTACGGACCCCTCTGTTCCCCCTTAAATAAAATCGGAGGGTTGGGAAGGGGCCCTCCCCACAGAGATTATTGCCAAGCCCTAGACTGTCCCCAGGTAGGGCCCCATTCCCAGGTGTGCCCTGTGTGATAAGATGGTATAAGACCAGCCACCCTCAGTCTCTTAGTAGGAATGTTGGATGCATAAAATTGGTACCAGGGTCTGCTGCAGTGTTTTGACAATTCAGTTTCATCAGATAACTCAGTCCTGATCGTTTCCTGGGGACTCGTTCATACGGTTCACACCCATGGACGCTAAAGGGGTCGATCAGCACGACTTCTATTAGTTCATAATGGAGCTGTGTTTTCCCTGAGGTCTGAGTGGTCATTCCTTCTCTTCAAGGCCCCCCTGCCTGTCTTGGCCTCCAAAACCAAAAAAGGCCTTCCAAGTTTTCTGGCTGAGCCGGAAATACCAGCTAATGCTGTGTATTGTCCAGGCAAAGGTGGAACTTGGGGCCACCACTGTTCTCTGCTGTTGTCAGTTCTGAATAAAAACAGACAATTCGTAGGCTTTGGCCATCTTCTCCTTAGACTCATTCCAGGCCACCACCTTCCCTGATGGCCTTGGTCACCTCCCAGGTAAGCAGTTGCCTGTTTCACATGAGTTCTCGTTTTGTCTCCCTGGTGGAGACTCTGACACCTGATCCTGATGAGTGGAAAACAAATATATCTGTTTTTCAGTGTTGTGGACTGTGATTCGTAGATAGAGGGCACACCATGGCTGGTCACATAGAGACACTTGACACCCACCCCCCAGCCCAAGCGGAGCATGCCCAGCGTCCCCTTCCCACCCTCAGCCTCCTCCCAGTACAAATCTTCTCTCCTAATTTTTTTTTTTTTTTTGGTGCTGGGAATTGAACCCAGGGACACTTAACCACTAAGCCACACCCCCAGTCCTATTTTGTATTTATTTTGTATTTTATTCAGAGACAGGGTCTAAGTTGCTTAGGGCCTTGCCTTTGCTGAGGCTGGCTTTGAACTTGTGATCCTCCTGCCTCAGCCTCCTGAGCTACTGGGATTACAGGTGTGCGCCACCATGCCCGGCTCCGGCCTAATTTTTATTTACTCCCTTCTTTGCTTATACTTACAATTTTACCACCAAACACGCGTTCCTAAGTCCCACGACCTGCATCTTTGTGTGCCTCCAGCCACCTCTCCAGCGCCACTCACATGGCTGAGTGCTGCTCCTTCCATTTCTGTCCATCCCACTGAAGCCTCTTAGGTGTCCTGCTGGTGGCCTTGGGAATCGCTGCCATGTTTTGGACTCAGTTTGTCAAGTCCTATTTTTTTAAAAAAGCCACTGGGATTTCCATTAGGATTTTGTTGGATCTGTGGAGCAGTTTGAGAACGGATGTCCTTACATTATATTGTCTTCTTGTCCATGAATATATGATTATTTTATTTATTACATAAAATATGTTAATTATGATTAACACATATTAGTAGTACATATTATGAGTGTATTATCATATCTCTTCATTTATTTGGGTCATTTTAAATTTCTTGCAGTGGTATGTTTTTAGTTTCTTAGAGGTCTTTGCACATCTTCTTCTAGTTTGATTCCTAGGCTTTACTATTTTTTAAAGCTCTTGTGGTTGGTATCTTATTTATTTTACTTTATTTTGCTTAAAAGGGTGGGTCTCACTCCATTGTCCATGCCTGGCCCCAAACTCCTGGGCTCATGGTCCTCCTGCCTCAGCCTCCTGAGCAGCCAGGATGATGGGCATTCACCTCCATGCCCCGTGGATATCTCTCTTTCATTTATTTTTCTCTTGGAGTACTTTTGACTTTTATATTGACTCTATACCCAGTCATCTTGATAAAATCTTTATTAATTTTAATATTTGTCAGCACATCCTTTTTGTTTTCTTCTTATAGCATCATTATCTGAGAATGACTGATAATGACCATTCAAAGTTTATTTCCCTCCATACTCTTTATTAATTAAAACTTCTTTATTAATTAAATTTGGTTTTTTTACTTATTTATTTTGTTTATTTTGTTTATTTTTTACTTATTTATTTCATTTATTTGAACCCAGGGACGCTTAAGCACTGAGTCACATCCCCAGCCTTTTTTCTTGATAAATTGTTTAGGGCCTCACTAAGTTGCTGAGGCTTGGACTTGAACTTGCAATCCTCCTGCCTCAGCCTCCTTGGCTGCTGGAGTTATAGGCCTATGCCACCATGCCCAGTTTTCCTAACATCTTAAAATGAATGCTTAGCTCATTGTATTCTAATCTCTTTCTTCTCTAAAATATGCAGTTAAGACTATAAATTTTCCTCCAACCACTGTCTTATCTTTGACAGGCTCATTGCATTTTAAAAAAATTATGCATACAGTAACACCTCGGTTTCCTTGAGCACCTGTGGCTCAAGTCCCTGATGTAAAATGTGTACACTGTTCTGTAATCTACTCTCATACCTTGTTTTCTCTCCTGTCATCCTGAGACTCTAATTAAACATGTTAGATGGGATATTCCTTTTTGAAACAGTTTATTGGTGCATTCTTCTATATTAGATATGATGAGCCTAATGTATAATTTGTATCTTAGCTGTTCTTGTAATGCTTAATCAAATGTTTTCCATTTATTTGTCTCCTCACACTTCACTGCAGATTATTTTATTCTGACAATTAACTCAAGGTTAACCATAAAAACTTACGCTCAGTATGTCAGAGTTAGGCAGTACTGAAGTTGTTGATCACTTACACACACACACACACACACACACACACGCTTTCTTTTTTAAAAAACATAGTTGTAGATGGACATAATAACTTCATGTTATTTATTATGTGGTGCCAAGGATCAAACCCAGTGCCTCACACGTGCTAGGCAAGCTCTACCGCTGAGCCACGACCCCAGCCCCCGACGCACACTTTCACAGAAGCATGAGACAAGTCAGGGGAGCAGGTGGGCGCCAGGCAGCACATCTCTCAGCCTCAGTAGCCTTCTCCTTTGGTCACTGTTGACTCACAACTGGTGCATCAGTGGCCTCTGCTGGCAGTATTTCCCTCCTCCAGCCTACACGAGGGGCTCAGAGTCCGTTCCTCGTCTTTACAAAACCGTTCAGTGCCTTAAGAGAAAGGCGAGATCCATCTCAGTGCTCAGAAGCAACCAAGTGGGCCAGGGTTTTACGCCAGAATTTCAACTAGAAGGTTAGAGGTTATGTTGACCCCATCAATTTTTATTGCCTCCTTAGGCTTTCTCTCAAATGCAAACCACTTTCTTTCATTAATTGCTCTTCAGTTGTAATCATATTCTTCTTTTAAAAAAAGCTTTCCTAGCCAGGAACACTGGTGCACGCCTGTAATCCTAGCATCTCAGGAGGCTGAGGCAGGAGGATCGTGAGTTCAAAGCCAGCCTCAGCAACTTAGCGAGGCCCTAAGCAACTCAGTGAGACCCTGTCTCTAAATAAAATGCAAAAATTAGAGCTGGGGATGTGGCTCAGTGCTGGAGTGCCCTGGGTTCAATCCCCAGTTCTAAAAAAAAGCTCTCTTAAGAACATCATGGGCAAAGGTCAATTTCACATTAACATGTTGATGACTTTTTATGAAGATTAAAGTGTTTACAATGTAACCAAGTGAGGTGAAAGCATGATGTCAAAAGAAGTTCTCTTTGGGGGCGGGGGAGACGAGTCACCTTTTACAAATACTGTGCCAATCTTACAGAGCAGTCCTAACTTTCATTTCACTAATTCACTCTTCAGCTGTGTCTAATTTCCCATTAAACTCTTACATTCATTTAAAAATTTTGATCATGATTTACATTTAATTAATGTAATCACTTTAAATTTTAGTTTTGATCAAGCTTTAGTTTTAAAGTTCCTATTTGGTTCTTTTTCAAAGCTTTTCAAGCCTGATTTTTTAAAATCTTTAAAATCTTTTGGCTATAGGGATTGAATCCAGGCCCGCTCACATATGCTAAGCAAGCACTCTGCCACTGAGCTGCATCCCCAGGCCTCACAGCTTTTAAAAATATAATTTGCACTTTCCTGACAAAAAATTCAAGCTCGATCTCTGTCTTCCTGGACAAAGTGAAGAGGGTTGTTTTCTCAGGCTCACCTGACTCTGCTGGGAGCCCTGGAGCTGCTCCTGTGCTTCCTCGCTGCTGGCTCTGTTCCTACCGTCAAGCCACCTCACGGGCCTGAGCCCCTCTGGATGGATGATATGTATGAAATTTATTTGTAGGAAGCTCTGGGGCCTGGGACAATGTTCTTGATGCTCTGTCCTCCAAAGAGGACTTCCCTCTTTGCCAGGTGGCAGAGGACAACAGCCATCCAGGACCCAGTTGGTCCAGTCTCTGAGCTACCTGATGGCTTGCAGCGGGGCTGAGTCTGCGGCAGCCACGTTGCTTCCAGAGCAGCCTTCCTCCCGAAGTGCTGCTCTTTGAAATCAGAGGCTAAACCAGGGAATGGTCTCCCTGAGCCGTGGGCTGTTGGCAGGCCCCAGCTTCTGACTCCCCCACCCTCCCATAGCTCCCTCCCTAAGTTGTAAAGCATGAACCTTGGCTGCTCAGCTGTCTCTTCAGATCAGCAAACAACCTCCAGACAAGGAGCTGCAACGTGGGCTCACCTTTCTAGACCTCTGCTTGGACATCAGTCCACTGATCCTTCCAGTCTTGCTAACTCCTTGTTGGTCGCTACATTTTGTTCCGACTTTTTAGTTGATTTTTGGTAGGCAGGTTGATACAAACTATCTAGACCACCACTGTTGGAAGTAGAAGTATTTATGGTAAATATTGTGTGTCCTCTAAGACGCCAGTGAGGTGACATGAAATATTCAAGACAAATAGACCAGAGCTCTCACTCCCGAGGCGTGTAACAGCCTCCTGGAGAGGACATCCTTGTACTCTATCCTCCAGCCGGAGAGCAGGACGCAGAGAGCACCATAGGAAGAGGCCACTGGGGACCCAGGAGGTCTCCTTGGAGAAGCGTCCCACTGGATGGGGCCTCAGAAGCCAGAGCCTAACAGTTTATCCTTGCTGTTGATTGTTTGTATTGGGTTCACCGCAAGATGGAGCAGAAAGTTCAGAGAAGGCCGATTTGGCCCCTGCCCCTACCTAGGTACGCCTCCCCCTCTTCAACGCGCTGCTCCCCCGCGGCGCCTTCCCTACAGTCCAGGAACCTCCGCCGGCGCCGCACCAGCGCCCACAGTCCGCAGTTCCATCAGGGGTCACTCTTGGTTCGTGCTTCTGTGAGTCTGGACAAATGTGCAATGACAGGTGTCCACCCTTAGAGCATCCTACAGTCGCCTCACTGCTGGACGACTCTGCTTTACCTGCGCAGCACCCCCAACCCCCGGCAGCCCCTCATCTTGTCAGTGTCCCCTTATCTCCATGGTCCTGCCTTTGCCAGAATGTCCGTAATCGGAATCGGACACGTGCGGCCTTTCCTGATTGGTTCTTTCTTTTCTTTTCTTTTCTTTTCTTTTCTTTTCTTTTTTTTTTTTCTTTTTTTGTATTCTCTTTTTTTTTTCTTTTTTTTTTTCTTTTTTTGGAACCAGGGATTGAACTCAGGGACACTCGGCCACTGAGCCACATCCCCAGCCCTATTTTGTATTTTACTTAGAGACAGGGTCTCACTGAGTTGCTTAGGGCCTCGCTAAGTTGCTGAGGCTGGCTTTGAACTCGAGATCCTCCTGACTCAGCCTCCCAAGTGCTGGGATTACAGGTGTGCACCACCACGCCCGGCTCCGATCGGTTCTTTAACTCAGTAGTTCCCGGTCTTCTTGAGGCTCCATCGTGCCCCTATTTTTATCCCTGAACAGCACCCCACTGTCTGCATGGACCACGGTTTATTTACCGGCTCCCTCCTGGAACTGCATGCTGGCTCCTTCCGAGTGTGGACCGTCAGGACTAACGCTGCTAGAAACATCCGCGAGCGTGAGTTTCCAACTCACGGGAGGAGGGGGGGGTCCCCAAGGGTAGGATGGGTGGGCCACCCAGGAAGGCTGTGTTCAGTTTTCTAAGAAACGGCCACACCCTCTCCCAGAGCGGCTCTTGCCTTTGCACCCCCCCTCCCCCCTGGGGACGCACGAGAGTCCCTGTGGCTCCCGGTCCTCACCAGCCTTTGGTGCTGTCGTGCTCCGGGTCGGGTCGCTGGGACGGGCCTGCAGGGTTTTCTGACTTGATTGCTGGTGTTCTAGTGCGTAGGATGCGGTGCACCTTTTCAGATGCGTATTTGCACCTGTGTCCTTTCTTGGCTGGAGAGTCTGTCTGTTCAGGATTTTTGCGCGACTTTAGTCCGCTTCTCATTTCCCTGCTGCTGGCTGAGGAGTCCCTGTGTGTCTGGGATGAGCGCTCCTTTATCTATGGCTTTTGAAATACTTTCAACCAGTCTGCGGCTGGTCTTTTATTTTTATGTCTTTGACAGAGAAGACATTTTTCACTTTAAGGAAATTCAGATGACCATGCCTATCTCTCCTGGATTGTGCCTGGTAGTTGTATCCTGTGGTGTTTTTATTTGTTTGTTTATTTTTTTATTATTATTTTTTTTTTTGCGGTGCTGGGGATTGAACCCAGGGCCTTGTGCTTGCGAGGCAGGCACTCTACCAACTGAGCTATATCCCCAGCCCCTGTTTATTCTTTCTTTAATTTTTTTTAAAGTTGTAGATGGACACAATACCTTTATTTATTTATTTATTTATTTATTTATTTATTTATTTAACCTGGTGCTGAGGATGGAACCCAGTGCCTCACATGTACAAGGCAAGTGCTCCACCCCTGAGCTACAATTCAGCCTGATATTTTTATTTTTAAAATTAATGTTTAAAAACTGGCCTGGCATGGTGGTGCACGCCTGTAATCCAAACGACTTGGGAGGCTGAGTCAGGAGGATCACGAGTTCAAAGCCAGCCTCAGCAACTTAGCGAGGCCCTAAGCAACTCAGTGAGACCCTGTCTCTAAATAAAATACAAAATAGGGCTGGGGATGTGGCTCAGTGGCCGAGTGTCCCTGAGTTCAATCCCTGGTTCCAAAATTAAAAAAAAAAAATTAATGTTTAAACTGGAGCTTTATAATGCTATGTAACAGGGGGAAACATGGTGACATATTTGTACATGCATATAACATAATCTGTTCAATTTCAAACTGAATTTCCATTTTTTTTTTTAGTTTTTATATATTCTGGATATTAATTCTCTATCAGAAGAATATCTAGCAAAGATTTTTTTTCCCATTCTGTAGACTCTCTCTTCACACTTGCTTCCTTTTCTTTGTAGAAGCTTTTTAATTTTTTAAAAATTTATTCATTTATTTATATGCGGTGCTGAGACTCGAACCCAGTGCTTCACACATGCTAGGCAAGCACTGTACCACTGAGCCACAACCCCAGCTCAGAAGCTTTTTAATTTGATGCTAACCCATTTATTAATTTTTGGTATTATTTCCTGAGCTTTAGGAGTCTTTTTTATTTTCAGTACTGGGGATTGAACCCAGGGACCCTCTACTCCAGATCTTTTTATTTTATTTGACACAGAGTCTCACTAAATTGCTGAGGCTGGCCTCAAACTTGCAATCCTCTTGCCTCAGCCTTCCAAGTTACTGGGATCGCTGGCGTGCACCACCGTTCTTATCTTTAGGAGCCCTACTGAAGAGGTGTTGCCCATACCTGTATGTTGCAGTGTTAACCCTTTGTTTTCTCCATAGTCCATTTTGAGGTAATTTTTGTGAAGGGCATAAGGTCTGTGTTTAGATAGTCTACCTTCCTGTGTGTGTTCTTTTATGAAAAGACTGTCTTTAGCTCATACTATTACCTTTGTCCCTTTCCTAAAGGTCAGTTGTCTATATTTATAGGGTCTATTTCTGGGCTCTCTGCTCTGGTCCTTTCATCTCTTGTCCATGTCCTCAGCAATGCCACACTGTGTAGATTACTGTGGCTTTAGAGGAAGTCTTGGCATTGGGTAGTGATAGTTCTCCAACTTTGTTCTTTCCTTTAAGAAAGTATTATTATTCTGGGTCTTCATATGAATTCTAGAATCAGTTTGTCAATATCCACAAAAGGACTTGCTTGGATTTTGATTTTTTTAACATATATATTTTTTAGTTGTAGACGGACACAATACCTTTATTTTATTTATTTATTTTATGTGATCCTGAAGATGGAACCCAGTGCCTCACACAGGCTAGGCAAGCCCTCCACCACTGAGCCACAACCCCAGCCCTGGATTTTGATTTTGATTGTATTGAATCTATAGATTATATCAAGATGAACTGACTTCTTGACTATATTGAGTCTTCCTATCTGCAAACACAGACATCTCTCCATTAGCCTAGTTCTTTTTTTAATGAGTTTTGTTTCTCATAATGACCTTCCACATATTTTGTGGAGATGCTAATATAAATGTAAGGTTTTGGTTTTGGGGTTTTTTGGGGGTTTTTTTGTTTTGTTTTGTTTTTGTGGTGCTGGGGATTGAACCCAGGGCCTTCTGCATGCTATTTTAATTTCAAATTTCATTTGCTCACTTATTAGTCTCAGGAGGTTTGTTGTTATTGTGGTTGTTGATTTTTTTTTTATTTTCTATATAGATGGTCTTGCTATTGGCAAGCAAAGACACTTTTATTTCTTCCTTCCCTATTTGCATATTTTTTTTACTTTTTTTTCTTGTCTTATTACATTAGCTAAGAATTTCAGCATGGAAGAGGAGATAATCTTGCCTTGTTCCTGATCTTAGTGAGAAAGCTTGTACTTTCTTACCACCAAGTACAATGTTAGCTAGAGGGTGTTTTCCAAAAGCGAAAAGGAAGTTCCCCTCTATTCCTAGTTTGCTGAGAGTTGTTATCATGAGTAGGTGTTGGTTTTATCAAATGCTTTTGGACAACTTCATAGTCATAATTTTTTTTAGCCTATCGATGTGATGGATTACACTACCTGATTTTCAAATGTTGAACAAGATGTGTATACCTGGGGTAAGTTCCACTTTGTAGTGGTGTGTAATTCTGTTTGTATATATTTTAATTTGATTTGCAAATATTTTGTTGAGAATTTTTGAATCTATGATCCTAAGAGATATTGATTTGTAGGGTTTTTTTTGTAATGTCTTTGTCTAGTTTCAGTTTTGGAGTATTGCTGGCTTCATTGAATGAGTTGGGAAATATTCCCTCTGCTTCTATCTTATGAAAAAGATTATAGAGAATTGGTTGTAATTTCTTCCTTGAATGTTTGGTAGAATTCACCAGTGAACTCATTTGTGTGGCTCTTAGTTTTGAGAGATCATTAACTACTGATTCAGTTCCTTTTAAGCAGTCCCTTGTATTACTGTGGATTGCGGCAGTCACTTGCTATGAGTTGATTCTTTTTAGTTCTGAATGTTCAGGATTGCATTTCATTTCCTAGTCCTCACTTTCTATGATTGCCTCGGGGTAGAATTTGTACTCTAAATGCACTTGCCCTAATAAGAAATTCCTTTATTTTTAGCCTTACTGGTCAAGGGCAGTCATTTCACAAATGGCCGAAAGGATTATTGGAGATGCCACCACATAGTCTGATAAGAAACTCCCTCCTAACCCCTGCCTTTGTTTGTTTGTTTGTTTGTTTTGTATTGGAGAGTGAACTCAGGGCACTCCATCATTGAGCTACATTTCATTTTTTATTTTGAGATGGTCTTTCTAAATTGATGAAGCTGGCCTCAAACTTGAGATCCTCCTGCCAAGTTGCTGGGATTACAGTTGTGTGCTACCATACCCGGTTCCCTTTTTCTTTACATGACTTTATTAAGATACAGTTCACATACCAGGGCTGGGAGGTAGTTCAGTGGCAAAGCGCTGGACTCACATTCACAAAGCCCTGGGTTCAATCCCCAGTTCAAAAAAAAAAAAAAAACAGACAAAAAAATAACCCCATAAAAAAAGAAAGAAAAAACAGTAATTCACATGTCATACAATTTGTCATTAAAAAGTGTCCAGTTAACTGGGCACGATGGCACATCTTTCATGAGGCCCTGAGTTTAATGCCTAGTACTCCAAAAAAAAAAAAAAAAAAAAAACAGGTGTAGAATTCAGTGGCTTTTTGTGCAGCTGCGAAGCTGTGTAACCACCACCACAGCCAATTTTAAGACATTTTTGTCGCCCCCAAAGGAAACACCACACCTGTTGTCACTTCCCTAATCTTCCCACTCTCCAATCCCAACTTCACACAACCACTGAGCTACTTTCTCTCCATCTGGATTTGCCTATTCTGGACATTTCACATAAATGGAGTCTATAACCTGCAGTCCTCTATTGACTCCCCTCACTGAGCACCGTGCTTTCAAGGTCCAGCCGTGTCGTAGCATGAACCAGTACCTCCTCTGTGTTTTAGGGTTGTGTAATATTCCATTGTGTGGATAGGCCACATATCGTTTATCCATTCACCATCCACGTATGGACATTTGGGTTGCATCCATTTGGGGCTTTTACAAAGAATGCTGCTATGAACGTCCATGTATCTGTTTTTATGTCATGCAGGTTTTCATTTCTCTCCCATATACATTTAGGAGTAGAGTCACTGGGTCATGTAGTAATGATGTTTTACCTTTTGAGGAACTTCCAGACTTTTCCACAATGGCTTCCATTTTACATTCTCACCAGAGGCTCATGCAGCTCCGGTTTCTTGGCATCCTTGCCAACACTTCCTATTTTCTGCGTTTCTATCTTGGCCATCCTAGTGGGTGTGAAGCCGCACCTCCTTGTGCCTTTCACTTGCATTCCCCTGCTGGTGAGTGGCACCACCCGGTGGCGGCCTGCTGGGGGTGGGGGGCATGCCCCTGCCGCGTTGCTACCAGCCTCTGCTCTCAGCTCACCCTCACCCACCAGGGTGGCAGGGAGCCCATGGAACCCAGGCTGCAGAGAGAAACACGTTCCCCGCCTCCGTCAGTAAGACTGGCCGCTGCTTTACTTTGACTTAATATAATCTCCTCCCATTTCAGGGTCTCCACCCAGGGGCCGACTCGGATTGATTGTTCCACACTTGGAGTCACTCGCCTGTCTCCTCTCCTCAGATGAGTGCATCTTACCCAATTTATATACAGCTTTTTATTTTTATTTATTTATTTATTTATTTATTTATTTATTTTTAATCAGGGATTGAACTCAGGGACACTCAGCCACTGAGCCACATCCCCAGCCCTATTTTGTATTTTATTTAGAGACAGGGTCTCACTGAGTTGCTTAGGGCCTCGCTAAGTTGCTGAGGCTGGCTTTGAACTCGCGATCCTCCTGACTCAGCCTCCCAAAACACTTGGATTACAGGCGTGCGCCACCACACCCGGCTTATATACGGTTTTTTAAAATCTCACTGCTGGCGAGGCAAGAGACAGCTCAGGATGAGCAAAGACCAACCGAGCCCCCTCCAGAGTCCGGCGTGAGCTCCTGGCCAAGCACAGCCTCGCCCACCAGCAGGGCCGCTCCGCTCTGCTGACCGGCTTTGTCCCGTGCTTTGCCAGTCCTGGGTGCCGGCTGCTGTCCCCTGGGCATTTATGCAGGGGATCCTGCCAGCACGTTGGCCAGTGGGGACTGGCAGCTTGTGACCTGGTGAGCCAAGACTGCAGCTCTGCCCAGGAGAGAGCACGGCAGGGGCCCCGCCACCGCCAGGTAATTCAGGGGGGGTCGACCCTGGAGTGCGTGCACCCCCCAGGGCGGCTGAGGCTGGAGGATCACTTCCAGCTGCGAGAGTCTGTCCTGGGAGCTAGTCACCTCCCCGTCGCAGCCTCTGAAGAGAAAGGGAAGAGCCTTCACCTCTTGCTCAGCCTCCACCCTTCCCAGGGAAAGGAGGAGTGCAGTCTCTTTTTAATTTAGCCCGCACTCTAATTAGTCCTTGGCCACTTTGTCTGACCCCTTTCCCAGCCAGTCAGGAAAGATGAAATCCTCCTGCTGGGAAAACACCCTGACTGCAGAGTCGAACAGAATGCGGACTCAAACCAAAGAGCGGGTTGTTTGCTTGGTCAGTGGCAGTGCCAGCTCCGTTCCAGAGGGGCCATCTCATCCAAGTGCTGCGAGGCAGGTGCTCACCAAAGGTCTCATCAGCCACCAGGTGTGGCCAGAGTACTTTCTGCCGCCTGGGCCAGGCTGCCCAGGCTGCGGCTGGCGACCCTGCCGCCCCCGCTCCCCTGCAGGACGTCCCTCCCGTGCAGCAGCCCGCAGGGCTCTGAGGTCCAGCGTCCTCACAGAACCCACGTTTGTCTAGACTGTAAGAGTGTTCACCCCTCCTGGGGGCAGAGCCAGGAAGCAGGCCTTGGGTCCACGAGAGGGCCGTTTGTCCATCCTTCCAGCAGCTATTTAATGAGATGTCGAAATGCAGTTGTGAGCAGAACCCCTCGGGCTGGGACCTGTGGACTCCGATGGTGGGAACCCTCTCCTCTGTGGAATTATGCACCAGGGTAGGTGCTGGGAGTGCCAGGCCCTGGGAAGGGGGCGAGCTCGTGGGGACCAGGGGACTGGGCCAGTCTAAGAGCTGGGGAAAGCCACCCCAAGGAAGAGCATGCTGAGGAGCATTCCTGACTTCGGATGGACAGGGAGGTGCTTCAGGGCCGGGGATTTTTAGGGAGAAACACTATGGGGTTCCAAAGCCCCGAGGGAACACAGGCCCAGGGCTAGACATGGAGAGAGACAGGTGAAGGAAGCAGGACAGGTGTGTCCCGTGATGGCCAGGCTCAGCGACTCTGGCAGGGCCTGATCAATTAAAACCTAAACACAGTTAGGCGGGTGGCACACTCCTGTCATCCCAGCCGCTCAGGAGATTGAGGCGGGAGGAGTGCAAGTTTAAAGCCAACCTCAGGAACTTAGCAAGACCCTGTCTCAAATAAAACTAAAAAGGGCTGGGGCTGTAGCTTGGTGGTAGAGCATCCCTGGGTTCAGTTAAAAAAAAAAAAAAAAAAAAAAAAAGGCTGAACATACTCATGGTACAAAGCCCCAGATGTCTCTCTGCCATTCTGTCCCCTCCCGAAACACCCCTGGTTAGTCCTACCCATGCCTTCCCCTATACAAGATCAAGCCCCACCGGTTCCCTCAGATCAAAGCCTCCTCCAGGTGTCCTCTACCAGCCCGGCTGGCCCTAATATCCCGCACTCCTGGGACTGGCCCCAAATCCACAGCCATCCTGGGAGTGAGGTTTGCAGCACATGGTCATGAGGTCCCTGGACTCTCAGCCTCTGCTGAGGGACAGCTGACCCCACAGAACTCACAAGCAGCGACCTGGGACCACACTGAGCTCCCCCCAGAGGCACCAGGCTCCCAAATCCCTGAAGGAGAGCTTTGCAAAGATTAGGGTGACTGGGGCGCAGGCGTGTCTCACCGTAAGCAAGGCTGGAGGTGTTCGACTTTCTGTACCGGAGAACTTTCCAGAGGATTCCTCATGAAGAAAGCAGCCTCCAGCACTTTCACAAGAAAACTTGAGTGGAAACCAAAGAGCTCTTAGCCCTAAACATTCAGGGAGCACCTGCGGTGTGCCTGGCGCCCTTCCGGTCCCTGGAGTTAGCACGCAGAGCTGACCTCCAAAGGACACTCCGTGCCAGTGTGGCTGCAGGCAGTGAGCACGCAGACTGGGTGTCTTAGCAGATGGTAACAGGGGTCAGGTCAGATAGCATGGTCCAGAGGACCCTGCTGGAGCTCTGAGGAGGGAGGGTCTAGTGGAAGAGGGTCCCACGTGGGTGACAGTGAGGCTGGTGTGTGCGGGGTGCGAGGAAGAGCCTGGGAAGGACGGTGCGCTGGGGAGAAACTGCACACGGGTCTGGGGGGGAGGCAGGGAAGTTTTTTTCTGCTCTGGGGATAAAGGGAAGCCGTTGAGGATTTTGATCAGGGAGCGCTGTGACCGGATTGCACTCTAGACATCTCCATGGCGCTGCTCTGTGGAGGGTGAGTGTGAGCAGGCAGGACGCAGGGTGTGGATTAAACTGCTGATTTCCAATTTCTTTGATTCTTTGTTGAAAAAGAGAGTGGGCCTTCCCCAGTGCGACATGGTCTCTGGGGGACAAAGCCAGGAGGCACGTTTGGGGAAAGGGAGGAACCCAGGAACCCGGCAGCAGGACTGGCCCGAGCGTGGGCATAACCCACGGTCCAAACCTTAGCTCCCCCATGCAGCGGGGGCTTCTAAGACCTGGTCAGACCAAGTGCTTGCCAGGCTCCTGACACTGGCTTAGCTTAGCCCAGGAAGCTCTGACGCCTACCTTGAGATGAGGGTGTCTGCAGTTACCTGCTGGGTAACAGGTAACTCCAACACATTAGCTTAAAACAGTGACCACTAATTGTCCCATGGTTTCCACTAGCAGCTTAGCTGGGTGGCCCTGGCTCAGGGCTGTCGGAAGATTGCAGTCAGGAGGTTGACTGGGTCTGCTGCCCCCAAAGGCTCGACTGGGACAGCCATCTTCCAAGATGGTGGCTGTTGGCTGGAGGCTTCAGTTCTTCCCCACAGGCCTCTCTTCATAGCACAGCAGCTGGCTTCCTGCAAAGGGAGGATCCTAAGAGCAGGAGGGTCATAGCATGGCCAGGACCAGCCTTGCCATCTGAAGATGCAGCCCAGCGCTGTCCATGTGTGTTCAAACAAGCTGGCCACCACTCCTTTGCCAGCCTCATCTACCCTCTTCAAACAAGGCGCTGCTCTGTGGCGGCCACGGTGCCTGTGCTCTATTTTATAGGGTAAATCAGCCCATTAGTTTCTATTTATGGCACATCTACACCCCCACTTTCCTCTGGCTCTCTGGGTACCCCATGCAAGTCCCCTGGGTGCTGGGCATTTGACAAAGCCCACCATCCCAGGGTCAGCTCCCTGGGCCTGGCTCCTTCTGTCCTGGTTGAGTTATTTCTCACAAGTCCCTGGGCCTCCACAACTCGCTTTGGGTGGGGCCAGACCCACCGGCTCAATGCACATCTCCAAATGGCCAGGTCCAGCCAGAGGCCTGTCCTATGCCAAATCTAGACCCAAACTAGGTTTTCCCATGGAAAAACAGACGGCACAGCTAGGGAAGCTCATGCCAAGAGCTCTTAGGGGGTCTAAGGCACAAGCACGGTCCAGATGCCACCTAACTATACACTGCATGGGTGAGGGCCAGTGCACTGCCTGGAAAGGCCGCCACTGGGGGGACCTCTGGGTGCTCAGCACAGCAAGATAGGGGTTGTGGGACAGGAGGCCGCCCTGTTCCTCCTCTCCTGCCCTCAGTCCATCAGCAGGAAGTGCCAGAGGGGACTGCGGCTCTGGAATGTGATAGAACTTGTTTGCTCACTCATTTGCTCTGTCATTAAGGGCAGGCTCCCCACGCTGCTGCGGGGCTCCACCTTCCAGAGCGGCCTCTGCCACGCGGAATGAATGCTCTGATTTCCAGGTGGGCTGGGTCTCAGTGTCTTGCTGCCAGCTGCCCATCCTTGGGTGGTTTCTGAGCCAGGGGGCCCATTTGGAGTGGGGAGGACAGTCATGGCATCCACTTCTCAGGGTTCTTGTGAGGATAGACCAGGAAGTTTCCTGACTCCGTCCTCGGTGTGTAGGAGGCGCTCCGTGGGTATCCGCTGTCCAAGGCCATCTTCACCATTCTGAGGGGTGGCCCCATTTTGCACCCTCAGTATCGGGGTGCTGATCATAGGAATGTTTTTATGGAATGCCAGACCTTGTCAGCCTGGGCTCTGGCTCCCCACCAGCTTTCAGTTTGTGCTCTGTAAAGTCAGACTCCTGAGAGGGCCTGGAGCAAGGGAGGGAGGGAGCAGGGCTCTTGGTGGGGGGTACGCACGCATGCATTAGCTTTCTGTCACCACAACAACACCTAAGATAATCAGTGTATGATGAGAAAAGGTTTATTTTGACTCATAGTTTTGGAGATTTCAGTTCAGGATCCTTGGCCTTGTTGCCTTTGGACCTGTGGCGAGGCAGCCCATGATGGTGGGAGTGTGTGTGAAGCAACGCCACTCACCTCCCGGCCAGGGAGCGAGAGGGAGTGGGAGGGGCTGGGGTCCCACTGTCCCCTTCCAGGGCACACCCCAATCACCCGATGACCTCCCACTGGCCCCACCTTTTGGAGACTCCTCCACCTCCCAAGGGCACCACCCCAGGGACCGAGCCTCTGCCATGTGGAACTCTGGGGCCTTGAGGATCCAGACTGCAGCAGGGCGTGACAGGGACCCTCACGGGTCCGGAGAGCAGGGCCCACAGTGTGAACATGCTGAAGCCACAGACCTGTCCCCGGAACCCTCTCTGCCCCCCAAGGAGCCTCTCTTTATACACAGAGTCAAAGCGCATCGTTGCTGTTACTGGTGGGACAACATTTCTCTCCTGGTGCATTTCCCTCCCCTCTCTGGAGGGTTAAGCACAGTTAAGGGAGCTGAGCACAGTGGCGCACGCCTATAATCCCAGCACCTTGGGAGGCTGAGGCAGGAGGCTCGTGAGTCTAAGCCAGCCTCAGCAACTTAGCCAGGGCCTACGCAACTCAGAGAGACCCTGTTTCTAAATAAATATGAAAAGGGGTTGGGGATGTGGCTCAGTGGTTAAGCACCCTCAGGTTCACTCTCTGGTACAAAAAAAAAGAGTAGTAAAGGGAACAGAAGAACCCATCGAAGTTCACGGTCAGATGTGCAAGAGCAGGTAGAGGGGTGGAGAGAAGCAGAAGGGGCCCCAGAGCAGGCAAGTGTGTGATGGAGGAATTCAGACCCCGGTACATCTAACTGTCACCAGCCTTTGTGCAAAACCCAGGCAGGACAGCACAATGCAGCTCCACCCTCGCCCCAGTCCCCACAACACACCTGCCCACTTGCCTTCAGGGTGCTGAGGCTCCTTGAAACTTGGTGGAGAAAACCTCACAGACACCAACATCCCCTCCCCATCTGCTGTGTGGCACTGAACGTTTAGTATTTATCTCAGAGTCACGGCCGACGGGCGATCCACACATCTGCTTGTGTACACGGAGGCGCACAATTCTGTACACTGTACTTTTTTTTTCCGGCACTGGGGTTGAACCCAGGGGCAGTTGCCACTGAGCAACACCCCAGCCCTTTTTATGTTTTGAGCCAGGGTCTGGCTAAGTTGCCCAGTCTGGCCTCAAATTTGCCATCCTCCTGCCTCAGCCTCCAGAGTGGCTGGGATTACAGGCGTGAGACTCTGTACCTGGCTGCACGCTGCACTTTAAGAGCTTCTAAGTGTCATGAGTCATGTGGACCAAACATGATTTTATGCTTTATTTAGACAGGACTCGTGGTATTAGCTGGGGCTGGCTGGCCTGGGGCAAGTCATTAAACACCAGTATGCTTCAAAGTAAATAAAGACGGAATCCGCAGTGAGCTGGAGGTGGAGACACATCTCTGGGATCCCTGGCCCCACCGGGCACCCTGCAGCCCACCCTAGGGCCACCCACCCCAGGACACTCTAAAACAGCCATGTGCCTACTCGCATGGCATCCTCACGTGCCCCTGGGTAGCCAGCGTCCTAGGGAGGGAAGGCTGTGCCGGCACGCGGTCCTGGGAGCTGGCTTCTGTGAGCCTCGCTTTGCTGCCTGGTGCTCATCCCACCCATGTTGAGGAAGTCAGGGTGCCGAGGCCCAGCTGGCCCGGAGCACCTGGGCGGCAAGGCTACAGATGTGCCTCCAGTCCTGAGTCCAAGGCTCGCCATTGCGCTGCACCCCATCCCCCTTCACCTCCTCAGGGCTCCATGGCCGCCTGGCAGGAGGTGGCAGGATGAGTCCACTCTGGAGGGAGGAGACGCAGGCAGGGTCCAGGTTGGGACTCGGCCTCACTTGGTGGTTCTTCCAGGGCCCCTGATACCTGTGGACGTCACCGAAGGGAAAGGGGCTGGGGGCAGAGAGAGAGACAGAGTGCCAGGCAAATGTGTCACCTCCAAGGAGCTTTCCTGGGGAACCGCCCGCTGGTAGACACACGCCCCTCAGGCTCAGCAGCTGCCTGCGTCTCCTAGGGGGTTAAATGGTACAGGTTCCTCTTGTCTCCTTTTGAGATTCCAGTCTTGCACCTCCAGTGGCCATTGTCCCTGTGTACCCCTGCCCCCCCTCATATCCTTTAGCTTTCCTAGAGGGTCCAAGGGCAAGGGGCTGCTGGGGGTTCCTCCCAAAAGCAGAGCAGAATGGACAGAATACAAGCCCAATACTGGCCCAAATTAGGACCCACTCTAAGATCTCGACATCCGGATTTTAAAAACGAACACAGTGAGGGTTGTACCCAAGAATTTCCTTAAACAGCACTTTGCCCACCTCATGGACAATGGTCAGGTTGAGCAGCGGAGAGGCCTGGAACTCCTGGGAGCAGCCTGACCGTTCATCTTATGCGTCGACTTGACTGGGCTAAGGGTGCCCAGAGAGCTGGTTACACATTATTTTGGGATGTGTCTGTGAAGGTGTTTCCAGAAGAGATGAGCATGTGAGCTGTGGACTGCGGAGGCAGAGGAACCTGCCCAGTGCAGTGGACGTCACCCAGTCATGGACAGAGCAAGTAGGTAGAGGGAAGGCAGGGTCTCTGTCTCCTGCCGCTGGGTCAGCCTGCTTGTCCTGACCTCTGACACCCACACTCTTGGTTCTTGGGCCTTTGGACTCAAACTGGGACATATACCATTGGCCTCCAGTTCTCAGCCCTTCAGTTTTGGACAGGAGGGGCAGACTGGCTTTCCTTGACCTTCAGCTTGCAAATGCTGGTCACAGGACTTCCTGGACTCCGATTATGTGAACCAAGCCATCTTTCTTTGTACTGACGGCCCCTGACGTATAATGGTTTAAATTACAATTTTTCTATTTTACCAGGGCACGAAAGCAATATGTGTTCATTGGAAACCATGCTTGGAATTCTGATCTTCTCCTGAGTTAGTGCTTTGCAGACGGATCCTCTCTGAAGATGCTGTGCGGTGAGCCATAGCTCTGCCAGCCCAGCGACTTCCGGGTGGCAGATGACCCTCTGCGTGCTGCCTCCTGACCCTAAGTGTGCTGTGCTGCTCAGCACGAAGCTCAGTGCTCTCGGGGGTCAACCTAGGATGGGTTTGCGGGGACAGCACCCACTGCAGGTCGCAGGACACCCCTCTCCGTGTGTGTTCTGTGTCTCTGGAGATCCCTGGCTAACACACACAGGCTCCCAGCTGATGTCTGGGGTCCCCACATTTCTGGCGGTGTCCCCACAACTAGCTTGGTCCCCACAGAAGCATTTTGAGTTTCAACCCTGGCAGGATTGTGTGGAGGACAATTATTCCTTTTTGTTTTGTTTTTTTTTTTTTTTTGGAACCAGGGATTGAACTCCGGGGCACTCGGCCACTGAGCCACATCCCCAGCCCTATTTTGTATTTTATTTAGAGACAGGGTCTCACTGAGTTGCTTAGGGCCTCGCTAAGTTGCTGAGGCTGGCTTTGAACTCGCGATCCTCCTGCCTCAGCCTCCCAAGTCTCTTGGATTACAGGCGTGTGCCACTGCGCCCGGCTGACAATTATTCTTTATCCTCAGTGAGAAGTTTCAGAAGACATCTAAGCGGCAGGCTTCCTCTCCCTCTCCTTGGCCTTGTCAGTGTCGCCTAGCGCCCTGGCCTGGAGTTGCAGCGGGAGGCGGGAGGCGCTCCCAGTGGCTACAGCTCTGCAGGTGCTCCTGGGGGGCCGGGGCCTCCCCACGATCCACATGGCTCTCAGCACCATCGTTAGAAGGCTGTTCATGCTGCCGCCCCTTCTGAGGGACCCCCACAGACCTGGAGGGAGGTGCCACGAAGGTCCTGTCCCTGGAGCCCAGGGCTTGCTCGGCTGGTGCTGCAGAAGCAGAGCTGGGCTGTGCAGAGGGGTCGCCATCCCAGAAACGAGTCTAGCGGGACCTCGGGATGCGGCCTCCTTTGGAATAGGCCTTGGCTGTGTCATCGAGGGAAGACCCTGCAGAGTCTTTTGTCCTGGGTCAGGGTGGCCTTGCGTCCCATGGCCAGTCCCAGTTAGACGAGAGAAGGAGAAACGGGAACCAATGCAAGAGGCCATGTGACAACAGAGCAGGACTAGGGAGATGTGGCCACAACCCAGGGACAACCTGGAGCCACTGAAAGCGGGGAGTCAGGATGGACCCTCCCCTGGAGCCTTGCAGGGATTTTGGACTTGGGGCCACACTGCATCCGTCCTCACTGAACCCCGGCTCCCTGTCCTCCCCTTCTCCCAGCCCGCAGCCTCCGTCTCTGCGTTTGAGCCTCAGCGCACCTCGGACAATGATTCACCTGCCTTGGGATTTTGTGCACGGCTCATTTCACCTTTGTGCTCAGGCTCAGTCACACTGTGACCTGCGTCACGATCCCCTCCTGTGATCTACCACGCACCACGTCTCCCTCCCCATCCGTGCATGGACTCTGGGTTGTTCCTACATTTGGGCTATCGTGGACAATGGGTATGAGTGTGGGTGTACATATAATTCTGAGACCCTAGTTTTGGCATTCTTTGAGGTTCATACCTGGAGAAGAATGGCTGGACCACATGGTCATCCCATTTTTGATATCATGAAGAACCACCAAACTGTTTTCCATGATGGTTGCCCATTAAGGATGCCGGTATTCCCACATCCCCCCAACGCTGGTGATCTTCTGGGGTTTTGATTGGTTCTGTTGGATATAGCAGCCATGCTCACAGGTGGGAGGCGGTGCCCTTGACTTGCGTTTCCCTAATGATCAGTGGCGCTGAGCGTCTCTCCACGTGCTCATTGGCTGCAGTACTTGTGTGTCTTCTTTGGATGGATGTCTGTTGTCCTCTGCCAACTTTTTAATCTGGTTGTTTTATGGTTGCTCTTGTTGAGTTTTAGCAGGTCTCTAAAACTGGGTAGCCATCCCTTATCAGATTTATGATTTGCTAATATCTCTCCCATCCTGTGGGTTACCTTTTTACTCTGCTGATACGGTCTCCCCCACAACTTTGGTACTGGGGATTGAGCCACATCCCCAGCCCTTTTTTATTTTTATTTATTTAGTTAGTTTTGAGACAGGGTCTCCTTAAGTTGCTTAGGGCCTTGCTAAGTTGCTGAGGTTGGCCTCAGTGTGCAATCCTCCTGCCTCCGCCCCCCAAGTTGCTGGGGACATGGTGGAGCACACCTGTAATCCAAGTTGCTGGGATTACAGGTGTGCTCCACCATGTCCCCTAATGTCTTTTGATGCACAATTTTGAAAAGTTTTTCTTA